>JACYXH010000211.1:262500-497500 GCA_026745465.1 Lota lota | reverse complement strand
GGGAAGTAAGACATCTGAAGTGCCCGCTGCTTGCTCGAGGCAAAGAAAATAGAGACCGGCACAACATGCATGCATGTGCACACACACACACGCACACACACACACAATTCACACACACATATGCACACTCACACACCCACAGTCGCTTTTACCTCTGTAAACAATCTCCCTTGAATCAAATCGGATGTCCTTGCATTTCAACTTTTAAAATTCAACTTGTGCAAATGAGCAGCTTCAAAACAACAGAAGAGCCTTCTTTCAACATGTGTTATATAAATATTTCTCGTGTTTATGTATTTATTTATTTTTCTCCCTCTTTCTCTCTCTCCCTCTCTCTCCCTCTCTCTCCCTCTCTCTCCCTCCCCAGTCTTAACGTTCTCAGCACTCACTTGGTCTGGCTACAAAAGGCAGATGAACAGTTCCACCGCGACCACCCCCGACCCCTCACACGACACCCCACGACACCAAACCACTCCCATGCCAGCCCCCCCCCCCCCCCCCCCCCCCCCCCGACATCAACACCACTCTTTCCATGGCACCAACCAATCGTAGAAAAGCATCCACCCTTCTATGCCCTGCTGAGACAGTGCAATGTTTAGCCCTTAACTAGGTCCAGACGTTTTGATTTCACTCCTGCTCACTATCAGTCATTTTGCTTTTTATCTTTATGGACTTTTATTGATGGGCATTTATCCTGACTCTCTGTTGCTATTTCCCTGTTTTACCATGGCAACCCAGCGTGTGTTGTAATGTCTTTGTAAATGTGCGCTGCCTTGGTCTTCTCTCTCTCTCTCTCTCTCTCTCTCTCTCTCTCTCTCTTCTCTCTCCTCTCTCTCTCTCTCTCTCTCTCTCTCTCTCTCTCTCTCTCTCTTCTCTCTCTCTCTCTCTCTCTGTCTCTCTCTCTCTTCTCTCTCTCTCTCTCTCTCTCTCTCTCTCTCTCTCTCTACTCTCTCTCTCTCCCTCTTCCCCTACCCCCCCTCCCTCCTCCCCCCTCTCTCTCTCTCTCTCTCTCTGCTCTCTCTCTCTCTCTCTCTCTCTCTCTCTCTCTCTTTCTCATTCTCTTGGTCTGTCCTTCTCTCTCTTTCTGTCTCTCTGTCGCTCTCTCTCCCTCTTCCCCTACCCCCCCTCCCTCCTCCCCCCCCCCCCTCTCTCTCGCTCTCTCTCTCTCTTGTGGCTGGTTGCCATGAGCAGATCCAGGGTAGCCGCCAAACATCTCGGTGCTGTGTACCACGGGGGCTAGGTGGGCGCTGTTGGTGACATGGCACTGCGGTTCTATACCCCCCCCCCCCCCCCACCCCCCCCCCCACCCCCACCCCACTCTTTCGCTTGATAAACAGCCATGACATGCCGCCTCACTCACCTCCATCCACACTTGTAATAAAAAGGGAGCACGTAAAACACTTTGGCTCCTAACATGTATCAGATATGTAAACAAATCCTCCGGTCACCTCAAAGTGGAGTAGGTCGATTTAGGCTTGACGACGGTGTAAAGAGTTCATAAATGGTGATTCTAATTAGGTAGGCTGTGAATCAGACTTTATGGTACCCCAGGTTTATGGAAAGAGAAGTGCTCAGTGGATTCAGTGGCTAATTTATGAGGTATAAGTGTGTGTGTGTGTGTGTGTGTGTGTGTGTGTGTGTGTGTGTGTGTGTGTGTGTGTGTGTGTGTGTATGTATGTGGGTGGGTGGGTGGGTGGATGGGTGGGTGTGTGTGTGTGTGTGTAAGTGGGTGGGTGGGTGGGTGGATGGGTGGGTGTGTGTGTGTGTGTGTGTGTGTGTGTGTGTGTGTGTGTGTGTGTGTGTGTGTGTGTGTGTGTGTGTGGAGACAGAGAGAGAGAGAGAGAGAGAGAGAGAGAGAGACACACACACACACACACAAGAGAGAGAGACACACACACACACAAGGGGGAGAGAGAGATACGCAGAGACAGAGAAGCAAGGAAAGTTAGTTAAGAGTAATGTTTTTTGTAGTTGAAGTCTGTTTTGTAGTAAATGCAATGGTTGTAATATGAACCGATATTTAGAATTTGGTTACATGTGCCTCTGACAAGGTATGCCCTATTTATTTCGCAAGGAGACGCTGTTTGTGTAAATCAAACACAAAGCAGTTGCCGTGGTTAGCCACAAGGGTGAGTAATTGTGCAGGAAACAATCAAAAAACGTTTTGTTTGACATATATTTTATTCTCCCGTTATTTGCATGGTCCAATTATAAATTGTATGGGTATTGAAAAAGTTACGCCATATCTAATAATACATGCTTGCATGAGTAATCACGTCTCACCGGTATTTCAAAGTCGACGGTTTTTATTCTCTTTCTACCTAAAGAGAAAGGAGCACCTGCTCCTTTAAGAGATCACTCCAAATATTTTGCATAATGAGTTTGCTCTCTGCATATTCCATATACCACGAGGTTGTTGGCGGAGAGTGGAATCTCGCAGCGGGAAACAGGACAATTTTGAAGCACTGCTGCAAGAGCTGTTCAATTCCAGGTTTTGAGTTAAAGGTAGGATTCTGTTTTTTTTAAATATAATATTATGCAATATTCATCAATAAGATCGTTAACACTATCTTGTGCTTCCTTAAAGGGCTTTGTATCCAGATTACTTAAATTTAAGTCATTATTATTATTATTATGATTCTTTTTATCATAATTTTTGTATTATTTGGTTTATTATTAATATATTATTATGATAATAACAATAATAATATAAGGATGCCATTTTATCCAAAGCTTTTTGGATGTGTTATTTTTGGAATAATAAATGTTAGTGTAAATTAATTTCACGTGGAACAGTTTTAATATTTTATTTCATCATCAGTTTTGCAAACCTAATCTACAAATTATTGTGTTGTCACAAACTTGGGAGTTAATCAGCACTTATAGATACGTGCACAGAGCAGGAAATGAAGGCCCCTCTACTTCATATTTACAGCGTTTAGTAATAAATTGCTCTCCAGCAAGCATTTCAACAACAGGACTTAATAAATGAATAAGTTTACAAGTCAATAGAGTTGTTTTGTCTGTAAAACTTGACTTTTCACTTCATTTCAAAATAAATAATGTTATAGTGGACCTGTTATACGATTGTGATTCTGACACATTAAAGATGATATGATTTAATATTGAATGTATTATTTTTATTTTATTTTTTACATTTCTTCACGTAAAGTGAATGTACTAAAAACCACTGGCTTACTTTGCCTCTATGTGGTTCATTTCTCCAGACCTTTCGTCGTCATGGACTCTGAGAACCATCTTGAGGTTAAATCTCTAGGGGAAGACTCAAGGAGTGAGTATCTGACAGCTTGCATCAAAAGTACAACTACAAACTACTGTCACTCACAATACTTCCCTTTTGCCGCGAAATATGTAAACCATGCTGTATGAATGTGCAATCATGCGGATAAGTAACGATTAGTACAAGTACATGTTTTGTTTGTTTTCGTTTTTCGTTTTTTGGTTCTAGCTTTTTTTTCTCCACATCAAAAACAACATTGTGTGACTGGCCATGAGGGAAACGATGGTAAAAGCTAGATGTGATGAGTTTGAGATGATGTTTAAGTTGCTACTTTTCAGACAATGCAGACATCAATGGACTGACAGACAGGACTTCGCCGGCGGACAAAATGTGCGATGACGTGCAGCCGAGCAATTTGTTGGGGTTCAACGAAATGGGGTGTTCTGAAGGTTTGTGATGTTATGTAGCTGATGACATGGAGCTACTCTGCTTCACATGTGGTCGTTCTCTGATGTGAGACTGAGACAACAGACTGATGAAAGCGTGACACATAAATCCCATATTTACCTACACTGCAACATAGAACATGAACAAGATGTCTCACTTCACATCACTTTAATTGTGAACATCATGAATGGTTCTCGTAGCTTGGGCATTTCTGAGCAATGGCCGGCTGCTCATTGTTTAACTTTGAATCGGTGTAGAAACTACTGATGTGTTTATTAGAGCACCCTCAATTCACATTGGTGTCATGCGTAGTAGTTCCTAGCTACTTTCTGCAGCCAGCTATGGAGGTGTGAGCAAAGTTTCCATAGCACCTCTGAGCCATTTCCACAGAGCGCTATGGCACTGCTCAGCTCAGCAACCGCAGTGTGACCGCTGGATAAAGCGTAGCGCAAAGCATAGGTTAACACATGGGGGAGAATGGGGGGGGAGGGTTGTCAATAGTTGTTGTGCGAAGACGCACACACACACACACACACAAACACACACACACACACACTAACAAACAAGGTGGGCAGGGTGGCGCTTGTAAGTGAGATTATGGTGTGTTCATGTCACAGACACGTAAGCCAGGTACAATGCAACAAAGAAACCCAGAATACCCCAGCAGCGCCAGAAATACCCCAGAAATGTTGCACACCCTTAAAAATGCCCAAAGTGTGGTGTGAGCCACCTGAGTTTTCTTGAACCAAGTGTGATAGCGTGAGATGCAAGTTGACTAATGCTGTGTGCCGCTCCTGCTCTGGCTCTTCCTGTTTCTCTGTGGTGAGAGGTGATGTCTTTCCTTTATCTCTGGCACATACGCTCATATCTCTCTGCGAGTCTGTGCCTTGGCCTAAATTAAACTATTAACGCTTTGGAGCCACATAATCTTTCGCATCCGACCGTAAATACATGTTTAGAAGCGGGAACAATCTGGGTTTCACATACATGTATCCTCACATGGACTATTTTAAACCAATAGACTTCTTTTTTCTTTTTACCAAAAGAGGAACCATGTCTCTCTTTTCTCCATCTGTGCTAGTTATTCTCATCTGTTGTTTTTTTTCGCTTCTAAAACAGACTTCAAACACGATTTTACGTTCTCATCCCCGTCTTTGGCCCTTTTCCCTTCTTCCGTCCCTCACGCTAGCATTAAAGGCGGTGAAAAGTGAGCCCGAGGAAATGGAGACCGACGAGCGATACCGCAGGGAAGACGAGGACAAGGAAACAACGGACCCCTGCAGAGAGCGAGGACAGGGGGGGGAGGAGGAGGAGGCCAGCGAGGAAGGGCTTGAGGAAGGCTACGACGACGATGAAGAGGAGGGTCCGGAGGAGGACATCGACGAGGAAGATGAGAGGGGGATGGAGGCGGCCGATGAGGGGGAGGCCCTGAGCGAGCCCCAAGACCTCTCCCTGGTGGACTTCAGCCGTCGCTACAGCTGCGAGTCCCCCTCCTTTGCAGAGACCGGGGGCCACGCTCCCGGGGACGGGGACGCGGACGCGCCAGCGACGGGGACGTCCCCGCGCGGCGGCCAATCAGGGAGCAACAAGCTCAACTGTGACATCTGCGGCTTGTCCTGCATCAGCATCAACGTGCTGCTGGTCCACAAGCGCAGCCACACGGGTAAGGAACCGGGGGAACATGACACGCACTGGTAGCACACCGTGTTGTTCAACTCAAACCGCTGGCCGTCGACGTCACACCGCTGTCACTCGCTGGGTAGATTGCAGCTTGTCGTCCCTGCGGGGTCACAGAGTTGGATTGATCACACGGCATTAATGTGCCTGCATCATCCTGTGACGCACATGGCTGCGCACAGGCAATAGCATGCTGGTTTTGTGGCTCTTGTTTTGGGCCGCCTGAGCAATGATGCAATATCCTCTATTGTAATAGACATGAAGGTGCCTCAGCAGCGCAATCGCACACAGGTTCCTTTCTCGATTGACTAACATAAGGCCACATGATTATTACACCATTGTCTTGGGTGTGTTGCATCCTTTTTACGTAAAAGCTAGAGAGCGTAGCGAGCAGTGAGTGGTTGGATGGTAACTATGACCGCCGTCAAATCAACAACCAACAATCTGTACATCAAAATCGCCGTTTTGAGGTTAAGAAACAAAATCCTTGCTGCGTAGGGTGTTCCATTGGGTCCCTCCTTCGCCACTTCAAACACCGTCTAGATTTTGACACACGTCGATGGAAACATACTTCAAAACCCAGATTTCCTTTCTCTGTCGTCCCCGACCAGGTGAGAGGCCTTTCCATTGCGTCCAATGTGGCGCCTCGTTCACCCAGAAAGGAAACCTTCTGCGCCACATCAAGCTCCACTCTGGCGAGAAACCCTTCAAGTGCCACATGTGCAACTACGCCTGCCGACGCCGGGATGCCCTGAGCGGGCACCTGCGCACCCACTCTGGTACGCCCCACGCGACAGCTGCACCACCCTCCTGCCAGGAGGAAGCGCACACCATGCACGCACACCATGTTAGCACCTGTTTGTTTGTTTGTTGTCTGGGTTTTTGTTGGATGCTCCTTATGGACCTGGGGTCATCCAGCCCAGGTCATTTGATTGGATGAAGGCTCTTTATCAGCAAGGCCTTGCTTGCAACGTGTACCCAGCACATCATTTTGGGGCGTAACGGCTTACTCAATCACTATTTCTATAACCACAGCCAAGAGAGGGTTTTTCATTCAACTAGTTCAGTGCGAGTTTCCCCTCCAAAAACTGCTTCTGCACGTTTACAAACGTGCTAGGTGCTCTGCTTCGTACGAGTTTATCAAGTCACTCTGCAGATGTGAAACCATAATCTGTCAGCCTCCTCGCTTCCGATGTACTTCAGATGTCGCTCTCTTCTAACTGAAACTCCTTCTGGCAGTGGAGAAGCCCTACAAGTGCAACCACTGTGGTCGCAGCTACAAGCAGCGCAGCTCCCTCGAAGAGCACAGGGAGCGCTGCCATGTGTACGCTCAGACCCGAGGCTCCATAGAGAAAGGTGAGCCACCATTACCCCTGCATCTCCCTCTCTCTCCCCCCCCCCCACACGCACACTGTACACAAGGCAGACAGAGAAATCCATGCAGGTTTATTTATCAAATGTACAGTGAAACACTGGGAGGTTCTGGCCAATGAAATTCCGAGGACAACGCATGTGTCATCCACGGAGTGTGTCAAAACACAAACACACAATAAGAGTAAAGATGAATCAACACTCTCTAAATGCCCATGTGCCCAGCAGTGCATGTGCAAACACACGCAAACAAATACAAATGCAATATCAAACCCCCCCCCCCCCCCCCCCCCCCCGACACACACACACACGCACACGCACGCACACACACACGCACATTACAGTTTAGTACACTCATCTAAAGCTCAGAAAACGGGTGGAACTAGGGTGCAGCCGGTGGAGGGGTGCTGTCGTGGTCTTTTCTCCGGCAGCACAGCCAAAAAAGGTCGCGGCCGCTGTGGGTTTGGAGCAGTCGAAGCAAGGGTTATTTCTTGCATCTACAGCAGCAGAGGGGAAGTCCAATGTAGATGTAGGTCTGGCGCATCCAGAACCCACCGCCAGCCCGTCGCTAGCTAAGAGAGCAGCCGCAGCGCACATGCCTTGGCGGTCTAGAGCGTTGTGCGTTTCTATCTGGCCGCCTGTTAGCCGTCTGCGCCCTGCGCTGACACTGCAAACCATAAAAAACAACTACAGTGTAGTCATTTTGGTGTGGTGGTTGTATCACAGAGTCGATAACTGGTTCACCACTAAATGAATTTCCTCCCAGCAGCTGGTATGTTCGACTTTTCTACCTTATTGCCTCTGAGATCCTTCTTATACTCAACACTCATCTTCATGATCTTAAAAAGGATCTCACTTCTCCTTTTCCTCCTCTCTCTACACATCTCTCAGCCTCTCTCCTTCTGTCTCTCTTTATATCTAGTAATCTGTGTCTCAATCGTGGTCTCAATCGTGGCCTCTCTCCCTCTCCCTCTCCCTCTCCCTCTCCCTCTCCCTCTCTCTCTCCCTCTCCCTCTCCCTCTCCCTCTCCCTCTCCCTCTCCCTCTCCCTCTCCCTCTCCCTCTCTCTCTCCCCCTCCCTCTCTCTCTCTCTCTCTCTCTCTCTCTCTTATTTTTATGACTGGGTTGCCCAGTGTCTCACGCAGAGGACAGCCACACGGTGCGTTCTCAGATGGGGAGCGAGCGCGCGCTTCTGCTGGACAAGCTGGCCAGCAACGTGGCCAAGCGCAAGAGCTCCATGCCACAGAAGTTCACCGGTAAGAGCCACGGAAAGAACCAACACTGGGCTAATGGCCTTCAGAGGGTCACACACAGGAGTGGCCTGTGTGTGTGTGTGCGTGTGTGTGTGTGTGTGTGTGTGGTGTATATGCGTGCATGTGTGTGGGTTGGTGTGCGTGTGTGTGTGTGCGTGTGCATGTGGGCACGTGAGAATGATTTGAGGCTGATTGTTGTTTTACGACAATGCGTGTTGGGATTTGATTCCTCCTTTTTGGGGGGGGGGCTTTTATGGCCACTCGCTATTGGAGGTGAATAGCTTTGAAGAGTCGGAAAATGTCTGTAATTGTTGCTGAAAATGTATTTGAGCTATGTCCCGCTGATGCCACTCTCTGCTTGTTGAGAGCATACTTCTTGCCTCTTTCATTGTGCATTCATGCTAGTTTGGTCAATGTAACTTTTTGTTTTTATCTGAGCAGATTTTCTGTTGTGGGTTTCTCCCTTTGTTGTGTTGCTGGCTCATCTCTCAAAGGAGGGATATGATGGAAAACAGGTTTGACTCTCATACACACAGAACCCTCTGAGAATGTAAGGTAGTGGGTGTCTCTCTGTGTATGTAACAAAAATATAAAATCCCTACACATACTGTAATCAAAAGACACGAGTGGGGAATGACTACAAATGAAGCCAACTTTCTTTGCAGGCATAGACCTTTGCTAACACTTTTTTAGCAATGCAAACTTTACCCTGGCATTGTCTACCAGTAAGTCATCATGACAGGAATACATATCGCTGTTCACCAATCGCTTAATGAAGTCAGTCTCTCAATACGACAACCGCAGGCGGAAAACAGAGGTAATGTGTGCGACCACAGACATAAGAAACAAATGCCTGCGATGCGAGGAAACGTGAGCAGGTGGCTCCTTTTGAATCACGCGCTGCATCTGCAACTGGAGGCCCCTCTCTGACTTCCTTCACGTCTCTGCTGCTCAGGGCAGGAAGTGCTTGGTCAGGACATCTGACAGGATCCTCCATGGTTTTGTGTTTGTGCGTGCTGTGTACATTGTTGTGTTGAGCCTCCTGGTTCTGTCTTTGTCAGCTTTGAAGCAGAATCTGTGCTTTGTTCCCCCCGCCCCCCCCCCCCCCCCCTCCCCCCCCCCTGCTCCTCCTCTTCTGCCTCTTGTGAAGACCCAAGGCCAGCGGCCCTGAGAGTTGGTTGAGGGTCTTATGAACAGCATCTACTGGTAAGGGCGGCTTTCAACGCTGCTTGCCTCCTGGGATATCTCTCTGGCTTTGTAGAGGTAGCATGGTTAGCATGATGAATGGCTAGCGCATTCACCTTGTTCTGAGTGTACTCTCTCTCTCTCTCTCTCTGTCTCTCTCTCTCTCTCTCTCTCTCTGTCTGTCTCTCTCTCTGTCTCTCTCTTACTAACTCTCTCTCTCTCTCTCTCTCTCTCTCTCTCTCTCTCTCTCTCTCTCTCTCTCTCTCTCTCTCTCTCTCTCTCTCTCTCTCTCTCTCTCTCTCTCTCTCTCTCTCTCTCTCTCTCTCTCTCTCTCTCTCTCTCTCTCTCTCTCTCTCTCTTACTAACTCTCTCTCTCTATCTCTCTACCGTCCGGACCCAGGTGACAACGGTGTCTGCCTGGACCTGAGTTTCAACAGGGGCCTGATGCGGAAGACGGATGTGATGGACCCCCCGCTGAGCTCCCCGGGCTCCGACATCCAGCAACAGCAAGCACAGGCCATCCTCACCGCCTTGGACCACGAGACCCCCCTCTCCCACCGGCACTACCCCGTCCAGCTGACCCGCAGCAACCTCAGCCCGCTGGCCCTCACCAATGGCCACAAGCTCCCCCTGCCGGCCCCCGGCCTGGTCCTCCCCGCCCCGTCACCGCAGGGCCACCACGGCACGGACGAGCTGAACCACCCGGTCGACACGTCCCCGCTCTCCCAGCCCCTCATGTACAACCTGGGACACTTGTTAACGGGCCTCCCCAATGGCCTCTCCCACCACCACTCCCAGGCCCTGCCCATGCCCCCGCTGGAGGCCATGCGCGTGCTGAGGACGGACGGGGACCCCGGAATGCTGGCCCCCGGGGCGGTGTACCCGTGCAACCACTGCAGGGTGATCTACCTGGACTACGTCATGTTCACCATCCACATGGGGTGCCACGGCTTCCGGGACCCCCTGGAGTGTAACGTGTGCGGCCACCGGAGCCGCGACCGCTACGAGTTCACGTCGCACATAGCCCGCGGCGAGCACCGGCCGGAACTGAAATAGCGGGGGGGAGGTGGCCGCTGTTTAAAGTGCAGGTGTGTCATCGATTGACGGCAAGATGACGACACACGTTCACACCTGCTGACTGACTGTTGGACATACGTACACACGATGAGGCATAGGGGGGGGGGGGGGGGGGGGGGGGGGGGGGTTTAAATACTGTGCGTGGGTGTGCATTCGTGGGTGTATTTTAGTGCGGAGACCACTGCGTTATGGGAATTCACGAGGTCATGGAACCGAAAAGTGTAAGGTGTAATGTGTAATTATGTGTAATTGTACTTCTGTTTGAGATGTGCATTTTAACCAATAACTTTGCAATTTGATCCGTGCGCACAATGTGTAAATAAAATTAAAATAACACGTTTTATTTTCTCTGATATGAAAAAACATTATCTAATGGTTATGAACCACCGATGGGAATACAAAAGTCACGATGGAAATGAATGTGCAACTTGGTGGGCGACTTCTCTCAGTTTGTAGTTTCACAGAGAGGAAGTTGGAGCCTTCGGCTTCTTAACCGGCTTCGTCCGTTTCATTCGGCAGTGTAGCGACATGATGACTCACTGTGAAAGATGGATATCTTACTTAACAGAACTAAAACAGTTGGTGAAGAAGCGTGTATGTTCTGCTTTACCTTTATCTTTTTTAGGTCATGAACCTCTTTTTTATCATCGGATCGTGTTGTTTTGTTGTTGTTGTTGTTGTTGTTGTTGTTGCCTTGGATCAAAATGGCTCCGGATAAAAGCTTATTGTGGCGCTAGTGAATCAAGTCGCAGACCCACAGGGCGAGGAAGAACGTGGTCACGCTTCAACCCCCCCGACCCCGAGAGCCCTGCAGGGTGTGGGCTTCATCCAGCTGCCAGCGCGGTATCTCTCTGCTCCATCAGCAACACTTCCCTTTTCACTTTACTCCGGCGTTGAAGAGAAATCACACGTATAAGAGCCAGCCATCTTGCCTTTAATGTCCGAATTTGCATTTTGCATTTGGAAGAAGGCTGTATGTTGGATTTATATGAAGTACAATGTTGTGATGGGGTTTCAAGTTTAATCTTGAGGGATTATGTAATGGATTATATTGTTTAATGGAAACTCAAAATGTAGCGTACGATGGGAAATTAAAATGTATGATGTAAAAGATCCACTCTGAATTAGGCTAGATATAGTACAATTTCGAGATAGGATAAGGAATTCTGGAATTTAATTATGTATATGGATTATGTAATGGTTTATATTATTGAAAGAAAACTAAAAATGTAACTTCAAAAAGTATGATGGGAAATCAAAATGTTAAACGTCCACTATCCGTCACCTAACAAAGTGAAAGGCCTCGCATCCAACGAGAACTGAGCCAGAGGTACCAATGTCATGATCTCAAATGAAGTTATGGGGACATCTACTGACCAAATATTTGTTGAATTTGAAATGCAAAGTGGGCCTAATCAACAACTGTAAAATATATTGTGGTTCACATGAAAGTAACCAAGAATAATGTAGTAGTTAAATATATGTAGGATAACAGATTGTTGTGGGCACTCATGTTGCAAAATTATTCAATTTGTTACTTCTGTATATAAATACGTCAATATATTGCATCCTTAGTGGACCAAAAGATGGCGCCATTTCACCTTACTGAATTTGTAGGCGGCCATGAGAATCGTCTACTAGAGTGTCCCCTTTCCGTTCACAAATGTAGCAGATGGTACAACGAGAAATCTACGCTAGCGTGAGGTTTTTCAACATCAATGTTATTGAATACACAACCGAGCCTCTTTTTTTTTTCAAACACCAAAAGTTATCCACCCTTAAAGTGATTCCGAGTAGAAAGGCTGATGTGAGCATGCGCACTGAATCGGTTCCATGGGGACGGGAGGACATCACGGAAAACTGGCCGCATCAGAACCCCACGCTGAGATTCATTTGACCAAGGAGCTATTGAACGACAACCAGCCACTATGTTTGATGCGGCGTTCAATACGGGGGCCACTTGACACCCTGGCGAGGTTAAGCCGTCGCTGAACTTGGTCCTATATCATATGGAAGCAGCATGCGGGAAATGGTTGGAGGTTGCTGCGTGTGTTCCGATGAGCGAGGCTGGGCTGAGAATCCGCTGGTGTACTGTGATGGACACGGGTGCAGCGTCGCTGTTCACCAAGGTAACAAGCGGGCTATAACAGTGTTAACTACCGCGCCGCTTTGAAGATGGACTGGCGCGGTAGTTGCCTACGTGCGTGCGTGTGTTTATGTGTGGGAGGGGTGCTGTTTCCTTTCAGCACTTGCTGACGCGATTACACCAGAGCAGAGAATGACAACCAAGCCTTATGGCGCCGACAATTGAGGTTCGGCTCGCCTGTGGCCATTCGGTACAAAGTTACCCACCTACAGTTAGCTGCATAGCGAGGCCCCGTCTCTGTCGAAACATTGTCGTCCGAGTAGTCCCAGTGTGTCCCCGTGCTTTGTTACTGCGGTGCACCCTAGGCGTCATTATAACGGGATCTCAAATATCTTAAGGAAATTGTTGCTCATAATCTTTTTTTCTTATTTTTAATTTTATATATCGGTATACACAAACTTTAAAGCTATTCGTTTTGTTTCGGGCCCTTGACGCTATTCTGCCATTTTGCAAAGTAGAATATGTTTTATTTGTTTGATCCACGTTACCTGAAGTCAAGTTTAATCCCAAAGTTTTGTGAGACTTTGTTTTTCCATTGATGCGGTGATGCTGATTAAAAACAATACGCCACAATGCATGTGGATGAATCACAAACGTAACGTAATAAAGTCTAAGATGAAAGCTAACATTAGTAAACGTAACATAATATAACTGTGTGTGTGTGTGTGTGTGTGTGTGTGTGTGTGTGTGTGTGTGTGTGTGTGTGTGTGTGTGTGTGTGTGTGTGTGTTTGTTTGTTTTCGTGCGTGCGTCTGTGCGCGCAGCGTGTTATGGTATTGTTCAGGTTCCTACTGGGCCTTGGTTCTGTCGTAAATGCGAGTCGCAGGAGAGGGCGGCCCGAGTGGTGAGTCCATATACTGTCACTCGTGTTATTGTTGTTGACGTTGTGTTGAAGGACGCCGTCACCGCCTCTTAATGTTCATTTGTTCTCGCCGTCAGAGGTGTGAGCTGTGTCCTCACAAAGATGGTGCGCTGAAAAGAACCGACAGTGGAGGTAATTGTACATATGTAATTTACCATTAAAAGTTTGTCGGCTTAGGACCCCTTAGGACCCCCCCCCCCCCCCCCCCCCCCCCACACACCCACACACACACACACACACACCCTTTCTAGTCTATTCACATTAGGTAGGGACCCCCTACTCATTCCATGCAATTAAACGTAATGAACACTTGTAACCAGATGAAAGCTATCTCAAATTGTTCTCCCCTGTTCACAATCCACTACATTCATAAATCCCAAACACTTAACGATGTATGTATGGTCTGTATGATCTTGAAGGTTTGACTGCGTGCGTCTGTGTGTGCTTGTGTGTGTGTGTCTAACTACATGTGTGGATGTGTGTGTCTGTATCTGACTACGTGTGCCTGCTTTTGTGTGGATGTGTGTGTGTGTCTGACTGCGTGCATCTGTGTGTGTGCTTGTGTGTGTGTGACTGCGTGCGTCTGTGTGTGTGTGTCTGCCTGCGTGTGTGTGTCTGCCTGCGTGTGTCTGTGTCAGTGTCAGTGTGTGTGTGTGTGTGTGTGTCTGCCTGCGTGTGTGTGTGTGTCAGTGTGTGCCTGCGTGTGTCTGCGTGTCTGTGTGTGTGTGTGTCTGACTGCGTGTGTCTGCATGTGTGTGTGTGTGTCTGTGTGTGTGTGTGTCTGCCTGCGTGTGTCTGCGTGTCTGTGTGTGTGTGTGTGTCTGACTGCGTGTGTCTGCGTGTCTGTGTGTGTGTGTGTGTCTGACTGCGTGCATCTCTGTGTGTGTGTGTGTGTGTGTATGACTCTAACACCCATCTCCGGGCCAGGCTGGGCCCATGTTGTGTGTGCGCTCTACATCCCTGAGGTGCAGTTTGCCAACGTCCTCACCATGGAGCCCATTGTGCTGCAGTATGTCCCTCACGACAGATACATCAAGGTACGCCCTCACACACACGCACACACACAGACACGCACGCAGTCAGACACAAATACACACACACATACACACACGCACGCAGTCAGACACAAATACACACACACATGCACATACACACACACACACACTCACACACACACAGACACGCACGCAGTCAGACACAAATACACACACACATGCACATACACACACACACGCACACACATACACAAACATACACACACACACAAATAAACATGCACACAGACACACATACGTACACACATATAAAAACACACAAACACACACGTACATAAACACACATACCCATGGACACACACACACACACACGTGTACACACACACACACACGTACACCCACGTATGCACACACTGTGTATCAGTATAGTAGTGTACATCCACACCCTGCTGATCACCATATACAGCTTGGACAGGCCTTCACCTGGGGTGGACGCACATTCCTGAATTTGAATAGGGAAATAATCTCTTCACTATGCCAGCGCACCGAATCCAGAGGTCCTGTGAGAGAAATTAGGTCAGATCGGACTTTTTTTCGGCTGTATGGTACACCTACTACACCCATTTTACATAGAGCAGCGGCAGCCCAATGAAACACACTCAGCGAATGGAAACCAAAGAGCAGTGCTCTGTGTGTACTAGGCATTGTTCTGTGTCCAGTGTTCTCGGGTTGGATCGAACACACGCAGCATTGCTGCTTCGTTCCTGTGTGTAGATGGTTAGTTAGTAGCATCGATGCTTGGTTCCTGTGTGTGTAGATAGGTAGTTAGTAGCATCGATGCTTGGTTCCTGTGTGTGTAGATAGGTAGTTAGTAGCATCGATGCTTGGTTCCTGTGTGTGTAGATAGGTAGTTAGTAGCATCGATGCGTGGTTCCTGTGTGTGTAGATAGGTAGTTAGTAGCATCGATGCGTGGTTCCTGTGTGTGTAGATAGGTAGTTAGTAGCATCGATGCTTGGTTCCTGTGTGTGTAGATAGGTAGTTAGTAGCATCGATGCTTGGTTCCTGTGTGTGTAGATAGGTAGTTAGTAGCATCGATGCTTGGTTCCTGTGTGTGTAGATAGGTAGTTAGTAGCATCGATGCTTGGTTCCTGTGTGTGTAGATAGGTAGTTAGTAGCATCGATGCTTGGTTCCTGTGTGTAGATAGGTAGTTAGTAGCATCGATGCTTGGTTCCTGTGTGTGTAGATAGGTAGTTAGTAGCATTGCTGAAGTGTAACGTCCACGTGGAGTGACTTCTGGACATAATAGATTTTCCATATGTCAGTTCTCATGTAACCCTAGATCCCAGCCTGCTTTTCTTACCGCTGTGTCGTTGTAGACAATAGGTCATATATATAAATGCCTACCATGTGTCCCTGCAGGTTGCATGGCTTTTAGAAGCAACAGTCTTAAGCGATGCCACATTGGGATGCCACCAGACATTTGTTTGATATGTCTGTGTCTACTTTGTCAGATTGATTTAATAAGAAGGGGTCTTTTAAAGCATTGTTTCAATGCAATACAAATGGCTATTTGTGCATCCTGCCTTAGTTATTGTTTGTTTGTGTGTGTGTGTGTGTGTGTGTGTGTGTGTGTGTGTGTGTGTGTGTGTGTGTGTGTGTGTGTGTGCAAGTGAATATTGTTATAAGTTTCCCTTGCATATGTGCCGCCACTAAAACACCTCTGCCCTCAAAGCAACAAAAGAACAACTAAAATAAAGTCTGACCAATCAAAAAACAACTTTACACACAAAACTGGGCTACAATCAAATAAGATACAATGTAACAAATGTACCCCCACTTGAGAGTACAAACATATGTATGGGGCTTGGTTGCAGGGCTTGTATGGCAAATGCAGGTGAACAGAAGTAAATACAGTAGAGAGCTCCTTTTCCCAGTGCTTCTCTCCTCTGCCCTACCACCACCAGACATGCTGTATCTGCGAGGACCACGGCAGGGAGAGCAAGGCTGCGTGCGGGGCCTGCATGACCTGCAACAGACAGGGCTGCAGGCAGGCTTTCCATGTCACCTGGTATGTATGCTAAACAGAGAAGGGCCGGGCACGGGAGGGGGTTAGTGGAAGACAAGCGACAGCCAGGCAAAGTCTCGGGCCAAGTTAGACAAAGCAGGTTAAAAAAAAAAAGATGTGCACACACAGATTAGTACTTACACTCAGATCCACCCCAGAGTACGTTAGGAAGGTTTAGATTGGGGTAAAATGGGAAGTCCATGGCACCATATCTTTTGGTATCTATATCATCCAGCGGCAGGCCTGAGCTGTGTCTAGACGATAAAGAATGTGTGCTGTTGCATCAGGTTTTGTAAGATCAGATAACAAGGAATATTATGCGCTGAACCGGTCCCTCATCCATCCGGGAACAATCATTGACAAAAGAGTTAAAATGAGTTCAGCTTCATCAAAAATGTCGAGCATGAACTGGTTTGTGTGTGTGTGTGTGTGTGTGTGTGTGTGTGTGTGTGCGTGTGTGTGTGTGTGTGGGAATGTGTGCATGCACGTGTTTGTGTATGTTTGTGTGTGTGTGTGTGTGTGTGTGTGTGGGGGCATGTGTCATGACCATTCACAGTGCCCAAATGGCCGGCCTACTGTGTGAGGAGGAGGGCCCAGAGGCAGACAATGTGAAATATTGTGGCTACTGCAAGCACCACTACAGCAAGATGGTAAGGCCTTTGATGGTAAGTCTCCGACAGCCTCCCCCAGGTGATTTTCTTTCAAAAGCCGTTCCTCGAAAACCTCCCGTCAATCCCCCTGTTCGCTGTGTCCCGCAGCAGAAGAAGCTGCGCTCCAGTGAGAATACCAGCGGGACCTTCAGCCATCCCAGAGGACCCTCCAGCTCCCCATCACAGGACAAACATCACCACCACAAGCAGAGGAAGGTGGGCTGTCCACGTGTGTACGTGTGTGTGTGTGTGTGTGTGTGTGTGTGTGTGTTTGCTTTGTGTTTTGCTTGGTGATATTGGACCGCATGACCTTATGTCTTGTAGCTCATCCATCCCATCCTTGGCAGCACATAATGGATGAACTATGCTGGGCCTGTGAAGCTCAACCTGGTTGGTGTTAACACTACAAGACAGACAGTACAGTCATTGAATGTCTAGCCCTGATGTGTTTTGTAAAGTAAGCCTGGCACCATTGCGTATTCGAGGAATACTATACTGTGATGCTAGTAAGTGGTTGTGTTACACTCTCCCATTTAATTTCCTCCTGGAACTGGACTCCTGGAAAGGCGTTTGGCTAGCAATATCCAAATATCAACAACATCAACAAACTGCTCTTCCAGCCCCCATTTCATTTACTGCCTGCGTTCCAAAGAAATATGACATCTCTTTCTAAATAAGCCCCCCTTGCAGCTTTTACGATTCAATAAAAATGTGTGTGGCCAAAGATCAGTGGAAAACAAACGACAGTATCTGGCCTTATGACACTTCCCAGAGTAGTCACTTCCAGCCATCTTTCTCCTCTCAGAGCCACAAGGACAAGACGCGACCCAAGGAGCGACACAAGAAGTGTTCAGACAGCCTGGGCTCTCCGGGGGCCGGCAGCATGGACAAGGTAGGAGCCGCCCACCGGGCCTGCCGTGATGCCTTCATCTGCCTCTCCCCCGGGATTGTCTGAACCAGATGCACCAGCGCTCCTTTAATAGTAATTACAATGCTTTGTGAACGCTGCTAATCGTAGTAGCATTGTGCGCGCTATTGTTGTGACGGTTGGCAGTTACTGTGTGAAGCTTCAGACTTTAGACTGCTGTGTTACTGGCTTCGTGGACGACACGCAGCACAGCGGTCGTTCGGTTGAAAAGGAAAAGAAAGAAAGAAAGAACACGTTTTGAAGCGTACGCCGGAGCCGCAACGCAGTATACGACTTGCGCGTCAGCATGCATCGTGGGAGTTTTTGTTGCCGATACTCTGCCATATTGAGGGGACTCGAGAGTGGTACTGCAAAATTGTAAATCACAAAAATATAAACTAGGCTAATGAAAACTTTGTTTTGCTATGTCTCGCATGAGAAACACTGTGGCAGTTTTAAAGCCAACAATTTCTCCCCATAATAACAAATCATTTCACCATTAGTTCCTTAACAATGACCACAGAACCATTACTCCCAACATAATAACTAACATTCCATTGCTCCTATGCTTCCTAAGTGAATGGCAACATTGTGATGTTACGTTGTGATGTACAAGCCCTATAGGGCGTTCAATTCCACAGCTGTTTTGGACTAGTAATGTCTTATCTTGTCCGTTTTTGGCTTCCATCCTGGGACAGCTTTCTTCCAGTCACCACATCAGCAAGGACAGTGAAGGGAAGTCCAAGAAGCTGAGCTCTCATGGTCTTCCTCACCGCAGCAAAAAGACTGGAAGCAATGGCAAGAGCTGCTCCTCTTCCTCCTGCTCCTCCAGTCCCTTCAACACAGGTACCATATACATACTTTATATATATATATATACATTGAAACAATGCTTTAAAAGACCCCTTCTTATTAAATCAATCTGACATATCTATACTATAGAGTTTTTCGGCTGTTCAGGTGCTCCTTATTACCATTTCATAAAAGGTTGTTTGTGTGATACAGGGAACCATTCATGTTTCGAGGGGGAATCAATCCCATTGTTTTTAGGGACAACAACGAGCAATCCTCTTTCTGTTGCCTCTGACTGTAGTCAAACTGCAATCAGAATGTTTTCACACAGGCATCATTTTAGGACGAACACAGTTGTCGCTCAGTTGAAACGTAATCTCGTTTTAACGTCGTAAGTGTAAGTCGGGGTATCCACATAACTAAATCCAAACGGTGGTCAATGTGGGATATCTTCACTAGATAAGTACCATGTGCCCTGGTGCATAAAAGTAGCAGAGCCATAATGAGCTGTGTTTGTTCTACAATGACATCTCTGAAAAGGGTATATTAGACCTTGCATAAGGGCTCTTCAGCTGATATGTAAATGAACTCCCCAAATCAATCAGTAAATTTAGATCCTCCATACCAGGTTAGACTAGATTATTACACCTGTGTTTTAATGATTACACCTGTGTTTTAATGTTAAGACCTGTGTTTTAATGATTACACCTGTGTTTTAATGATTACACCTGTGTTTTAATGATTACACCTGTGTTAATGATTACACCTGTGTTTTAATGATTACACCTGTGTTAATGATTACACCTGTGTTTTAATGATTACACCTGTGTTTTAATGATTACACCTGTGTTTTAATGATTACACCTGTGTTTTAATGTTAAGACCTGTGTTTTAATGATTACACCTGTGTTTTAATGATTACACCTGTGTTTTAATGTTAAGACCTGTGTTTTAATGATTACACCTGTGTTTTAATGATTACACCTGTGTTTTAATGTTAAGACCTGTGTTTTAATGTTAAGACCTGTGTTTTAATGATTACACCTGTGTTTTAATGGTTACACCTGTGTTTTAATGTTAAGACCTGTGTTTTAATGTTAAGACCTGTGTTTTAATGTTAAGACCTGTGTTTTATTGATTACACCTGTGTTTTAATGATTACACCTGTGTTAATGATTACACCTGTGTTTTAATGTTAAGACCTGTGTTTTAATGATTACACCTGTGTTTTAATGATTACACCTGTGTTTTAATGGTTACACCTGTGTTTTAATGTTAAGACCTGTGTTTTAATGTTAAGACCTGTGTTTTAATGATTACACCTGTGTTTTAATGATTACACCTGTGTTTTAATGTTAAGACCTGTGTTTTAATGATTACACCTGTGTTTTAATGATTACACCTGTGTTTTAATGTTAAGACCTGTGTTTTAATGTTAAGACCTGTGTTTTAATGTTAAGACCTGTGTTTTAATGATTACACCTGTGTTTTAATGGTTACACCTGTGTTTTAATGTTAAGACCTGTGTTTTAATGTTAAGACCTGTGTTTTAATGATTACACCTGTGTTTTAATGATTACACCTGTGTTAATGATTACACCTGTGTTTTAATGTTAAGACCTGTGTTTTAATGATTACACCTGTGTTTTAATGATTACACCTGTGTTTTAATGGTTACACCTGTGTTTTAATGTTAAGACCTGTGTTTTAATGTTAAGACCTGTGTTTTAATGATTACACCTGTGTTTTAATGATTACACCTGTGTTTTAATGATTACACCTGTGTTTTAATGGTTACACCTGTGTTTTAATGTTAAGACCTGTGTTTTAATGATTACACCTGTGTTTTAATGTTAAGACCTGTGTTTTAATGACGCCGTGGCCGCTTAAAGAGCTGGAATCCTCTCCTCACATGTGATCACAGTGTTCGTTGTGTCCTCCTCACAGGCAACTCCTTGTCAGCCCAGGACTTCCACCACTTCTCCTCCCCCTCCTCCTCCCGCCCAGAGAGAGACCACGAGAGGGTAGGGGAGGAGCACAGCGGCACAGAGGACCGCAAGGAGGTCCGCAAGGAGGACCGGAAGGAGGACCGAAAGGAGGACCGCAAAGAGGACCGGAAGGAGGACCGCAAGGAGGACCGCAAAGAGGACCGGAAGGAGGACCGCAAGGAGGACCGCAAGGAGGACCGAAAGGAGGACCGCAAGGAGGAGCGAAAGGAGGACCGCAAGGAGCGCCACAGGAGGTGCCTGGTGCAGGAGGACGTGGAGGAAGAGGAGGAAGAGAAGGCAGAGGAGAAGGAGGAGGAGGAGGATGAAGAAGAAGAAGAGGACAGTAAATACCACAAGCCCCCAGCATTGACTCCTATCGAGGGACCCCTGTCCGGCCCCCAGGTTCATGACCGCTCAGAGGGCAACGGCAGTCCCTTCGAGACCAAGGTGACCATCTCCACCTTCGGCTCCATCATGCGCATCACTTCCTCCTCGGCGCTGGGCAGCAGCAGCAAGATCCGCAAGATCTCCTCCTCCTCGGGGGACTACAAGCCGTCCAGGTCGCTCAGCAAGCCCTCTCACCTGACCACGCCCCCCATCCTGGAGGAGGCGGACCCAGAGGGCAAGGACACGCCCCCGCCACAACCCCGCGAGCGGCGGCACCGCGGCAACAAGAAAAGCCGCCACGGGCCGGGGCGCCCCCGGGGCAGCAAGAACCGGGAGAGGCGCGGCGGGGGGGAGGGGGAGGAGCGACACCATCACCGCCACAGCACCACCGCCGCCCCCACCACGGCTCCTCCCGCCCTGAGCTCCTCGCTCTACTCCACCACAATGCCCTCCGCCCCCCATCCCGCCTTCACCGCCAGCCTGCCTCCCCTCGCTAACACCTCCTCCACCTTCTCCTCACCCCTCTCCTCCACCACCACCACCACCACCTCCACCTCCACCACCTCCTCGTGTTTTTCCGGCAGCTTCTCCACGAGCCGTGGCAGCGCGCTGCTGGGTTCCGGTGAGTTCTCGTGAGTGTGTGGTTGCCGCCTAGCTTCCTGGGTTAACGACGAGCTGCGAACAGGAACCATCACAGGGTGGAAACAACTGTCAGTGTGTCTGATCTGTTAACCGCACTTTGGTGTTATTTGCAGCCTGTCTGCGCTCGCCTAAAGCAGTTCGAGTCAGCCGCAGCGCCACAAGCAGTGACAGTTTGATCGATGCTCCACATTGTTGTGTTTGAAGGAAGTTTATAGAACAGTTCATTATGAAAACAACAGTCTTCTCTGTCCTTTTCCTAAGCAAGGAAAGATATGCTCTTTCTCGGGTTTTAAGCTGCTTTTAACTCCCAATATATTGTCCAAAGATAGTTTTCTTTATCTTGTCTGTTAAAACTATTTAAAAAAGAAAGAAAGAAAGGCAGTGCTTTTTTATGAGATCATAGTTTTACATTTACTGCGTGTGTGTGTGTATGTGTGTGTGTTTGAGTGTGGGAGGTGGGAGAGTTGGGGTTAACATGTATATACCAAACATTTATGATTATGCATGTCTCTGTTTGGCCATCCCATGTTAACTGTGGTCACTTTATCTCTCTCTCTCTGCCTCCCTCCCTGTCTCTCTCAGGCATGTACGCCAGCCTGAAGGATCCTCTGTCGTTAGGGGGGGGCATCTGTGGCCCTCCCCTGTCCCTGGGAGCCGGCTTGTGTAGCAGTACCTCTTTGTCCCTTGGAGGGGGCGTGTGCAGCACTCCCCTCCCCTCAGGGCTCCTTCCGTCCCACGTGGCCACGCTCTCGTTCCCCTCCGTCAACTCGGCCGCAAACACACGGGTACTGAATAACGACCGAAAGACCCTCTCAGCAGAGGGGACGTCGTGGGTTACTCATCACGCTACTTGTGGGTCTGGTACTTTTTTGTGTGCCAGGGCACTAGACTGGTAGACTAAACTAGTGAGGATAGGTGTACTCCACGTGCCCTGGTACATAAAAGCATAGATATAAACAGAGACGCAATTTTGGCCTTTGGATTGGACGCCGCCATATTGGAGAGGCAGAGACTGCGCCTGTAAATACAAGTGGGAGAGTGGTGTTTTGTCATATCACATTGATAACATATCAATTTCTCAATCAATTCAATAAGTCGTTTTTATGTTTATATTAAATCATTATATATATATATATATTTTTTTTTTTTTTTTTTTTTTTTTTTAAGTTCCACTCCACGTAGATCATAGTCCCTTGAACAAAAATGACTCGGTAGAAATCGGTAGAGAAATGTCAACATACCTTTTATCCAGAACAAACACAGCTCCCCCGGTTACTTGTGTTCGTTGACAGGCCGTTCTTAGCCTCTCCAATACGGCGCCGACGTTGATTGTGTTAATGTTTATATGTCTATAATATAAGCAGACCAATGTTTAGTCATACGAGCGACACCTGTTTTTGTCTTTCAGCGTTTTTAGTCCTTTGTTTGTCCTCCGATGACACCTCTGTAAAGGAAAAGGGTCGATTACCTGTGATTTGATGCACACGTTCAACCATGTTTGTCGGGTGTTTTCTAGGTTCCTCCGGGCTCCACTTCTTCCTACAGTCTGACCTCCATGCAGCCCTTCGCCAACTGCTTCTCCACAGCCCCCTCACTGCCACCACTACTGAGCCAGGCACCGACCTCACTGCCAGGTAGGACCAGAGAGGGAGTGAGAGGAACTACGAGGCTGTAAACAACAATCAGCTTCCCACTGGCAACCTAGTTTTGCATTTGTTTTCCAACATTTCCATGTTGTGAAAATGGCAACCACAATGTATTTTTCCAACAACAACAGAAGGAGTCTCTGTGTGTAGTTTGGATGATCCGTTGTCGGGAAAGCTGAAAGCAGCCATACCGGAGTCCACGCAGTGGGCTTGTTCCAAACAGGCACATTTTGAACAGGCACTGCACTTTAGGGCCCAGTGGTTCATTTCTGCCCTCTAGCAGAAACGAACTAATGCTGCTTTAATAGTTTTTTATTAGGATTATTACAGTTCCTCTCTAGTTCGTTTTGACAAGAAAAACAGTACTGAGCATAAATAGCAATGCCAATAATGACAACATCGTAAATACCACTATCTCCACATTGCAGACTTTGTGTCTCCCTTTTTACAGAGTCTGACCTCGATGACTGTCGCTTCCCATGTCAGGCAAACTCACCCACAGAGAGCCTTTCCTCACAGTAAGCCTTATTCTTCCATCTGTTAATTGCAAAGGCCGCTCATTTAGAATCACATATGAGACATTCAGTGACCAAGTTGCAGTTACTAAAGCCTCAGTCAGTGTGTTGCTGGAGGATATCTCATGAAAAACACGCCGTTGTCACATTGGACAAACCTAATAAATGACTGCTTCCACTAGGTTATACATGACTAAATGTAATTTACAGTACCTAAACAATGAGCTGTATCCCAGAATAAGCCAGCGCAAGTCGACATAGTTGCCCATTGTTGTGTAATGAATACCACCTCGGTGTGTAAACAGGTGGCAGGGACGTTCCAGTCCTGTTGAATTCCTGTGCTCACCCTCCAACTCATATAAATGACTGTTTAGGCTGGCGAGAGCCCCTCCCTCCCTGTCTGATTTGAATCTTCTCTTGTTTCTGTTCTTACCTCCTCCCCTTCCTCCCCACCCCAGGTCTCCCATGAGCTGTCTCCCCCTGCTGTTTGACCTCAGAGACGGCATCGGCCTGGGGGTTAGCACTCGCCCGGAGAACGTTCCGGCAGCCAGCTCCCACATCGAGCTCCTGCTCGAGAAGCATGGCAACGGAGAGATGGGCGTCAACAGTGAGTCCCCGTAATAGCACACACTGCGGAAGAGACGGCCAATCAGAACGCTGTCTACCGGGGTGTGACTGTACTCTTGTTGTACATTGTGTGTATGTTTCTTTAGCAGCTTTTGAATCACACTAGCCGCATCTTATGGGTGTAACTAAAGAGTAAGAATCATTAACACGTTTATAAATCAGCACATTTTAATGAAGGACTTGTGTTGAAGCCAATGGTATCTTCACATATTAATCTAAACTGCTTTGAACCCCACTGTTCAAAGCACTGGTAAGAATAACGTATGATTTGTATTTGGCACTCTTTGTGTTTTGGGAAATGTAATGCCTATTATAATATTTTATAAAAAATAGTAAATCAAAAGGGAAGCACTCTTTGATGTAGTCCAATGATACATCAAAGCGTGGTGCAAGACACTGCAATCCTTTATTCGTTGTATCTGCTATTTTATTAGGCCTACGGGGTTATTTTATGTGCTCTTTTATGTTTAAAGTTACTTTAAACCAAATTACTACCGGATGCTTTCTTCCTCTTGCTGTTTCAAATAATCATTTACAGATTGTATCTTCCCTCCGCACATTGCAAGTTTTTATCTTTTCCGTATTGCTGACCCAGTGGCTAGCCAGCTACTGGGCTAGCTAGCCACTGGGTTAGCTAGCTTCTGAACCCTGGCTACATTTGATTGTCCTTCATATAACAAGTAACACATTCAAATAGAGAACCAAAGGATTAGCTTTTATTTAGCCTATTCTTTAGGTCACCTGGTCAACTATCCCCACTGTCTTCCTGTGGGTTGAATTTCCTGCCGAGGACCGACGCAGAAGCCAGATGATGCATCAATTATGGATGGAAGTCTGTGATAACAAACAGTGCCTGTGCCAAGAGAGTATTATAAAAAAGAAATACTGAGATTCGTAGATCTATTTATAGTATACAGATTACATCCAATATTCCCACAGTCTCCTATCTGTATCTGTAAATATCTAGGCTCCCAAAAACCTCAACGCCTTTCCTTGTTCACAGGGATCTGTTACAGGTGCTGTAGGTAACATTTTAGTGTTAGTCGAAAATAGCAAGATTTATAAAAAATAAACAATATAACAACGTCCTTCTCTGCTCCCTCCCTCCCTACATTTCTCCGCCATTGAGAAACGTTGCATTCATGCACCTCTGATTGACAGGCAAAAAGGATTCCCCAAACCAATCAGGGAAGAGACCCTGATTGGTCAGAAAGCCAGGAGCGTTCTAAAATTGAAATGGTCTCAAACAGAGGCAGCCACAGTGAACCAGAACAGATATCCTCTTAGAGTGTTTCACTCACTAATAGCTTGGCATTTCTAACCAATGACAATCAAATGATAGCCCTTCGATTCCCAACACCTCTAACCCTTCTGCTGTAGTTGTGGACATGCTGCAGTCGCTCCACTCCCTGCAGCAGGAGAACCAGAGGCTCCAGGACCAGATCCTGGGTCTGGCGGCCAAGAAGGAGCGTCTCCAGCTGCTGAACGTGGACCTGGCCGTGCCCTTCCCTCCACACGCCCTCGCCCACCCTGGCTCCATGTACGCATCGGCCCAGGTCAACTTCCTCTCCTCAGCCCATGGTAAGTGGTGATGTTTGCCCTGCTCTGGGAAATTTGGTTTGCAGCCTGTTTTTTGTAGTAATTCAAGTAATTCAAATGGGAAAATCAAAAACACAACATCTGCAGCCAACAGTAAGGACAACCATAAGACAGAAGACAACAATAATAAGACAATAAAAAACACAACACAAGCTTGCGTCACAGTAAGAGATACAGTGCAATACAGAGTGAGACCAGAGACAGTTCAGAAAGTTGTTGTTTATATCGCTTTTATATAAAAATAACAACTTCTCGAGTCTTCTCATACCATCAATTGCGGTCATTTGGCCAATCAGAACACGGATAACTGCTTTCACATTTGAGGTCAATACTCGTTTGCAGCTATCGTAATATATTATTTAACTTACTTAACGTTAGGTAACTAGTTGCAAAAGTAACGTTACCTTGCCAAATCAAAGTTGAATTGTGTTGTGATAAATTGCCCACCATACCGTCCCGGACACCGCTTAAGAAAATCAGGGGCAGCTCTACATATTTCATATTACCCTCGGAGCGTGGGAACAAGCTTACACAGTAATTGACACCAGTCTACTACCAGGTCCTTACACTGGTCTTCGTTGTCCTGTTCAAATCACACAAATATACTTCTGCCCCCAGACCCCCTTAAGTTTACACACGTCCCCTTTTTCACCTCTTATGAATGTGCAGTCTGATATAATACTGGATCATATGCCGTATCATATTGTATACCCTAATGGTACAATGTAACATTCACAGCTGTTCTGAGTTGCACGCCCTTCAATCTACACTACGCACACTGGTCCAATACTATAAAAAAAAAAAAAAAAGATGCATCCTTTTAGAAGCCCTTAGAAAAGCTGGTCTCGATGTGTTGTGACTTTCTAGACTCAGCCCCAAGTCGCTCTGGTTGTGTGCCTGTTCCCATAGAAACCCTGTGCACCAATAAGAGTCCTCTGTCCAAAGCCTGCTTCCTGAACGACACCTCCTTCGTTACCTCCTCTGAGGTGAGAGCCTGGACCTCTTTCTGTCTCCCTCAACCCCCACCCCCATGCCCCAGTCGAATAGTATCCGCATATCATCCTGTTTATGTGTACAAGATTAATGGGGCACGCTTCAAAAAGGGGACCTAACTTAACAATGAATTAACATTGGTTAATGCAGTAATAAGCATGTTCTATAGCATTAGCATACGGGTTCTGGGTGGGGCTACTGGGTTTGGGTTGGGTTTTTGTATCGTAGTAAGGTTCTTAAAGTTACTCTAGTTGCATTCGCACACCATCTCCAATCCTTAGTAGTGGGTTAGGTTAGGGTTAACCCAAACCCTAACCCACATCTACAGATTGGAACCCTATGAATTAAGACCTAAATTAACATAAACATTGTTACCTTAGTTTGCACCATAAGTGAACATGAACATCATTAGTAAATTATTACAATACCATTAATTAACTGTTAATTTAATGTTAGTTAATGCCCATTACTGCATTAACTAATGTGACCAAATAGTTAATTTATGTACTCTTATTGTGAATTGTTAACGATTCATGTATTCATGATACCCAAATTGGATTGACTAAATTCTGCTGGATTTGTATGAATTCAGAACTTTATATTTCTTGAAAATCCTGCCTTCTGGAACAGATCCTTGATGCTTTCCAATTTGCAACTTGCAATGCATTAAATCCCCCAAAATGGAAGGGATTTGCAAAAACACATCTGAAAGTCAACTTTAATATTATACAACTGGAAACGGTTGTATCTAAAAACAGTTAAAAAGTATATATATATATAATATATATACATTATATATAACTAGTCTACGAGCATCACAGGAACCTATGTTGTTACTTTGTCACATTTTCCCTTTTAAACAGTCTATAAACCAAACCAGTAGAAGATATGAAGAAATAATCGTTCTGTGTTCTCTTCCGTTTCTATCGCTGCCTCCAGGAGCTGCACTCCGGTAGTCCGTCCCGCAGTAGCTCCTCCCTCTCCTTCCAGAGCACCCCGCCTCCTCAGCAGAGCCCCGCCCCTTTCGGCCAGCCCTTACTGAACGGACTGGGCCGGGGGTTGTGCGATGGGATGATCGGCGGTCAGGCGGGCCACTCCACCCTCCCCGTGGTGGGCGCCGGCGGTCTCGTGGCCCCCCTGGCCGGAAGCCCTCAGCTGGGCATGACCGGTGTGCTGGGCAGCCTCAACGGTGTCATCCAGTCTCCTGCGCACAACGCCCCACAGCCCACGCTCCCTGCGCTGCGCCCCCAGCCTCCCCCACTCAACCCCCAGGCGCTGGCCCAGGGCCTTCAGCTGCCCAAGAGCCTGAGCCCGTATGTACCCACGTTTTATAGCTCATCTTTCAGCTAAGAGTAGGTGTGCGGTGAGAAACAGCGAGACAAAGGCCTTCGAACTGTCGCCAACGGTTGTTTATTTTCGTCCTTAATAACAGTTGAGTCGTGTTGTGACTGCTTGTGCTGGATTTCACGTCTGCCTGCAGACCAGCTTTATCTAAACCCATTATTAGTATTAAGTCCATGTGTTTCCTTGGATCAGGCAGTGTCTGCCGGTGGCGCTGCAGAGGTTCGTCCACCTCCATAGCTGGACGCCATTTTGTCCACCTTTCAGCGCTGTCGATCCAGCATTGCGCCGGGGTGATTTCCCTCGCTGTGAGCGGTGGCGTTATATCACAGAGCGTGACTAACTTGCACTCAGTCACTCTGACGGTGCTCATTAATTAAAACCATTACATTTCACTTCAAATTGTCTTAACAACCAAGTGAACAATAACGTAGATTAATATTTAACGCTCATAAAGTAACTTATATTGGCGTTAGCCTATATTATATTATATTGGCGTAATGTTTATATTTTGGGTCCCTCAAAGCAAGTACATTTGAAAAAATATATTTATTTATTTTAATAGCCCTATTTGGATATATAAACTGATTTAAATGTGCTTTTTCATAAATCCCAACAACAGGGACTATGTACATTACCACGATGTAACCATGATATAATTTACTATTTTCTGAACTACAATATTGTGCAAACTGAAATAAATTACACAAAAATAGTTGTGTAGCTGTTATTGATATTAGAAAATAAAGCTTTTATGGTATTTCTAAGTGCACAAATACATGAAAACACTTTCCAAATCCCTTGATAAACATAAGGGAAACTATAAATACACAGAATATGTGTGGTTTGTTTGGATTCACGTTATTTCTGGTTCCACCGAATCCAGAAAAATGTCCTCCTTTTCAGTGGTTTGGAAATGTCCACCCTACAGCTATGTGAGCTAGACACTGGGTTGGCTAGCTACAGGGCAAGCTAGCCACTGGGTTAGCCAGCTACTGGGCGAGCTATCTGCGACTACATTCATTGTTGATGATTGTGTTGCAGGTCCTCCATGCTGTCCGAGCAACAGAAGCAGTTGCTTCTCCAGCAACAACAGCAGCTCCAGCAGTTCCTCACTTCGCAGAACTTCACTCCTGTAAGAACACTATGTTGGCATACGATCACAACCACTTGTGTGGATATAGATATATATGTATATATTAGCATCCTCTAAAAGGTTATAACTATTAACTGAATCAAATAAGCAGGGAGGTCATTGCCAAAGGGAATTGTAGCAGTGTCCTTGTTACACGCCACCTAGGTGGCTGCCACACTCCACCTAGGTGACTTTTACTGGGCTCCTCCAGACAAGGACACAGGATGGGGATGTTAGAAAACCAGTTTATAGTCGAAGTTGATCGACAATGATACATGACCTGGTGCTCGATGATGCCATGCAGGAGATCTCTCCTTGCATGTGTTTGGTGATACCTGGTTTAACCTCTCCGCATTGATTAGTCAATGCACAACAGGTGTGCGGCCTCACCCAGCCTCAGAGTCCAATCAGTCTGACTCGGGCCAGGTGAGGCTGCTTAAACCAGCCGTCAACCCCACACACTCCACAGGAATGTAATGATTTCCTGTTCAAAGTTATAGTATGTATATTGTTATAGTGTAAGTTCATATTATTATCATAGTGGTCACCTGCTCCCCCCTCTGGCCCTTTCAGGAGCAGCAGGTGGTGGTGTACCAGATGTTGCAGCAGCAGAGACAAAGAGAGCTACAGCGCCTCACGCTGACGGGGGCGCTCAGCTCCACCTCGGCCTCCACCATGATTGCCCAGTCCCCCGTTCTGCTGTCCTCCACCACCACCACCACCACCACCCCCCCCACCCCCACGCCCCCTCTGCCTGGTAGTCAAGGCAACGCCGCTGCCCTGTTTGGGCTGCAAGACACTGCACTTCACAAGACTGGGGTGAGTAAGAACCATCACAGTGGTTTTTAGTCACTTTAAGTGTGAAACTTGGGAAATGTTATATATTTGTATTCATCTGGAAAAGAATTTTCTCTTTAATTTCAGACCGCAGGCGAGAAGGGTGGCGACAAGAATGGGTAGCTCAATGGGACGAGTGAGGACTCCCAACAGGTCATTGATTGGAAGTAGCTTAAATCAGGATCGATCAGGTGTAATTGAAACTGTGCTGCACCGTGACGAACAGAGGTAAATGCTGGTACCTCATGTAAGACTTTTTTAAGGTCTTTTCTTGTTTTTCTTATCATCTCTATCTTACGGCCTGTTTTATGAATGTATCATGGGATGGAGTTTAAAGTTAAGCTTTTTTTTCGTATATTTGTGTTTGTGTGTTTTTATATTCTTTCAGTGGTTCCTCTACTATTTTGTGCAGGCAGCTTACAAGAGAGCATGGATACAGTGGTCTCTGATTGAATTGCACTAATTTCTTGACTAGACCAATTGAGCAGCTTTTCGTTGGCCGGGAAGCGAATTGCGGCATATCCCTGAAGCTGTTCAGAGGTCTGACAGATAAGACCCGCCTATAAGTTTGAACTATATATATACACGAGGCCAAAATGCTCCTCATTTGACTGCTCACGCCTTGACCATGGTTCACATCCCCTTTGCCTGAACCAATATTACCACCCAGCCGGGTCAGTCTGTGGACTATTCCAATTTTTGATCTCATGCCACCTCTTGAAACCTCAGAAGTCTTCCTTCTTGACAACCTGCCCTCCCTTTGTTTACACCTCACTCAAAATGAAATTCTATATATTGCTGCCTCCTACTAGCACTTATTATTTAAATTAATAATGATGCCACCATTTTGACATGTTGGTGCTTTGTTACCGTCACACTGTTTGAAAGAATTCACAAAGACAGAATTGTTGCCGGGATCATTTTCCTTACCAATTAAATATAGTATGAATGGAATTCATGGATTGCTGCATTGCGACAATTGTCTAATTTATAATTAAAATGCCTTTCTGGTATTAAATTGAGTTCCCTTTGAAATATGACTGAAAGCTAAACCAACATGTCAATAATGTCTTATTTTATTAAATCCTTTGTAGGAATTTATAGATAAATTATATCCCACATGTTGCTAGCGAGATTAAGCAGGCTAAACCAAACTTTTGCAACATGTAAGAAGAAATTAACTGTATATCTTAAACCAGTGAGCACTTTGCATATTAGCAGCGAGTTGAGACAAGTTAATCATCAACAAAGTACCTTCCCTGAAGAAGTGTGGTACTTATGGGCCACTAGGAGCTGTCAAGTTTCTTGTGTCAATGAGGATTTTGCACTCTGTACAGGGGCCTGTTCCAGAAAGATGACATTCTAGCTCAGCAAGAGATGTTCCTAAGGAATCTCAGAATGGTGAGAATTACAGTGGTTCTTAAAAGGTGTCGTGTTTAGGATTTAGTGGCATCTAGCGGTGAGGTTGTGGAATTGCAACCAACTGATCCTCCCCCACACCTCCCCTCACCCCTCTCTTTCCAGGGGTGACAAAGGAGAAGCTACGGTGGCCTGTACTGGCCTGTTAGGTCAAATGATGTCACCGTCTACGACAGCATCGAGTAGCCAAGTGTAAAGTGATGAGGTTCCTTGATAGATGTATACATTTTATTTAGTTATTTAATCTGTAAAACTATAGGTCATAGTTTACAAGTAAGATATGTTTAGAGATGCAAAGATAGATTATGATTAAATCGCTATCTTACTATCTCTAGACCCCTTTGTTCGTTCTGGGCTGCTGTAGAAACATGGCGGTGCAACATGGCGGCCTCCGTGGAAGAGGACCCGCTCCCTATCCAGATATAATGGGCTCATTCTGCGATTACGAAAACACAACAATTCGTATCATCATGGAATATTACACTAATTAAAACTCTTTTTGCCAAGTCCATTCCACTAGCTGCCACTAAATTCTACACATTGCACTTTTAAAGCCTGCCCGAGAATGTACACTTTTCACTATTCACACTGAAACCCATCCGGGGGTTAGTGAACACAAACCCCCAAAACAAACTGACATTGCCCGTTTGTGCTCAATCAATTTCTCCCAAACCGCTTCCTCAAACAGGCCCCTGAAGTCTTAAGTTGGGTTTAGATTAGTTTAGTTATTGCTTTCTTTTTGTATTTATTTGACTCAAACACTTAGATACTGTATGTTTTTCTGCCCAGCATTTCGATGTTCATTTAGCAATACTGGATAGTTAATGCCTTAATGATGCTAGAGATGAAGAAAAAAATCAAGAGCCCAGAGGCTCACTCCTTCCCCCCCCCCCCCCCCCCCCCCCCCGTTTTTTACTTTGATATTGTCTTTTATACAGGGTATGTGGTAGATTTAGTATCATTAAAGCACTCTTCCATACCCATTTCTAGTTTCTATAGGCAACAGTGATAACAGTTGAAAGATGTGAATAACTGTAGTGATAAAATGTCTATTCATTTTGTATCGTAAGTATATCTTAAGATGATGCAATGTCTATTCATTTTGTATCGTAAGTATATCTTAAGATGATGCAATGTCTATTCATTTTGTATCGTAAGTATATCTTAAGATGATGCAATGTTATTTTTCTTGCTGTGTACCTTGGAGAGGAAAAAAAAGACCTCATCGTCATTTTCAACAAGTCACAAAGCAGTCACGGCAGATGTTTTAGCATACATTTTGACTGACACACCGTAGAGGAGTGTTGGTGTGTCACTGTTAAGCTCACCAGTGTAGCTGTTAACATCTTTAGTAACAGTGCAATGCCAATGTAGTTACTGTACTACACCCGGCTGACCTTTACTATTGTGTTTTGCTGAAGCCCAAGTTTCTAACCCAAGCCAACGCATTTACTCTGATAAGCTTCTCTCTCCCTACAATCCACTTTACAGTGAGGCACATCTGTCAAGCTAAAATACTTATGAAGGCTACCTTTTAGTACCTCAGACTATTTGATTCTGGTCACTCTTACCACTCCTGATATCTTTCCATTGTATCTTCACAATATCAATAGTAATCTCCCATACATGTGATCTCTGTATTCCAGATGTGTTTTTTTTTTACCTTGTCATCAGGAAACTTCAAGAAGCCTATCATTATGGTAACAAATATTGTAGCAATGACTGAAGGAGAATGTTCATGTTGATAACCCATGAGCCCACACATTGACATGAATTTGTGAATTTATGAGTTTTTACCAAGTAGCCTATGTTTTTTTACAAGCTGTTTCATGATTGAAGCAACGTTTAAGATGTGTACAAAAGCTTGACTGAAAGAGTACTGCAAAGGATTTTTAAAGGGTTTCTTTCCCATGTTGCACTGGGGCATTTAGGCCCACTTGTATAATGTTACTTGTTTTCTGTTTTCTTTTTTTTGGGGTTATTTCCATTTAGTACTTTTCTATTTTTTGGAGTAAACGTTGTATACTATACTGTATGTTTGTGTAAAACACATCTGTTCTTTAGGATTTGGAACTTGGGTAACCTATGTCATCATTGTTGTAGGCCTACTGTGTTTCCTTTATGTATTACAACAGTTCGTAACAGCTGGCATTGAATGATGTTAGACAAAGAATGAGTTTCTATTGGCATTAGAATTGCATGAAATGTGATTTTAAACTCTCAAATGTATTGCTAAATACCAATTATAACTATGCATAGATTTTAAATGCATTGTTCCCTGAAAAAAAATCATAAAGCACTGAATTTTGAGAAGGACAAGCACGTTGTCATTAAACATTGTATTTATTGATCATTGATCAAAGGAATTATACAACATTCTGAGTAATTGCCCCATAGGCTGAATTATTTTGATATTTTTGTGTGTCAAATAAAAAATAATGTATTAAGACAACAGATTTTTATTTGGTCAATAAATTAATTTGACTGAATTGTTTTAGATTTTCACTTTGGGACTGCAATCGTAGCCTAAAAATGGACGAAAGGTGATTTTTGAGTGAGTGTCTTTATGGTGGGCTACGCAAGGAAAAGTAGACTAGTCAAGGAAAGGCCGTGGATAACTCGTTAGGGGAGGAACTCCGGCGACTGTTGCCGTGTGTAGGCCATAGTAGGCTAGTCTATTGCTTGGAGGCCGTGTTAGTCCAAGAGCATTCCTATATGTGGGAAACATACAGGCGTCGTAAATCAAGTTTGATTCGAATAAGAGGATGAATGCGCTTCTAATAATTGCAGTGCGTAAAGGATTCACAGAAACCGTCAGACGGCGGAGACTTCTGCCTGCTTCCACTTTAATGGTAAGACGCGTTTAGTTATGCTTTGTATTTCTGTCACAATAGCACCACAATATAGTTGTTCTATTTAAAAAAAAAACGATTTTGCATTACTGATTACCGAAGTGTACTTATTGTTTATAGATATGTTACAAAAGTATAATGAAAGTTTGCTATGAAGTTTATACGTGCTACATACATATAAGCGTCCTTCGTTGTCGACTCGGGTCCAGTGACACGCCCAACATTTACCTATGGCACTGTACACGGTAACGACTGGCCCGGGCATATAGTCCGTGGCCCGGGCAAATAGTCCGTGGCCCGGGCATGCAGTCCGTGGCCCGGGGCATGCATTTATCTCCGCTGCGGACATAGCCCTTTGTGGATTGGCGAGGATTTCTCTGATGTAATTGAGACTGTGATGTGCTAAGTAAATCTGTTTCTAAGTAGATACCGAGCTGCCTCCAGTCGACAGTGCCCGTGGTTGCTGCTAGAATACCCTGCCGGGTTAAAGTGTCTGCTGGAAAGCGTTACGCGTGGTGTGCATGTGGACACAGCAAAAAGCAGGTGAGGGTGAAGAACTGTTGCCGAATAAATTTTACATAACTTTATTGTGAAGCGTAGGGCAACGTTCGTAGTCTCCGCTTCTGTACTACAGAAGCCTGTTCCCATGGCCACATCACCATTTTAAAGTTACGTTGTTTTTTTTTGGGGAGTCTGGGCTATATTGACCATTTGTTTTTTTTTAAATCTTTTTTTTTTTAATAATGCCCCACATTACATGTATTTTGTCTGTTTTATTGTTGATAGCCCTTCTGCGACGGCGCACACATGACAAAAGCACCAAGCATCCATCCAGTGCGCTTCAGCCCTGACAAAGACGGACACCTCATGTTATGTGCCTGTAAACAAACTGGAAACCAGCCGTACTGCGACGGGACTCATTTCACGGTTATATTCCAGGACGTTGTCAAGTCAGTGAAGAAAGTGTTTAAATCATAAAGAAAGAACACTTTGTTTCCCCATGCTGTAAATTCCTCCTACATATGCTGTATACTCTCAGTACACCAAATGTTAAAATGTTTGTTTTTATATACATATACATAAACATAAAGGATTAAAAAAATAAATTAGTTACCGCGTCCTCTTTGAGCAGACCCGTGACGTGTTTCCTCCGGAAGTGACCTGTGTTTGTATGCAGCTGCTGCGTGTACTGGGACTTTTTTGCAAGCAGTTGTGTATATGTATATATAGTGTATATGTCTGATACTCGTTTATTTGCCTGAAGTCAGAACTCTTCAGAGCGTCGTGGCGTTTCCCCTTAGTCGGTTTTGAATAGGCTCCTGTAGCTCCTGTAGGCTACTCAAAGCATAGAAAACATGAGCATACTGCGTTCCAAGTTGCACCCAACGTGGATTAGATCAACCTTGAATTCGTGGGCGATGACATCTATGTCGTGTTCAAAGGTAGGTTCTATTTACGTATATAATCAACACTGATGGTAGTTTAATTTCTAACAAATACCCTGCTTACTTAATGTTTCAGTCTTTTCAATCTCCACAGGTCATGCACTCCACTCTTCCTACAGAGGCAGTCATTGCCTCCAAAAAGCCTTATAAAGTTGAGCTTATTGGTGGGAAGCGTTACTCCTGGTGTACCTGTGGACACAGCAAAAAACAGGTAGGAAAGGATCACACTTAAATATTCAGCAGGTTTCCTTTGCTGTTATGTCCTTTTCTGAACCTATTCCCCCTCAAACTGCAGCCTTTCTGTGATGGTTCCCACAAGACTAAAGCCCAAGGCCTGGCCCCACACCGCTTTGTGGCTGAGAAAGACTCCACAGTGTGGTTGTGTGGTTGCAAGTACACAAATAATCGACCTTTCTGTGACGGCACACACAAATCGGAATTCATCACATCAGCTACACTGGCTGAGGAAAGTGATTTGAAGAGCTGAGCGGACTGTGTTCCCCGACCATGACCCTGCCGGAACTGACTAGATAAAGGGAGATGTCTTGTGAATCGCTTGACACCCGTTGTAGCCAAAGCCACTTAGGAATGACATGAAATGCTCATCATACAAAATGGGTAGAAGGCACTCTCGTTAAAAACAATTGTGAAGCACTTTAGCTCGATACCGTCGTTATAACTGTATTGGCTGCCAAAAGTATACAATGTCAGGAATCTGAACAAAAATACCTGTTAAGTATTTATTTGGGTCTGTTCACTTGCATTAAAGCTGAGCCTCATATTTATCTATATATTTTTGATTTCTTAGCACAGAAAGTTTAAAATATTACACTGAAATGTTGTAATTTCTGAACAATTTACAAATGTATAATCGACATCTATAAGACTAACACTCTATTGTGTCTAACCTGTATTGTGTGTACAGAATATTAAAGGTGTCTTAAATTAATGCAAACATTGATGAATCATTGAAACCTGATACGTTTAGAAGACAAAAAACCCTTCAGTTGACAAACAGGGTAAGTAAACATTTTATTGACCTAAAACATGCACATGTCTGGAAAAAAACAAGTGGGTTCAAAAGAAACAATGAATGGGCATTGATGGAAATACCCCAGTTTAATATTTCATTTGCTTCAATTTCTTCCAAAACATTTGAACAATGACTTCGGCAAGTATCGTGGTAGTGCTTGGAGTACAAGATAATGTTTTTTCCAACACATCGGCAATTGGGTTACATGGACATATTTTGTAATGCAATGTGTTGTCAGTCAGTTGTGGGGTTTACAGTACCAATTGAGTGTTTATGCCAAAACAATTTTAAATACAGTAGTAACCGGACTTCAAAATGCAATATTTGACGGGGATTTGTGCCGCAATGCCAATGAAGCATTTTGTCTTCACATCTTCGCCAAATCCGATGAACACTGATGAACCATGGGAAACGAACACACCTACATCATATACAATACAAAACAATTATGTTGTATAAAAGATAGTTTATACATATGTATACACACATGCTTACATTCTATACATACTGTACAGTTTGTATGTGTGCATTGTTCTACACTAACACACATAACCACACGCACACATACAAGAGTCTATTTGGCTGCATTTTTCAGTCTTTTTAGAGGTGGACAGTCCTTTTTACTCTTCAGCCCTGCTCTCTAGCAGTAAGCAAACTGAAGACGGGAGCAGGTCGACCACCGTCCTCCTGCTACTGTATACAAACACACGCACGCACAGACACGCATACATGCGCATGCACGCTTTAGGTGGGCGGAGGCAAGCCGCTTTTGTCCCCGCCCCTCGCCTCCTCTTTCCCAGCTGCGGTTCCGTTCACTGTCACTTTGCGGGCGTTGCCGCTCGGCTTGGAGGCGAGAGAGTGGCGCTGGCCGTTGTTGCTGGTCACCGCGGTGCCGTTGGGGCTCTGGGCGGCTGCGGCGACGGTGGGGGGGGACGGGTTGTGGGAGCCCGCGGGGCTGGGGGCCGAAGAGGCCCTGGAAGGCTGGGCCGCGGCGGGACTGTGGACCTTGTCGCTCTGGGAGTCGCTTTCCGAGGTGGGGCTGGTGTTGACGCCGTCCGAGTGGCCCTGGGCGGCGGACTGGGACGCCCTCCTGCGCTTCCGGGTGGGCTTGACCAGGTACTGCAGGGGGATGGGGCCGGTCTACGGGGAGGAGCAGGGCAGCATGAGGTCAGCCTTGTGCTCTGAGGGGGGGGGGGGGGGGGGCTTATTCCCCGTTTATTTGTATTGAATCGTTTTTATACACATTTTATAGTTGAATAAAGGTAGTCTAGTGGGGCTGTGTTACAAACGATGGCATCATTTAAAAAAGGTGTTGGGTTAACGAAAGGATTAGTGCAAGATAATATAATTTGTTGGGTTAAAAAAGGTATTGATGTGAATACTGATCATCTGGTTTAGTTCAAGCCAAACATAATTACCAGATACAAAATCTTTCATTTTAGATATTCCGTGTGCAATTATAAATATAATACCGGTAATCAGCCTCTTCTACCCAGCTGCATGTGTAACTTCAATAATTGAACTTGTGATTTTATTACAAAGCTTCATTAAACGATGGAGCCACAGTAAATCATAAAATGGTCACTCACTCGTCTCCACTCATAGAAGTAGGCAATGTCCATTAGCGTGTAATAATCCTTCAAAGGCTCATCCCCATACAAAACCTCCACCTGCAGACGAGAAGAAATCAACAAACACATTGGACAATTAACCAAGTTGACACCAAACTTCAAAATCTCTTCCGCCACAAGTTCACCATTGCCATGAACTGCTGTGCTTTTCTATTTATTTAGTCTGCTTTAACGCTTTTATCCATAGCGACTGTGGAGTGTGTGTGGATGACGGCTGGTTTAAGCAGCCTCACCTGGCCCGAGTCTGACCGGTTGGACTCTAGGGATGGTGGGGTAGCACACCTGTTGTGCATTGAGCAATCAATGTGCACAGGTTAAACCAGCCATCACCACACACACAGCCCCAGGTCATGGGTCATTGTCTCCAAACTTCTACAATAAACCGGCTTTCAACATCACCACCCTGCGTCCTTGTCTGGAGGAGCCCAATCAAAGCCACCTAGGTGGTGGGTAGCAACCGACATTGTTACAGCGACATACAGAGAATTCCGATACATGTCATTAAGGAGCAGATAGGGGGTTAGGAATCTTGCGCTGGGGTGCATACAGGTAGACTGTTGACATATGTCAAACACCCCAGCCACTACGCTATCTTCCTCCTCCTATTCGGATTTGCAATTCCCAAAATCTAAAGCTTGTTCAAGCACTTTTCAAACATGATGGTATTTAATGGTATTCCAGTCCATTGGATTCATTCTTGTTTGTTGTTAACCGGCAGTTGGGCAGATAAGGTGTTTATCAAGTATCCTTTTCTATTACAATTATCATCTTTCCCAAATGACGCCGAATGCAGATGAAATTTAAAGGCGTGCTTGTAAGCTACAATGACTGCTCAGTCGAGCTGTAAAATCGGTACAAAGAAGGCTAGTGTGTTAAACTGATGGAGCCCTGTACTCTCCCTCATCCCTGGTAAGAAGGCTTTCTGTGGCAAGTCATTATACCGATCTACACACCACTAATGGACCGTCCATCGCATCAAACCCACCATGCAGTTTATATCAGAGGAATATGAACGCTATTAGCTAGGTGTAAGGCCGATTGGTGCCTGCATCTCCTACCCGATAACTGCTTGGGATGTCCATCTTGCTCCGGAGGAACTTTGCTAAGTGCATGACCGACATCGCTGCTGGGCATTGGAGAAAACGCTTGCCGTTGGACTAGAATAGGTAACGGAGAGACGAATAAAAGACTGCATTAGATACAATATTATGGTTTGGGCAAATCCTCTTGCTATATAATAGGAATATAAAGTCTTACCTTGTCCCCGTCTGTGTCTGAATGCGGCCTTTCAACATTTCTGTAAATTAATCAAAGGAAAAGAGGTTGTCAAACTGTAAATACCAACTCATTCTGCCCTAGTGATGCTAATACGGACGGAGAGCTTTTCCAAACGTCCAGAGAAAAGGAGTCTACAGTTCATCCAGATGCCTGTCACTAAGGACCAGGTAGGGGTTAGGCATCTTGCAAACAGATGCCTTCAGGTCCACTCTAGACATTGAGGTTCGAACCCAGAATCTTTCATCTGGGAGTTCAATAGCCTCCCAAGAGGCTATCCTGCATACATTTTATTTCCTTATGTTACCTCTTGCCTCCTTTCTGGAATGGAAATGTTGCGCTTACTTGTTCCTCTCGTAGAACTGTATGGAGAGGCTGATAATCTCGTCCTCTGCTATGTTAAACGTTTCCACCACCTCTCCTGGCTCCAGCACCCGGTTTTCTGCATAAAAGTCCCGCCTCCGTTTCATCTCATCTGAAGTCAAGACACACACACAAAGAAGCCGTCAACAGTTTCTCATCAAGTCAACGGTGCAGACCTGGGCCAAGCATGTCTATTGGACCTACTGTAAGAGGCCCACTTAAGTTCACGTCTAAAGGCAATAAGGCAGTATGTAATGTTGCTCACCTTTAAATAACCCAGGAACAAGTTTGTAGACGATATCTTGTAGTGTTTTGTCCGCTCTGTGAAAAGGGTCATTTTCGGAGTCACTACTTGAGTCATTAGTTTAGACGTGAAGAAGTAATAAGCAGGTCAACATCTTACAGCTTACCTTATGCTTAGCTGTGGGCATGTCTTGTGTACCTGGACGTCACATCGAGGGCAGAACTTATTTGTCTCCAGAAAGGTAACAATGCATGTTTTACAAACTGGAAAAAAAATGAAGTAACAGGGAGAAATTAAATACTATTAAAAAAGACACACATGGACACACTGATATGCATCTATGAAAGTATGAAGTTGAGGTCAAGTAGAAATAACCAAGTCTCTGACTAATGAGAATGCATATTGCCTTCATAAAACTTCATAAAAACGGATTATATGGTGTAGAGGTCTTGCAGTACAACGCCAACCTCTAAACCAGCTACCATTTAAAAAAAAAACTCGTTATTGATGCCCTGTTTACTATATGTGACACGTGTATATACACACTACATATTTAAGGGTAATATAGAATTAAAAAAAACGTGCATATAAAAACGTACATGAGTGCAGGCACTCCACAATAGTTGTGGCATCGATGAAATAACCAGAACACAGTGGGCAAGTTAGATGTGGATTGAGATCTGTGATTTTAACACAGTCGGGTTGCATTTTATCCATCTGTAGAGATCTGCGAATGAAAAAAATAAAAAACATTAATACAATACAAAACATCCCAACACAGTATCATCCCATGCGTTGGCTAGAGCTGTTGAACTGAACATGGTGTGTGTTGGTTGATCACTGTGATAAATAAGGCTCTTCAGAAGTGACCCCACTGTGGTCTGGTGCACGTCCTTGGAACAACACTACTGATTATCCACAACAATGGTTGTCGATTGACGACCGACATAGTTAGAGATATTATTGATAACGGTTTTGATAGTAAAATGTACATATCGACTCCATTTGGCCAGATTGAGTGGTCTTGGTCTGTGTAAGACTGGACTATTCAGCTGCCCCTGTGTGGCCTCATCTCGTGCATCACTACTACGTTGCCAGCGGAGCAACAAAGAGCGTTTACATTTTGCCAGTGCTTTTCATTGCAATCGGGGACAAAATCAAATATATGCAGTGCAAATAATTATTTTGGAGTGGGAAAGCAAAAAAAATTATCGCATTGATACACAAAGCAGCCATCTTAAATTCACTGACAGTGTTGTATCAGAGGCGAACAAGAGAGGTTCAAAATGTGACACCGTGCACTCCTGTGTGTATTTCAGCGACGCTGTGCATAGCGTTAAAAAAAAACAACAACCGTTAACGAGTATTCATACATACCAGATGAGGCATATAAGTACACAAATTCCTCCCAGCAAGAATCCAGGTAAATTATTTGGACTTGGTTAGAATTTGCAGCAGCGCCAGAAAATGGCTTTTTTCAGCACCGCCAGAGGACTGCCCATTTTGTATCACGTGACATTATTTTGTCGCCTTTTGCGAGGGGCATACAGGCGGGCATTCAGCTACATCCACAGAGGGAACGTACCATACGACGGCTACCAAGTGATGCGTTGCCTATCGGTGCAAACCATGCATTATGACCGGCACGCCACATCACGACAGTTGTGCTTGTGTATCCCCTGGTAGCCTGTGTTGTGAGTTGATATTGTATTGCTGCTGTTGCTGGCTGGTGACTTTGTTTACAGCACCTAAATAAATCAGTTATCACCAAATGACCATTTAACAGTGGTTTATTCTTGTAATCCCGGAACGTCGATTACTTGCTGGCGTTTTTTTTTTACATTTTACATTTCTTACATCTAACGTCACTGTTGTACTGTTGATGCTTGGAAGCAGTGGTAGTTTTGGGATCGATTTGGTACTTTGTAGTTACAGCAAGCTAGACAAACGTATCCATGCTGTTGGCTATTTCCTTTCTCATTATTCAAACGTTGACAAATATAAACTTAGTCATAAACAACCAAAAAAAAGGCTTTAAAAAAACCGCCAGCTATTGCTAGCCGCGTTGGCGTACAGCTCCCATGCAGACCAGTCTAGTCGAGATGTGAGTGTGTAGTTTTACCTACAGCCTTTTGGGGGTGCAATTTACTTTGGATTGCAGTCACGGGCGCCATCTTGGGGAGACCCCAAAACGCCAGTGACAACAATCTCAGGCGCATCATTATGGGATTACTTACTTCTAAATAAGTAAGGGCTCGGGTGATTCAGGTTTGCAGTCAGTCACCGACTGGAGGGAGAAGGGTTATTCAAGCGAGTCATCCCGTGCAGCCCTTGCAAGCAAGTCCCCGGGTCGTGGTGGCTGGATGGCCGGCTAGCCGTTCAGCCAGCTGGTCTGTGCGGCGCTCTCCGGACTCAACCGTGGCCTGCTCTGAGGAAGGGTGGTGACGGAGCAAAATGCAACATCGTCGATCCGTCAAAAGATATTATCTGACTGAAGACGCTGCAAGTTGGACATCGAGCATGATGCAGTTTTAATTGCTTACGCGCTTATCTTAAGAAACAAATCAAGTGTATACATGCTATAGGGTTAGCTTGAACGCAGCAGAGCCGCGTCGCGTCGCCTCATTACCAAGACACAGACATGTCATCCAACTGTACCAACGTAGCGCCTGTAAGCGCTAGCAAAACCAAGACGAAAAAGAAACATTTTATAGGACAAAAAGTCAAACTGTTCCGTGCAAGTGAGCCTATTCTCAGCGTATTAATGTGGGGTGTCAACCATACGGTAAACAATTTTAATTGTTCGTGTTCGTTCAGATGTGACTTGTATCTCATGCCTGCTGTTTTGATTTAGCTCAAGCTAGTCTGCCTTTGGGTCAGCTGCCTTGATCCATCATGTAAACTTTGCTGCTGCACATCCCTTGTGTCTATAACAAGGATGTGCGTCAAGTTCTGAGTAGGCTACGTTCAGAGGTTGCTTGTTCAGATCCCTTTGAACCTATAGCCCACTTGTGTGTGTGTGTGTGTGTGTGTGTGTGTGTGTGTGTGTGTGTGTGTGTGTGTGTGTGTGTGTGTGTGTGTGTGTGTGTGTGTGTGTGTGTGTGTGTGTGTGTGTGTGTGTGTGTGTGTGTGTGTGTGTGTGTGTGTGTGTGTGTCGTGATGTTATGTGTATGGCACATGTTTTAGAAGATGTAATGCTAAAACCTCCGACTCGGTGTGCTGAATGGTAATCCTCAGCAATGCATGCACAGCACCATATATGCACTCGCAATCAAGAGTGTATATCAACACGTAATTCAGCATCTGTGTCATCTGCGTAGCCATGTCGTGAGCTGTGTTGTCGTATGCATGCCTTCCTGTGCACTTTAGGGAGGGGTTTGACAGACGGAGCCTTAAGTTATAAGGCGAAGTAGCCCCGCAACTGCAGATGCATGTAGTCTTTTTTAACTCAGTCGTCAACCTGACGGAATTAAGGCGGCCCAATATATATTTCAGTTTAGCATTGCGTCCAATGCAATTCAGGGACACACGGCATCCTATAAATAGAACCAAAAACATTGCATTCATTTTTTAGTTGGGCATAGGGGCTATGCAAAGCAGGTGAAGGTCAAGCGGTTGGTGGTACCGTTCTGCGCCCAGTGGTTCGGTCTATCGCGCCTGAGTAGCAGGTGGTTCGTTTTTATTTTGTATTGATCCGTTTTCCAGGAAATCAATCACTCCACCTAGTGCCGCATACATAAAAAAAAAAAAACGTTGAAATGCCATTTTATAATTACAGCAAACATCCTCTGTACGTTGCAACCATGACCAAGCATCAGTCAGAAATAAGATATTGGTTTCATAAAGCTAAGAAATAAACGGTTATCACAGACAAAATGAAAAAGACAATTATCTGAATTACACAACACTGCCAGATCATTTTACATATGCAAATATGCAAATGTGTTTTGTAGATCCTGACAAGACACTTCATTCATAACATCACTTGTGTAGTGTCATATCAGTGACGCTCGAGTCTCTGGGAGCACACAGGCTGACAATGTTATGCAAATGTAGGCTTCTTCAATGTTGTATGGCGTCAAACTGGACAATGTGTTGAAGATGGGCTGTTTGGCAAAGCTTTGTGTTGATGTTAGAAGGGCACCTACCCTCAGCCTCTAATGTTAGTGTATAACAGAAGTGTGATTGCATGGCTAAACAGTAACATGCAGGCCAATTTACAGAGTTCATTACAATTTGCCGTTAGGCTTCTAAGGATAGTTTTTTATGTTTTGATTACATTATCTGTAACACATGTTACAGATTACCTGGGTTTTTTAAATACGGGGTGCCTCTTTTGCAGCTTTGTATCCTTAAAATACTGCTACACCACTACACCAAGGCAAACTGAAACATGGGATTTTACTACCTTTTGAGCATCATTCATGAAATTCTCTTGTGGTGCATGTGGGTGTCCACTGTGAAGATAATGTGATGCTTTAAGCTGTATTGGATCACATTTAGTGTCAGACAATATATCACTGTGACTTTTCCCTCATTGTCTACATAGTCATCTTTTATCTTTTATCTTCTCTCTTGTATTTGTTTATGAAGTACTGTCAATCATTACCCCGCCTGGCTGAGCTTGGTTGTTGACTCAAACTAGAGCTTGTTGATGTGCTGTAATCAGAAGCAGAGCTCTAGGAACCGCTTTCAGTCCTTAAACCTTAACGACTCAGGCGCCTAATTGAGTTCACGGGGGTCTTTCAGGCCCGCAGGAAAATGATAGTGTGTAACATTTCACTGAAAATGTGTTTAGCTAATGCGATCAGTTTTGTGTTGTCAGTTTTTGTCTCCTTTTTAAAGCACTTCTTCAACTGTACACAAGAGTAGTGTGTATTATATCTTATGCCCGCAGTATGGTGGTTTGGGGATGCAATTCTAGTGCAACGTATTAATCAGCCTTCTTGGAACAATTCTCCCCTTCTGTCAATAATGTCAACTCTTTACCTCTAACCAAACTTCCTATTTTTCCCTTGGATGCTTTTCGGCCTTCTGTCTTTAGGATCTGTTCTGATCTGTGTCTCTCCTCCACCTCTTGTAGGTCAACGAGTTAAGTAATGTGCCTGTACCAGTAATGTTGATGCCAGACGACTTTAAAGCCTACAGTAAGATCAAAGTGGACAACCACCTATTTAACAAGTAGGTACATCGGCCACTATTGGCTACTAATAAACTTGGCTGCTATTCTTAGACTCACAAACTCCACAAGTATCCACATCCAAAAATGCAGTTTATTCGTTCGACATAAAGGGTTATTGTTGGTAGCTAGGCTGGTTAAAATGTCTTGTTTAAATGTGTAGATCAAAAAGCACTGCACAGAATGCCAAAACAGATCTGTGACTGTAATATTTAAAATAGGATAGGCCCAGGAGCTTGTAACTGGGCAGCTTTGCAATGCAAATAACCCACACTGTGAAAGAGTGCAGTCCACTGAAAAGGGTGCTTGTTATGGGAAGAGGATAGTCAGCAGGTTCTTAATAATGTGTTGAAGTTTTCGGCAAATATTTGATTAATTTGACTTGGCTAATATAGTTTTTTGACAGCTTATGTACTTGTCTAGTCCAGACATAAAATAACATTGCTTTAAAATACCTACAGCATTGCTTGTTAACTGTTCCTAGGTCAATTACATTGACGGTGTAGAATGCCCCAAGAAAGACTAGAGCCCCATGACCTGAATTAACAGAAATAGGGTTTGATAACATTCAATAACATTTTCTTCTAGCTTTATACAATGCAATACATTTGTTTTCTAGACTAGCAAAGACCAGTTACATTGAAGTACATTGAACCGCCATGAGCCGTTATTACCATGACAATTCCCATCTGACTTGAATCTTAAATAAAATAACCTGACAACTGAAAATTTTGATTTCTCCTTCACTCCTCTGTAAAAGAGGCTCATATGAGATGCAGATGCCACTCCTTCATATTAAGCTTGGATACAACGGAAGATTTAACATTTTCCTACCATTCGCCTACAGTGATTTCCACGCTCTCCCATAACCAATCCCAAGCTATCTTTTTAAATGAAGATAGCTTCTTGCAAATCAACAAGTGAGTCATATTGTTTGCAGAATACTGGAGGTCTGTGATGCACCATGATGCAGATGGACCTGTCATCAGATACACTACCTCATACAGGAAGTTGGCCAAATTGAATAGGACACCACAAAATAACTGCTCAATAATACATGCAAAGACCTGAAAATAATGCGTCCTGGTCCTCAAGGTAGTCAGAGGGAAGTGGTTCTGTGGAGTAAAAGCAGAAGTGTTCATTTTATTCTAATGTAGCTTGACAAAGCAAGGCAGATGAAAGGCCACCATTGTCGCATAGATTAAAGGCAATATTTAAAAATAGTGTGCAAGGTTCATAGAACAGTCCCTGTGCTGCCGAGATCGTGCAGATCTCTGAATATTCATCTAGACTAGTCCTTTAGCCAGCAGTCCTTTAGCCAACAGTCCTTTAGCCGGCAGTCCTTTAGCCAGCAGTCATTGAGGTTGCAGGTCTTCAGCCAGCAGTCATTTAGCCAGCAGTCCTTTAGCCGGCAGTCATTTAGCCAGCAGTCCTTTAGCCAGCAGTCATTTAGCCAGCAGTCCTTTAGCCAGCAGTCCTTTAGCCAGCAGTCCTTTAGGCCGTATCAGTACTTAGCTCACGTGACCCGGTATTTTCCTTTATTGTTAACGAGGCAAAAGTTCAATTAGGAAAGGAACATCAAATGGTGTACAAATTGAGGTAGTATGTATTTGTATGCATTTCTCTTTGGCACTAAAGAACATAATGAATGAATGTCACTCTAAACCAGAAGATTTGAATTGATTTTCAATAAACAGCATTAACCATTGTTGGGATGCTGACACTTCTCACGGTAACCACTGTGATCTTTCCCTCCCCGCCTGCCAGAGAAAACCTTCCTAGCCGCTTCAAGTTTAAAGAGTACTGTCCCATGGTGTTCCGAAACCTCCGAGAGAGGTTCTGCATTGATGACCAGGACTACCAGGTCAGACCCAACCCAACTTCCCTCGTGGCAATTATGTCTTCTACGAATATGATCGTCCGTCGACGTAACTGTTACATGAAAGTCTTCTAACTGCTGTGATCTTCCACTGTTTATTTACAATGAGGCATGCATGGACTGTACTCTGTCTGTCGTTTGCGGTGCGTCAGAACTCTTTGACGAGAAGCGCCCCGCTCAACAGTGACTCCCAGGGTCGTTTCGGCAACCGCTTCCTGTCCAGCTACGACCACCGATTCGTTATCAAGACCGTGTCCAGTGAGGACATTGCAGAGATGCACAACATACTGAAGAAGTACCACCAGGTAAAGGCTGTGCTCTGCTAATATGCCCTTTCACCAAGCAGGGATGCAGAACAACAGGATTATTGCATGCCGTTTCACTCAATTGAACTGGGTTTAGCCGAATGTATCGCATATTCCTTTCAGGGTGTTGAAATGGTTTAGTATTCGAAACATGTGCAGAAAATGCATGCTAAATGTATTCATTAAGTGTCTGCCAAATTGCTGAATAGCCTAGTGAGATGTACGTGAGCCAGAATATTTGCGCATTCATTTAAAAGACCTGGCCAGACCTTGGCCAATGACAAATGTGGGAAGGAATGGCGAATAAACATCGAGCCTGCGTTTCTCATGCTTTCACCTCGGGGTTCAGTGCGTTCTTGTTTTCAAACGCATCATCCGTTTGCTCCCCCTGCAGAGGATTAACAACAACTTGTGTCTCAGTTCATAGTGGAGTGTCATGGCAACACATTGCTGCCACAGTTCCTGGGCATGTACAGGCTGACGGTGGACGGCGTCGAGACCTACATGGTGGTCACCCGGAATGTATTCAGCCATCGCCTCACGGTGCACCGCAAGTACGACCTCAAGGTAGGCTTGCAAGCGTTCAGGTGTCTGTTTAGGTTTTGCCGTGGCAGTTTTACAATATAAACCGAACATTTATGAAATCTGCTTATTATTTGACAGCCGAGATGGGCCATTTTCTTCTCTCACAAGGGCTTTATGGGAAAGCTGCTGGATGCATTCTAAATTTAGCTGTTGCCATAGCAGAAAATTAAGTGTTATTAGACTGTGTTAATACTATCGCTATGATTGACTGTTGTTTGTTATGTAGTTAGCAGTAGGATAATTAGCTGAAAGCTGCACTGCATGATACAGTAACGTAGCAAAGGAGGATATTAACATCCTTTCTCCAAATCTCACAAATGCAGTTGTCAAATGAAAGAAGGAACAAAATAAGCCTTGAAAAGCTAAATATTAAAATCTTGTGATCTGGAGAAACTGTCACATTCCCCCCCACCCCTAAATGCAAAAAATAGTTTTGTCTTCATGCTTGAATCTAACCTAGGTTCTTGTTTTCTTATAAGTGAACAAAAGCCATCCTTAATTTGCCCGTCAGTGTCCCTGTGAATAACACTTTCTAAAAATAAGACCACTCTGTACAACAGAGGAGAGGATTATAGTGTTTGTTTCTCTGCATTCGCTTTAAATTAGCTGTCTTTTATGTCTGTGATCTCTTCCTTACCCAGGGTTCTACCGTCTCAAGGGAAGCCAGTGATAAGGAGAAGGTGTGTTTTAACTCTCGGATAAATCAATAGGAACAAAAGTGTTAATAGTTCATGGCCAAAATAAGTGCACATTGTATTAGACCACAGTATGTTCATCACTTAAGGAGATTCCTCTGAACTCCAAGCCATTCCATTTGTAACATTTCTTCAGCAATACAACTAATGTGATGCATTTTAGTGTGTGTGTGTGTGTGTGTGTGTGTGTGTGTGTGTGTGTGTGTGTGTGTGTGTGTGTGTGTGTGTGTGTGTGTGTGTGTGTGTGTGTGTGTGTGTGTGTGTGTGTTCAATACAATCCTTCACACATTCTGCCTATATATATATATATATATATATATATATATATATATATATATATATATATATATATATATATATATATATATATATATATATAATATCAACAACCATTTTTCGTGCGCCCAGGCCAAGGAACTGCCGACCTTCAAGGACAACGATTTCCTGAACGAGGGCCACAAGTTACAAATAGGAGATGACAACAAGAAGTACTTCTTGGAAAAACTAAAGCATGATGTAGAGGTAGGAGACGTTCCACTGTGGCTGTTTACACGGTCCAATAAAGGCTTGTGTCTGACTGCGGCGCCTCTGACCTTGCCGTTTGTATGACTGCCCCTCAGCTTAAGCTAAATACAGTGTCTGTTGTATTTGAATTCGTCCACTTTATTTAGGCTATAGATTAGCTCAGCATGGCGGATGGCAGCCTTGTACGGCACTGATTTGGCTCGTGTTGTTCTGGGTGCCGTTTTTTTTTTTTTTTTTTTTCTTGGTCCTCCCAGTTCCTGGCCACTCTGAAGATCATGGACTACAGCCTCCTGGTGGGCATCCATGACGTGGAGCGGGCTGAGCAGGAGGAGATGGAGGTGGAGGCCGCCGGAGACGAGGAGGAGTACGACGACGGAACGGGCGGAGGAGCGCTTCCGGGTTCCTTTGGCACCCCCCCAGACAGCCCCGGAAACCCGCTCAACTTCGGCGGATTCTTCGGCCCGGGGGAGTTTGACCCCTCTGTCGACGTCTACGCAATCAAGAGCCACGACGGTAAACTTGTGACGACCGTTGCAGTGCTAATGGGTTACGTTTTTGACACGGCTATTTTTTTCAATGACCACTATTTTCTTTTTGCTGGGCCCGCCACTGAAACCCCAATAGGTGCCAACACAGTTGTTGTCCACATCACTGATTATGGGCCTGCTGTGTACCACGTGCCGGGTAGTCTAGACTAGTGAAGCTTAGTCTACTACTCATGCCCTGGTACATAAAAGGAGCAGAGCAATAATTAGTGTGTTTGTCCTGTGTCCGAGGAAGTGTCCGATGACATACCTGTAATAAGGGTCTATTGAATGCCGTACAGCAAATTGGCTTAGCTCGACACCTGGTCAGCATCCTTTTTTTATTCTTCTCTGTTCATCTGGACCTGCCACTCACAAATAACATACAAACATACATGCAAATGGTAATGGACAGCGACTTGCTGTTTAAATAGTTTGGTTTCAACAAAATGAGTCACATAGCCAAGAAAAAGGCAATTCTATTATATTAGTTTCACAGCAAAAATGAAACGTCCCGACTCTGTGTTTCACTTCTCAGCTGCTGTGAAGAAAGAGGTGTACTTCATGGCCATCATAGACATTCTCACGCACTATGATGCTAAGAAAAAAGCTGCACATGCTGCCAAAACTGTGAAACATGGGGTGAGTACAATCATGAATATATTTGCCTGAAATAATTGAAAGCACTGCTTACATCATTTGGAAGAGCATTTAGGCTGTGGAAAAATGAACTTTTCCTATTCAACTTAATTACAAACCAAGTAACGTGTGTGTGTGTGTGTGTGTGTGTGTGTGTGTGTGTGTGTGTGTGTGTGTGTGTGTGTGTGTGTGTGTGTGTGTGTGTGTGTGTGTGTGTGTGTGTGTGTGTGTGTGTGTGTGTGTGTGTGTTCCTTAGGCAGGGGCTGAGATCTCAACAGTGAACCCAGAGCAGTACTCCAAAAGATTCTTTGAGTTCATGTCTAATATCCTGTCATAGACCCACGTGGCTCCCTGTCCAGCCTGTCACATACTGACAACCACCGAACTTCAACCCAAGTACACAAACCACCACCCCTAGCAATGCCCCACCCCCTGGCTTAGACCCTGTGTCTTCCCCAACATACTCTCCTCTAGGAGCCCTTCCATAGCCAGGACCACAGACTTGACAGGAGGGAGGTGCAGAGAAACCATGCTGTTACACTGAGGCAGAGCTGGACTCTTTCTTGGGGAAAAAAAACAAACAAAACATAAGCGATGTTCCCTCCCCTCCCTTCCCCAGTGCCCCCTATCCACAGACCCCCCCGAGCCACGCTCTCCTCCGTCACACAGTGTAAAGCCTGAAAGGACGACTCGTCACGCAGAATTTGGACATTTTAGTTGGAAATCTCCCTGGCCTCCATTTCTTCGTCCCCCACGCCAGCACCTCGATCTCCCCCACGCCAGCACGGGAACTGTGTCACTAATGCCTTGAATGAGTGTCTGCTTCTGCATTAAGCGTCTCGTTAGTTCTCTCTGTTCAGTTTCCATTCTCGTTGTAGTATTTCTTGCACATATAAGAACACAGACATGTGCACATGCACACACAAACAGATGCAGAATAGCCATATCGCATGACAACTGTTAAAACTATAGCCACAAGGCTTTGTAAACAATAACAAAATAGCAACAAATTCGAAAGACAACAGGTGAACATATAATGGTTTTACGTAAATGAATGCAATATAAAAAATGCATGGCTGATATGTACATGACTCCACCAGTAAGCTGAAACAATGACCTTAGCATCTGAGTGTAATGACTAAAACAAATACCTAGGTGTTTAAATGTTACGTTGCCATATTGTTTTTGAATATTTCAGAAATTTTAAATGTGAGCGGAGGTTGGTCGATGGAAGAAAAAAAAAGCAAAAAAAAAAGGGGGAATTCTACATCAAGTACTTGTTTTACCATAAGAATCATTTTTATATCTTGTTTACATTAATGTAGCAATTTTGTGTTTGTATACAGTATTGTTTTGTTACCAGACATTAGAAAAGGTTACTTGAAAATGATTCATTGCATATTAAAGGGAGTTTTAACTTGGACCACGACTGGGTGTAAAAAAAGTACTTTTATTAATTCAGTTACTTACCGTTTCTAATCCCGCTTTATAAAATTACATTTGTGGGTATAACACTGGTCAAACTGTCTTCTACATATTGCAGACCGTAGTTGTATAGACAAGGAGCATACTGAATGTTTGGCACATAACGCCTTTCAGTGTTTGCATTAGATCCAATTTCACCCTCTTAGTGTCGGGTGTTCGTGAAATTGATTCTGGTTGCATAATGGCGCATCTATTTTTTTTATTGTAGATTCCTTTTGTGTGTTACAAAGAAAAACACAAATCAGAATTGATTGTTGGCCCAAAGGTCTTTTATTGACCAATATGAATAACAAAATAACATACAAGCATGGGATATTTTATACAAATTGGGTAGTTATTGCCGCTGAGAGTTGAAGGGCTCTAGTCCATCCTGGCCTTCAGAGTGCGTGTGGTAATCTTATCCTTCTCACTGCGAGGTAGAAAGAAAACCAGGGTTGTTATAGCGTCATCTGGGTGTAACCCGTAATAAGCTCTACACGGTGCCTGGAATAAATGCTCCACTTACATGACATGTACAACCACCCCCATGCCAGACACTGCATCTCTGTCCACCGCGTTCAGCATGGCCTGGGAGATGGTCTCAAACAGGTCCTCTGGCTCCTGCACACATTAAGATACGTTTCTCAGATCAACGATCCCAATCTAAAAACCTGCTAGAGTCAAGAGTTTGCAATGATAGAGCCGTGACCATTCTAAGTATTTAAAAATGCATGTAATCCAATTTAAACAAAAAATTAAGAAATAATGTAATGCATGGTCTCTAGCTAATTCCTTTTGAAGCGGTAGGTAAACTTTATGGACGAGCTTATTTAAATGGTCTGCTTTGCATAATATATTACATCAAATGCCTCGAGGCAGTTCAATAACACAAAGCCGGAAGACAACTGGAGATGATTGCAAAGTTACCCTATTACGATTGAAAACAAAACACGTTTCATAATACTAACCCTTCTCATTTTCGGCTGAGCCATACAAGGCCGTATCCTGCATGTTATTCTTCAACTACAGACCTCTGCATCACACCAAACTTACCATTTCTGGCTCCCACAGAGATTCACACATGCCGTACATCTGCTCGGAGCAAGTGCCGCTCACAACAAAGTCCTCGGTCACCATGGGGCAGCCAATCAGATCCAATGAGCAGATGAATGGTTCATACGTCTTGGGGTCCAAGCCAGCAATCACAGGCTCAATGTAGTATGGTCCAAACCTAATGAGAGGAAGATATAGGTTATCTGTTACCACAAGACCACTTGAGTTGTACCATTAGAGTTAAGAACGTTTTAGAGTCAAGGTCAGTGTTCTATTGGAACATGGATTCTATTTTGATTGACCGCTTGTTGTAAGGCCTTAGTCTAATTATTACAGGTTTAAACCGTAGTTAGTTTTTCCACAGGATGGGCAGGCTGCTGTCAAGCTGTTCTAATGACCACCTCTTCCACACACAAACATTTTTAAAACATTTAGTGAAAATAAATGTACCACACTATCACTAAATAGAGAAACTCACCTCTTTTCATAAAGCAGGTTGGACACCATACTCATGAAGGTTTTGGGCTTAATCTGGCGCCCTTCTTTCAGCTCATAGAGGTTCAGTCTGAATTTTAGCCTCTGGGATCTAAACACAACAATGCCAGCAAATTACAAACCTCTCCACACATGTATTTGGTAATCATGCTTTTAATTAATGACGGCTATTAGGGGCTTAATATTACCAGTCTTTATTGGATATGATATTTTGAAAAGGATTCCAAACCCCCCCCCCCCCCCCCCCCCCCCCCCCGCCCCATTTGTTAACCATAACCATCTTTTTTTTTATGCGCTTCTTATACATATGACAAATAGTATACATATGTTTAGCTAACCATCCACAGTTGAAGAGACTTCAGGAAGGATACTCACACTGTCTGTACATCAGTAGCTAGTCCAGCCAGGCCAATATACAGCCGGTCTCCCATGGGAAAAATCTTCTGGAAATCTGTTGTGACCATTTGAGCTTGGACACCAAATCTGCGGTCTGCAGCAATGGCCACACAGTTTTTCCCCCGCATTGCCATTACGGCTCCACCGTTATAGGACATAATAGACTGGGAAAAAAGAGAAAAGAGATTTTATTTTTAAAAACTTAGATTTTATTTTATTAGTTAAGCAATTTCGATACAATCCAATATTTGAAATTTGTGAAAGCCTTGTTTGGGGACTGACAACTTCCTATGAATTGTGGAAGCTACTGACATAAAAATATGGGTTGAAATATGTTAATGAATCTGAATGACTGGCTGCTGTTAACAACTGTATTCAACTCCGGGTAGTGCGGTGTCATCTCATGAAGTGCGTTTAATTAGTCATGAATTACATATAAATAAAAACGATACAAGTAATTCAAGATGGTTAAAATGTACTTAGTTGCGTATCGTTAGTTCTTACTGACCGATATGGTTCAATACTAAAGCATACTATGTACGGTTGATTACTAAAGCATACGGTGTATGGTTCAATACTTAAGGAAGACTGTATGGTTAAATACTAAAGCATACTGTGTATGGTTCAGTACTTAAGCATACTGTGTATGGTTCAGTACTTAAGCATACTGTGTATGGTTCCATACTTAAGCATACTGTGTATGGTTCCATACTAAAGCAAACTGTCTATGGTTCCATACTAAGCATCCGGTGTATGCTACTACAAGCATAGCATCCGGCTAGTAGCAGGTTATTTTACCTTTTAAAGCCGTAAGAGCTGGTTATTTAATGCCATGCTTACGTCACCATAAAAATAACATTCTCATAAAACTAAAACCAGACACAAATAACATGCCAAATATATTACTACTTAAATCTAAAACGAGATCATTTTAGCTGGCCTAGCATGATGCTGCATATGACAACATTGGCTAACATGGATGCTATAAAGACCATAGCAATTACTAGCTTTGTTTGTTAGTTAAACATTTTTAGAGCCTTTTTTTTTAATCTTAGTAACTTATGTAACAGCAGTCTAACAACAAAAAAAATCAGCCACACTTTCTTACCATTGTGGATACTTTGGATGTTGGCTAATTGTCAACCCGATTTCTGCTAGCTTCATACAGTGACTACACGATATAGAAAGACAGTCCTCTGACCTAATGATTGGCTGAATTACGTCACCAAATGCTTCACGGCGATTGGCTTGGTAATGTTTTCTGCAGTAAAACCTGTTGTTATTGGACAATTTCTATGTGTCCGCAAAGAAAGGCTGTACGCGTTGGATGCCTGAGGAAAGTCTATGGTTAAAGTGAAAGCAAACTCGTAGAAAAGTGGAGGAAAAGGAGTTTGGTTACTACATATTACAAGTCTTCCTATTCCCGTTGAGTTCACATACACATATTTAAATGTAAGAAAATCAGCATGAGCTTTACCAAACATCTACTCAACTAATTAATGTAACAAAGTAATTTGAGAAGTGAGACTTGGAAACCTCATTTCAACATTTTAATGATCTAAACCTACACATGCGATGTGGGATCAATTTCGTATTCCACACATCTTATTCTTGGTTGGAATAATCCAACACTACGGCAGATTTTGCTCCACTCTGTGGCGAACCCATCTAGAATGCACAAAGGACAACAAAGAGTCTGTACCCTGTTAACATAAAGTTCATCTGTTTAATAAAATCACTTTAGAGCACATCGATTCAGAAACAGATTGACAAAATATGCATGATACAAATCCTAAAACCAAAACAATATATACACTGTAACAATATACTGTACAAAGTTGCGGTCATACAGACTGAAGAAATAGCCTTCTAGCACTTGTGTGCTACAACCTGTGCTCGGGTGAAACCCAAGACTGAAATCACAGGAGCCGCCCCATCCTAACCCGGTTATAAAGCAGTCAGCGCAGACAGCAATGCTCCCTTACAAAGACCATTCTACCATGAAGTACTAAAGGTAATATTTTTTGTTTGTTTATCATCTCCTCATGAAGTTCTTCTCCAGCGACGCTGTGGTGCGTTGAATGGAGTGGATGTTCCTTTTCACTCGGTCCTCCAATGAGGAAGTGGCAGCGCTCTCCAGCTTCATGTTGCTGAGGGTAAAGAAATACATTTTAGTACTGCCCTGTATGTTTATGTGTGTCATAGTTTAAAAAAAAGCATATTGAATGAACACTTACTGGATAAATCCAGCATGGCGGACATGCTTGACACCTTGTTCCCGTTCCTTCTCCTGTTCATCTTGTTTCTTGTATCTCTTCACATTTACCTTCCTCTCTTCATCCCTCTGCTTAGCAAAGTCCATCATCTCCAGCCTTTTATTCTCTAGCTCCTCAGCCGAGAGTTGCCTATGATGACAAATGATGGCATGTTAGAATCAAACTCACTACAAGTCAACCCACTCTACCTCCTGAGCTACTGCTGCGTATGATAATATGTGGATTTACTTGGACCGATGGGTCTTCTGTCTCTGGTACCGCTCCCTCTGCGGACTAGCAGTTCTATGGTAGACCTTGCTGTCCGAGTGGTGGGAGGAGTGGTTTTCTGTGCCGTTCCGGTTGGGAGACCGGGACCGGCTTCTTTCGCGACGGCCCGGGTGCGAAGAGGGAGCCGAGGACTGGTGAGGTCTACTGGCTGGAAACTGAAAGGTGAGGAAATTGTTTTATCCAACCATTGTGCCATCTGTAATGAGATAATGACTCAACCAACAAATGGAGTTACTCACTTGAAGTCCATAGCCAGGAATATTCTGGGAGTTGGGCCTGTCAGTATGTTGGGTTTTCTCTTTTTTGGAATGTGATCTAAGGATAAGAAAAAACACCCAGATATTGTCAAGATTTATCGTGAAGCAAGCAATACTTACAGCTAACAGCTACACACCAAAAAGCATGTATGAACTTGAAATGCTGGTACATACCAGTGTTGTCCTCGACTATGATTGACGTTAACTAATTGAATATTTTTTTTACGATATGCAGCTACTTTTAGCCTTATATACACTATAATATAGACTAACATCGTATTAATATAATACATCTATGAAATCAAACAGTGGCCGGTGTCTGTGGGAACAGAGAGCTCCGTTCTGTCTGACTACACACGGAACAGAGAGCTCCGTTCTGTCTGACTACACACAGTATTCACATCTGATCATGACAAAACCTGCATCGATAAAGAGTAGGCAGAAGAGTTTGCCTGATTACAAATGTCAAATATATTTGAATATTGCATTTTAGCGTAGGCTAAAGAACAAATGGGGCACCATTCAATATAGCAGAACTGCAGGAATGCACTACCGAGTACCAATGGAGAAAATCATTTTCAAAAGCACAAGTTTTTTCCTCAGAAATTGTGTATCCTTCTCTTACGGTCTAGAATGTGCTCTACTTCTGTAAGAAAATGATTGGATAGTGCCACTACCATGACACAAAGGGATCGTCTGAGATTCAAGGTCATCCTAGTACATACCCATGTTTTTTGTGGACTTCCTCCTCCTCAGAGCTCGAACTTGTGCTCCTTCGTTTATGTTTCTTCTCCTTCTTCCTTTCCTTGTCTCCCCTCTTTTCCCTCTTTTCCTTCTTCTCCTTCTTTCTTTTCCTTTTCTTCTCCATTTCAAGATTCTGTCGCAGCTGTTTAGAAGTAGATGGGTTTAAGTATGACAGTACGTGGCTCTGCAACTTGTACTCAAGTTACTCTTCAGAGTTTAGTGAGGGGCCAAACCTGATCTTTGGCTTTTTATACAGTCAGTTATACACAATCAAGCAATCAACATCGGCACGTTGTAATATCCCCCAAAAAAGGATAACTAGCAATGCAGAGGTTGTAACTATTCTAGCAATTCCAACACTATATTTAAAAAAAACTTTTGTTATCATCTTACCATTTCTTTAATTTTCTTCATTTTCACTGGATTAGTCAATACTTCCCTCTTTTTCTCCTCTTCTCGTTTCCTTCAATACCAAAATAGAACACAGATTACCACAACAATGGATTAACACGGATGCTAATATAGAAATAAAGACAGAAACTAAAGGAACTGACTGATTGAAATGTAATTCCAGCTACTACTCCTCATTAGGCAAGAATAAGAAACCCATTATATTGAAACACATAGTAGAATTAGGTATGCTATTAATTTAATACTTAAATTAGAAGTATAGATTGATAACAAATGTGTATACCATTGTCATAATTTAAACATAATTGTTTTGTGTCATGGAAACAATATGAAGTTTAATATATGGTATACATAAGTCTCAGGTCGTGAGAGGAATAATAACAACACTTAAAGAGTACTACAAGTACTGACCTGATTTCAAAAAGCGGGTCTTCCCTAATCTTGGCAGCCAGGTCAAGGGTGGATGCAGTGGTGGTAGGGTTGAAGATGGAGCCGGGCAGCAGGCCAGTTTGGGTTGACGGGCCGCTCTCGGGCTCCTCAAACTGCTCCGTGATTTGCTTGTCAATGGGACGTCCCAACAAATACTCATCTCTGGACACCTGGCCTGCTGGACCCTGGTACATCCAGTCCAAACGGTCATCCTTTTTCCTGTTGGGGCACACATGTAATGACATAAAACGTTGTTCTGCATTTTTGGGCAACCCTCTAAAAAGAAGAGACTATTTCGAAAGAAGCGACGTTGTGACGGCGTACTAACTTCAGAGCACCGGTTTCCTGTGCGAATTTAGTGATTTCTTCTCTTGCTCGTTCGTCCTTCAACTCCTTCTGGAGCTCTTCTATCTTCTTGCATTCTGCCTCGTGTTTCTGTTCTGCTTTCCAGACCCGTTCTATATTTTTCATAGTCTGGGGGTGCCAGCTTTTTTTCAAGTTCTGTTTTAAAAGAAGAGGACATGATTAGTTGTGGGCATTTCGTCGTGGTATCGTTTTATAACGGGCTAGCGTTAGCCTGTCTACGTTATTACACAATCAAAGGTGGCTAAAGTTACTACTTACGAGATCGCCGCCTCCCATCTTGACAAAAGGTTGGTGTGCTCCAACTATGAAATGGCTAAACACAGATGTTTGTTTATGGTCTGGGGCTTGTTTTCAAACGACGATGCCAGAAAATCGTCGGCTGTCTAGCCAGTAGCTTTCTCTACTTGAATGGTACTTGTATTTACTTCCGGTTATATACAATTCGTTTTCCGGTCTCGTCACAATGTCTCGCGGTGTCAACCACAATCGAATGTGGCTGATAGTCGTGAAAATATGGTTGTAGGGACAAATCTTCAACAAAAATAATATATATCTATATCATAGATTGCCCATAGTTTGGGTCTGGCCTGTCCTCTATGTATAGATCTATATCTATATCTAGGTCTAGATATAGATATAGATATCGATATAGAAATAGATATAGAAATAGATATAGTTATAGATATAGGTATACCACTTACCATACTTACTTCCATACCACTGCCTGGTACGGGAACTGCACTGCCCAAAGCCGCAAAGCGTTGCAAAGGGTAGTGCGGACAGCTGAAAGGATCAGCGGATGTGAGCTTCCCTCCACCCAGGACACCTACAAGGCCCGGTGTGTCAAGAAGGCCCTCAGAATCATTAGGGACACCAGCCACCCCAATCAGAAACAGTTTGAGCTACTGCCGTCGGGGAAGTGGTACCAAAGCCTCAGGGCCAAAACCCAGAGGATGACAAACAGTTTTTTCCCCCATGCAGCCAGGCTCCTGGAAAAATCCATTACTCCCAAACCAACCCCACGCACACTACAACAACCCATTTGATTATCTGCATTATATTCTGTATTTTGCACAGCATTCTGTTTATTTGTGTATTTTGCACTTCCACCGTGGCTGGTACCACTACCACTTGAACACATTGTTGTATTGATGTTGCTACTTATTATTATTATTTATTATTACATACTTTGTTATTGATCTTGTATTGATGCTGCTATGACTGTTGAGGATCCAAGCCTAATAATTTTACTCTTGCGTACTTGTACGTTAAGATGTACTAAAAGCAACTCTGATTCTGATTCTGGTGTGTGTGTGTGTGTGTGTGTGTGTGTGTGTGTGTGTGTGTGTGTGTGTGTGTGTGCGCGCACGTGTGTGTGCGTGTGTGTTGAGTTGTTGAAAATGGTGTGCGCTATATTTTAAGCTGATGCATGCTGCACATTTTTGTTGTGTTTGTGATTCTGTGTGAGTCTGTCTGCGTGTTATAAATAGACTTTATTTTGATCATGTAAAAATGAAAACACAAGCACACTCACTGTAGCATTATTGTTTATTCCATAAGATATTTGTATTGATAAAAAAATACAAAAAGCTACACGTAGGTACATAAATTATTTATTAAAATATCTATATCTAAAAATACCCGGAAGCAAACCAAGAACAATTTTAATATTGTTCTTTGACAAACAAGGGAAAAAACAACATTAGCCTATGATAACAATAGATATTACAATAGTGAACAATTGACAAACATGAACTACTTTGCTCTCATTCCTTAGTTTCTAATTATAAATTCAGCAAAACAGAGCCTCTAACATGCATCATTCCCTAATTCAAATGGTATGATTCTCAATGTTAAGTCTTTCTTTGTTTACATACATCCTAATACTATTAAACCTGTAAAGATGCTTGTATTGCCTGCTACACAACTATTGTGTCTATTATTAAAGCAACAAACCGATCAAATACTACTAGTGTTGTAGTTGTTAAGTTGTAGAGATCCCTCTTATGTATTCTTTATTCAGACAATATCCATTATCAGTATCCATGAACAATTATGGTTTCATGTTGAATGGACATAGAAAGTTGATGATATTCTTCAGTGGTATTTTGATTTCCTTTAAATAGACTCGGCAGAGTCAACAGACCATCATCAACAAAGAAAGACATTATGACATATTTATAATTGACATATAAATTAGATGCATCCTAGAGAGGATCATTAAACACAAAAATAAATTCTTGAAAATTCATTAAAACCGAAAACAAAAGTTGTTTAAAGTAATTTTCATTCATTTATAATTTCCATTCAACTGAAATAAAATAGCATATTCTATAAATTTTGAATTCCAGTAACATTATCAATGCTCATATTTAGTTTGAACAGAATTTTGCCATAGCACAGCAAACATGTTTTTTCTCAATTGCCATTTCACTGCATAAAGTTACAATGCCTGAATGTATGACATATGACATATAAAATGGCTAATGAGATAAGTGTTGATAAATGTTATTTTCCAGTATCCAGTGTTGTACCATTAACAAATGCAGGAATGCAGGAATGTAGATGTTTGATGCTAACAAGAAACAACATTTTTGCCCTGAAATAAATGCTGAAAAAAAAAAGATACCATAAAATATAAGAACTGTGCATTGGGCTTAATGTACAGTTGACATTTGTTCAAGTAACAGTGTTGGTTACCTATTTTCACTGAACACGCATCACCAAATCCCCTTCAGAATAAATTATTCCAAGTCTTATTATATGTTCTATTGATAACAGCAGCGGTTGAAGTCCTAGAAACAACGGTTGGCTCCAGCTTGGATAGGCACTTCATTTGGGCAAGATAGAAGAAGGTGAGCCTGTCAAGACTGACATCTTGTCTAGATTTACTGTGGCTACAAAGCAGTAATGCGGTAATGGCTTCATTAAAATAAAAAGCATCCCTCTGTTACCAGACCGTTGCCAACTTTGCATATAACATGTGTAAACATTTTCTAATTTCTCTGTCCATTGATTATAATATGATTATTTTTTTCTAAAGTGCCTCTAACAGACATGCTGTAACTACAAAGTTACGTGGTCCAAACATCTAGCTATGGGAATAGTCTTCGAATGGATACATTTCTAACTAAAGAGCAGAGTGATAATCAGATGGCTGATTGCCCACAACAGTAAAGGCCTTTGTCAGACATAAAGAAAAGTAACAGTCAAATGATAATTCAATTCTTTAGAATCCAATGCAATTAGCCAGACGACCCAGTTTAATTTGAGACTACGGGATCGGTCTCACATTTCATCTTAGCAGGCGGCTCTGACGCATCGGCGGCAGGCGCATGGGAGGAAGATTGAGGAGGTGTCAGTGTATCCAAGCCCTTATCCATCCTACCTTCTCCATTCATCCTCTCTTCTCCCTGCCCCGGTGAGGACTCGTGCGTGCGCATGTGCTTTGCCAGGTGGTCGTTTCGCATAAATACTCTTGGGCATAGAGCACAGCTGAACTTTTTGGCGCCAGTGTGTGTCTGTAGATGGCGTTGAAGTTCATCCGAGCGGGTAAACCTTTTGCCACAGAAGAGCCAGTTGCAGACGAATGGACGGTCGCCGCTGTGCCAGCGAAGATGAGCCTTCAGGTGGGAGGTTTTGGCGTAGGCCTTGCCACAACCAGGTATGTGGCAGTTATGCATGTGCTTCCTCCTGCCGTCATCGGTGCTCTGACCCATCTGCTCAGCATGAACGCAATTAGGGCAACGGCACACCGCCTGGCCTGCACCTCTGGAAGAGGAACGGCGCTGGGACTTGGGTCGAGCTGTGCCTGCATTGTCCTGTGGTTCCTCCAGGGAGAATCGCTCTTGCTGCAGCATTTCCGGGCCAAGGGGCTCCATCTTGAAGCCATCCTGTTGGAAGAGGTGAGCCGAGTGACAGCCCGGGTCCAGCTGAGCTGGTGGCAGAGTACACAGCTGGGGGTCGGAGCCATAATGGCCCAAAGAGGACTGGAGTCCCATTGTGCTCCCCGTGCCAACGGCGGGTAGTCCCACGCCCTGGCCGGCCTGCAGGTCCATCCAGCTCCCAGGCCCGGTGTGAAGGTCCCACCAGGAAGGAATGTTCATATCTTCTGAGCTGCCACCGGGCGGCGCTGTTCTGAGCCAGGGTTCATACGGGTGGGCCATGGACACGTCTACTGCAGGTAAGAGATTGATGATGAGGGCCGAGGATTCAGAGTTTGTATTGTTTAGCGGGATGTCCACAGAGAGGAAATACCTGCAGAGGAAGAAAAGAGAGAATGGGCTTGATGTGAGATTGATGTATCACACCAAAGAAGTATAAAACGTATTTAAACGTGTAAATACGTCCAACAATCAGATGCCCTGTGTGTGTTTGCTTGTGTGTTTGTTTATGCAAGTACAAACTTCTATCAAAGGGTTTCTGTGCAAGCGCTTTAATCCCCCAAATCCGCCTCCACATAAAAATACCGCCCCCCAAAACACACCCCCAGTTCTCACGCGGCGTGGCCGTGGAGAGCTAGGTGTGGGTGGGAGGGGGTGGCGGGTGGGATGGTGGGACATGTCCAGGCAGAAACCTACCACACGGATCTGCTGCCAGGTACTTCCCATGGAGGGGCGGTCAAAGAGAAGTGCAAAGACAACAACATCGCCGCGCAGAGACAGAGTGAGATAAATGCTGGTGAGATGGAGGTGGTGGTGGTGGTGGTGGGGGAGGGGGAGGGGGAGGGGGAGGGCTGGAGGTGAGGAGTGAAGGGGGAGTGTTGACAGGAGTGCAGTTTGGTAAAGGAAGGAGACCCAGGGAGGTATGGCTGCAGGCCAGACTCTATTTGTACGTCTCTGAGGTTTGAAGAGATGAAGCTTGGCAGACGGAGAGAAACCAGTTTTTTTGTGAATCACATATGATTTACAACAACAAGCCTTGGGGGGACTTAAGGGGGAAGGTGGGGGAAAATAAGGCATCGTAAAATGCCCTGCCTCGTACAGACTGGCGACAGAGAGCATCAACAGTTGCAGCCTGACATCATTCAGGAAGCTGACAATAAGCGGACAACAATAACAAGATGACTATTACTTAATGCATGCATTTACAACCAAACGCTCTGAAACAGCATCCTCTCCAACCAACACAATCCAAGTATCTACGCACTGGATTAATCTTGTCAAGAACCAAACCCACCCCCCTCATTATCAAAAGGTGAACAAACTGCCAGGGGGAATTTAGAAATTTGACTTTACGTCAAGAAGCTGAAACCAAAACTACAGGAGGCTGTGGCCAGCTCCAAACATGTCCTGGCACTAATCCGTTGACCTCTACTCTTCATCACCAATTATCTTTACTGCAGGAAACTGTAAAGTAATCTGAGGCCTGTTTGCTCTTTAGATCACATTGCTTGATAACCTATCAGAGAGTTATATCTGCAGGAACAATTGAGGGCAACTAAATGAAATCCCGGTTTCATTTGTCCACGGAGCCAGCTTGATCTTGGCATTTAAATTACAAAGCCCTCTCTAAGCACTGATTTGTTTAGTCAATGCATTCCAGACCAACGACATTACACACTTGTTACCCAATAGTTCGCTTCGACTGCACAATGGGGGATGCGTTCCAGTTGCATTGAAATTGTGAAGCAATTTGTTTGGAATTCTCTAACGAAAAGTGCGGTGTACCTGCTCTGTAATTTTTGGGGAATGCTCGTTAGACGCAAGAGCGAAATGAACCGTCTCTCCTTCCTTTTGTCCCCCCCCCCCCCCCCCCCCACCCCCCACCCCTTCCATTTTTGGACCCGTAAACAAACTAAGTGAACAGCGGCCTCCTCCTCCATTCATAAAAGGGCTGGCCAGACTCCCAGCTCTCGAGGGGAACAGCTGGCACCCTAGGGGCCCTGGGCGTACAGCGACAACCGAGAAGGAAGAAGGTATGGAGAAGGCGGACAGCGCAAGGGTCATAAAACCTGCCCGGCCACGATCCAGCACAGCCCTCCTGCTTTACAAGTCTGTGAGGAGAGAGGCACACGGGGGGGGTGAAACATGAAGGGACGGCTCCTCCGGCTGGGATCATCTGGTCCCCGAATAAGGAGAAGGCACCCATCAACAAAGTGTAGCGATAAGCACATTTAGTGTCAAGAGGCATGTCTCATAATAAATCCAAGGCTGGGAAACTTTGGGAGCGGGGGACTTACTTCACCAGTGATTAACATCTGCACTTGTTCAACTCAGAAAATACATTGAGACATTGTAGTCTTGATGTAATAATATTAATGGTATAATGTAAATAGAAAATAGAAAGTCATTTCCAGAATGTCTACCCAGTCAAAGCAACCTAAAATAACAACGTCAAGGGTTATGTTAATTTGAAACTTCTTGTTTGTATGTATTTATTTTGTGGGGGAATAGCTTTATGAGGCAAAGATCGCTTTCCTGGTACTTCGAAGATGTTTGACGAAAGGTTTTGAGGAAGTAACCCCCCCCAACACTTCTGTGATTAAAATGTGGAAAGCCTTTACTGTATACGAATGCGGCAGTACATGGCAAATATTCACAATGCTTTGACCTAGTCTAGAAACTGTGATGCAATGCAAAAATGCTTCAAGTCATGAACAGCTGCAACATGTACTACATTTTGGTATATGTTTTTAAAAGCACATAAGGAAACATAGTAGTGCTTTTTATGTTTTTTTTAAGTTAAGGCCTGCATTTAAAGTTGTATACAAACATTAGCCCTGCCATTAACAGAATTATTCTTTTGAAGCCTAAAGGATTAGTGTAAATGCAATCAATAAGATAAGATAAAAACAATTGCTTTATTAATGGGAAATTTGGAAGTTAATTTGAATCAATTCTATAGGCCTGTGCACCTTCATGTGGGTAGGCTTTAATAAACTGTAAGGAGTTTGTATGTTGATGTATGTTTAATCATTTGATTATTTAATATTTTAAGAAAGACTACTGTTTTAAATAATGTAATTTCATGGTTACGTCTTGGAGACCTACAGATTTAAAAATAACTAAAATAATAATTACATTATATATTAAGGCGGAAAAAAATATGTTAAATTCCATAGTCGTGTAATGTAAAATATATAACTATAAAATCAGGCTACAAATCAGGAAAACACCTGAAAAGGCCAATATATGCCCAGTCAAATTATTTTAGGGACATTATTTATATTTCCAAGCAGACTGATGGCATTCATTTATTTAAGTCAGACATTATTTTTTATGTTTACCAGTGAAGAAAATATTCAATAGCAAGTCACTTTTCCAACTAAGACAAATGTATCCTAAACATTTTAAACCTAAACCGATGAATCTGAGCCTAGCTCAAAGCACTTCAGACAGGTCCGACCATAAAGCAGAACACAAGTCATTATTATATTTCATTTATATTGAATGAATATGAATGTTGGCATGCCTGAAGCTGTAAACTGCTGAAAGAAATCAGAACCCTAAGATGTAGATCATTGAAAAGCTCTTCACTTGCTGACTCGTTTTTTTAATGACAGAAACAACTTAAGTTCACAATTTCTATTTCCCAGTTAACATTCTCTTCTCTTCTCTTCTCTACCCCACAATACTACTCTATTATACTCTACCCTACAATAATTTCCTCTAATATACTCTACTTTATTATACTACACTCTATCATACTCTGCTCTGTTATCCTCTTCTTTATTATTCTCTGCTCTACTGTACTCAATTACTCGAGTCTACTGTTCTCCAGCTGACAGGTCTCTTTCTTCTATCGCCAGTGATGCTCTATTTAAATTGACTCACACTGATTCACCATTCTTGCGTTCAAGTGAGAAAACGACTAGAACAACACAACTTTGTCGACAGCATAAAGCAGTGTGTGAGGTGAAATGTCACGTTACCTTTGAGTCCTTTAGGGCAGACGAAGGCAGTTGCGCGCTCCCGGCACTCCCGGCACTTTAACAACAAATGCAATTCTTTTCTTGAAATCTCGAAGTGATTGCCGCCAGATGTGCTGTCTCTTCCATTCGTTACGGGGTGCATATAGAAAAATTTAATCCTCATATGTTAAACTGTTCCCTCCATTTCAAGTGATCCGTGTAGAGCGTTCAAGTGTTTCAGCACAGGTAAACTACACACTCGGGACTGACTAAGTTCGCGATAGGCTGTGTGTCTTGACTTCCTTGAGGCTCCGCCTACTTGTAGTGGGTCTCCTTTGAAGATGCGGTGAGGTAACAGCTCACGGTGAAACAAACGTGGACAACCAATCGGACGACGTTGCGGAGCAGGTCACTGGCACGGGCCTTTAGAATATTAGCCATAGGGCCTACAGCAGATTCTTCTGGGAAGTAAACACATTCATGTATGATTTAAATCTAGATATTTTTGTCTTTCACAGAAAAAAAGGGATATATACCCCTAGCATTGGATAGTTACGACTGTGAACATTAGTAACTTGTTGTATAACACTGCCCAGGTGGAGGAGTCATAATTGTGTGACTGTAGCCTGTAAATAAGATGGCTAAGACCTGGAAATCCTATGATTACTCACTTTACTGAAAGTATAGCCTTGAATACATTAATCTCAAAATATTACATCCTATGCAGAGAACCTGTCGTGTGTGTGTGTGTGTGTGTGTGTGTGTGTGTGTGTGTGTGACTGTGACTGTGAGTGTGTGTGTGTGTGTGTGTGACTGTGTGTGTGTGTGTGTGTGTGTGTGATTGTGTATGTGTGTGTGTGTGACTGTGAGTGTGTGTGTGTGTGTGTGTGTGTAGGTGTGTGACTGTGAGTGTGTGTGTGTGTGTGTGTACTGTATGTGTGTGTGTGTTTGTTTGTGCATGTGCGTGCACAAATAAACTAATTCCATGCAAGTACCTGTATCGTGTAGCAATTTTAGTACATAAATTGTGACTCATTTAAAACTAAAAGTTCCCACTTTGGCGTATAATTGTGTAAATGTACATATACGTTTATCTGTCTCTTCCTTCGCTTCCTTCCCATAGAGTTAATTCCTTTCTTGTCACTGCATGTTGGTGGAGCGACTTCAAATCAACTGACAAACACAGGCCACAGCCAGACGGTCGGGATGTGGTTTCCAGCCTGTCCCAGTCCTCTTTCTCTGAAGCAGCACTTTTAAAGCGCTGAGCTTGGTCTAAGTACCTGATGGGGATACAGGCAGAGCTTATCCACAGGAAAATCAGCAAACTATTAGTAAATATTGAATCAGCATGCAGACACCCACGATACATCATACGGAAAAAGTCTAAACAGCGCACACATTTTTTATTAATACATTTATAAAATAATACATACTGTGTATAAAAATCGATAAATAAATAAATCCATAAATAAATGACCAAACAATTTAAAAAGTAATGTTGAAGTAAACATAAAGCCTAGGATATACACAGCACCAACACATTAAAGGAACCATACCCAAACACCAATCAGAATGAATCAATTCAATTTGACTATTAGTGGAATCTGCTCTATTCTCAGGAAAGAATCGCCATGTACACACACAAGAGATCAAGCTAGTGAAGACCACACACCTAGTCTAAATGGTGTTTACCGATGCCTTTAAATGGCCCTGCACGTTTCCTCATGGAGACAACACCACACAATCTAAAAGTGACTTCTAAATAACATTTAATGACGGTGCAATTACAAGTGGGTGGCTTATAGATTTGTCTAATGGTCCCAATGTGTCTTTAGGCAACATGTTCAACATGTTAAACCATTTACATCTACTCTACTGGATGGATATCTTGCTAAATACCGTGTGTCGGCTTCTCAAGCAATAATGGAATGACTATGTGTATCAAATGACCAAGCATGGAGAAGAGGTAAAATAAGATGGAGGGATGAATAAGTGGATGGATGTTAACTGTTTGCCCGACTAGACATATACAAATATACCGAATGAGTGCGTACGTCATACTGGCCTGTGTCCTATCCTCTGAATAAAATCGTGACAATGGCATGGGACGGGGCAAACAACAAAAATATAAGTGTGATTTAATTATGTTACGTCTAATTGCTGACCGTGACTCACTGGAAATACTATTGCACGGACTGTTGTGTTCCTTTGTGTCCATAATGAGATATTATTGTTGACAAGGGAGGAAATTAGGTTCATTAGCCAAGGTTTCACTCAGCAAAAGGTCAAAAATAATTAGAAAAATAAATAATAATGCTTCTGTGACAGAGGCGTATGAGTCCAACATGTACAGCTGACTTGCACGATTAACATACTGTAAAGCTTTGTACCTCTAAAATCACATGCGACGAGGTCATACAAGTCTTAGAAAGGTTTGCCCCCCTGTGCCTGCCTGAAGCCACACAGAAAGACATTCTTGCTTCAGTGACACGTTCAACTTCAACCTGAAAGGGGTGGCTATTGATCCGGAATTTGCATACGAAGGGTTTGAGCACCACAATCTCGGACTCAGAATCTCAGCCAGGCAAGGTTAAAAATGTCAGCCCCTGTTTCATGTTGTCATCAAGTCCCCCGGGAACTACCCCGGTGTCCCAGACAAATCCTGCTGGCAAACCAGCCACCAAAGAGTTAGACCAGCTAAAGCCGCACTTCCCTTCAATAAATCAAACAAAGTCAACAGTTAAGCGCCTGGTGGTCCATTTCCTTATCCTTGTTGATTATTCCAGATCCCAGAGGCGGTACTCGGCCCACGGTTGTCTCCTGCACTTCTTCTTTCTCTCTTTTTTTCCCCCTTCCTTCTTTTTCTCATACAGTCCCTCGCACCCCGTAATCCCCCTCCCAACTCCCCCCCCCAATCCCTACCCCAGCCCAACCTCCCCCCCCCCCCCCGCCTCCTCTTTCAACTTCAAACCCAGTCATTTCTGCAAGCTGTGCTTTGATTGTACCAAACACCTGTATTTTCAGAGAGACACTTCCTTGCGAGCCCCCGCCTCCGATCTTTGATTGTTAAACAGCAGTGGCGCCGTCATTACTGTCTGTGCGGCTGATTCCGCCCAGCTACCCCTCCCACCTTCCACCGTTGCCTTTCAACCAGAGCCTTAATGGCTGCAAGCTTCTCCTTCCTAATTTTGTGTTTCTTTTATGTGTGTGTATGTGGAGTGTGTCACTGAATGGCCACAGAGAGTGAAAAAAGGTGAGCAACCACGACGGCGGGGGGGTTCTGCAGGACTTGATGTACCGCATGCCGAGTGATGTCTCTCAGTACAGTTGAACTAAAGAGTTCTTGAGAGACGGATGGACGGACAATAGACAGAAAGACACATGTAAACAAGACACACACACACACACACACACACACACACACACACAGGCGTTTTCCTTCCTCACCTCTCCGGGAATATCTCAGGAAGGCAGACAGACAGACAGACAGACAGACACACACAGATGCATGCACGTATACACAAGCATACACACACACACATACACACACACACACACACACACTTGCAGTAGTAATACCGTGCCTTTTTAGACTCCATCCTGTCTTCCCAACAGATTCATATCCTCTGGGTTCATCACCAGCTGTTTCCGTCCCACAACACCCCTCATCTCCTGGGGTCAGCCCACCGCCTCCCTCCCCAGCCCTCTAGTCCACCGGGCCTCAGCGCTTCCCACACAGCTCCATCCTCACCTCAACCTGGGGTTGTGGTACATTAGCTGTGTGTTTTTGTGTGTGTGTGTGTGTGTGTGTGTGTGTGTGTGTGCATCTAAGTGTGTGTCTATGTGTGTATGTGTGTTTTCATGTGTTTCTGTGTGTGTGTGTGTGTGTGTGAGTGTGTGTGTGCATCTAAGTGTGTGTCTATGTGTGTGTGTGTGTGTGTGTGTGTGTGTGTGTGTGTGTGTTGTGGAGGGCCTAGATGCCGAAGACCCTCCACAAGGGACAAAGGAGATCAGTACCATGGACAACGGCCTTTCCCCAAAATACAAACACTGGGGAAAGTCATTGATCATCAGTATTATCCGGCACACCTGCTGCATGATTGCCAATGGGAAACACCTGCCGGCCATGAGGCCGCAAGAGAGTTGGCCAGCTACAAAGGCAGAGAGACCCTCTCCCCTCGGGGAAGGATTATGGCAACTTCCCATAGTATGATAAGCGGTAAGCAACCGGTGGCCCCGAAGAGGAACCTCCTAATAAGAGTAGAGACGCTAGGAGAGTGCAGCTTGTTGTGTGTGCTGCCTACCGTGTCTCACCCGTTTTCTTTGTCATCCACACAGCCTCCAGTTTAACCCTGAAGCCCTCTCAGGTAACCTACCCCGGACCGGGAAGACTTTATGTTGGACTTTCACCCTTGCCCGCACCGTTTTGAATAAACCCCTGTTACTTTTGGTCTACACCTTAGGGTTCTGATTTCTTTTCAGCATTGTACAGCTTCAGGCATGCCAACATTCATATTCATTCAATATAAATGGAATATAATAATGACTTTTGTTCTGCTTTATGGTCTGACCTGTCTGAAGTGCTTTGAGCTAGGCTCAGATTCATCTGTTTAGGTTTAAAATGTTTAGGATATTTTTGTCTTAGTTAGAAAAGTGAGTAGACCCCTTGCTATTGAATATTTTCTTAACTGGTAAATATAAAAAAGAGTGTCGGACTTAAATAAATTAATGCCATCAGTCTGCTTGGAAATATAAATAATTCATTAAAAATGAATCACAATTTAAAAGCAAGTTTACGGATTACACAAAATGACCAATAATTATACATATTATACTGGTACGTTCCCGAGTAAGTAACACAAAGTCGCACAGTTTCACAAGGTACAGGTCTTAAGTCAAACAATTTTATTTATATCATTGCATGTTGTACATTACATTTTTGTAAAATGTTCTATTGCTCTTTACATTATGCACACTGTACTTGCCTGTACTCACCTGTACCAAACTATTTACATTGTTATCTTACTTGTGTGTGTGTGTGTGTGTGTGTGTGTGTGTGTGTGCCTCAGAAAGCTTGTGTGGGTGCACATGGGTAATTGTGTGTCTGCATGTGTATCCACGCTCGTGTGTGTGTGCATGTGTGTGCGCAAACACGCGCACTTGTGCGTGTTCCTGTGTGTGTGTGTGTTTCTCTGAGTGCGTGTGCGTGTGCACATGTGTTTACAAGTATGTGTGCAACGTCTAACTTGGGTGCGTCCGTCTTTGGCTCAGGTGGGTGTTTACTGCACAAGGTGTTTCTTTTTCTGTTTGTGTGTTAGGGCAGACAGGATGTGCCACTGTTGTCAGCACGCTTCAGGAGATGAAAGGCCTGAGGGGGTGTGGAGGCAGCCAAGTGCTTTTGCCGTCGACTCACACATTTCTTAAGAATCTAAAATGTTTTAACCCGCAGCATTCCGTAGGCAGAGCCACAGAAGCACACCGTTTATTGTACTGCACCGCAGAGACTCAAACTCTCACTTATGACTTCAACACCCCCCATAACACTGGTGCCGGGCTGGTCGGTCCAGGTGCAACAGCATCTAGAATCCCTGACAGAACTGAACTGATCGGACAATGTTGGCTATGCTGCCTAAGAAGCATATAACATATGTTGCTGTAGTTATTTGTTATTATGCGTTATTATGTATGTATTATGTGGGTATTACTATTATTATCTTTTAGTTTTATTAATTGAACATATTAATATATAGAATATGGCATACATAAAATGTGGGTAAAATTTATATATTCAATTCAGTAATACATAAAATAACTTCAAAGTGAAGCATCATTTACAGCAGAATAATGAGTATAATAACCTGTCAAATCAGATATTGCTTGACAGATGGTTCTGTCATAAATTTTTTCTTCACATAAATCGGACTTTACATTTATTTCTAAAGTCTGACGAGACGAGCTCAGATCTGAGTGACCGGGGGCGCAAATTAGTTTCCTTCGGTAGAGTTTCTCCTTATAGAAACAGGAAACCGGGTGTAACTCCACCCCTCGCAGTTGTTGGTTTCCTCTATTATGACTGTATGACTGACTGTATGACTGTATTGTGATTATCTATAATTCCTCTATTACAAAATAGGATTGCTGGGTTCATATGGCAAACCCTTTTAACGTTTAATCAGTTGGGCTGACTAGTAGCGATTTAGTTTTCACTAGTGGAAATGACATTTCGACGTGTCAAAATGTTGTTTTAACTAGTTAAGATGTTAATTTTAGATATCTGTAAAACAATTTTGACATGTTACAAATATATTTTCATATGTAGAAATTACATTTCGACTAGTCGAAACTGATTTACAGATATCTTTAATTTAATTATAGATATCAGTAATTCCTTTTTCACTAGTAACAATAACGATTACAGATATCTACAATTGAATTTCCACATGTTGAAAAATGATTGTAACTACCGGAAATTTTACTACCCATTTCAGATATCAACAATTGCATTTCCGATATGTCCGACATATCAACAAACCATTTCGGATATGTGGGCGTCATATTATTAAAAGACCATTTTATACCAAAGCCATAGGTCGACGTTTGATTACCATATTAGTTTCGGATATGTATGTACGTCATTGAAGATATCTACAATAACATTTTGACTAGTCAAAATTAATTTTTTGATATCTAAAATTCAATTCTGACTAGTTATAAAAGGAATTGTAGATATCTCAAATATAATTGTTACTAGTATGAATATAGTTTTCACTAGTTACAATTGTATTTCAGATATCTGCAATGCAATTCTAGATATCTGAAATGCAATCTTAAAGTACATTCTTACTAGTTACAATTCCAAGCCGACATATCAATAATTGAATTTTGACTTGTCAGAATTGAATTTTACCTATCTAGATTTCAAGAGTAAGAGCAATTGTAGATATCTACAATTAATATTGCCACTAGTAAGAATTGAATTGTAGATATCTACAATTCACATTTACACTAGTGAGAATTGAATTGTTGATATCCTGAATGAACATTTTGACTAGTGAGAATTGAGTTGTAGATATCATTAATTAGAATTGCAACTAGTCAAAATTGCATTATGGATATGTTGGCTTGGAATTATAACTAGTCAAAATTGAATTATAGATATCTGTAATTGAGTTTGAATGCAAGTCAATGGTAAACGTTGACTAGTTGTAATTAAGTTACAGATATCTACAATTGACATCTCCACTAGTAAGAAATTAATTGTTGATATCAAGAATGAACATTTTGACTAGTGAGGAATTAACTGTAGATATCTTTAATTAGAATTGCTACTAGTCAAAATTACATTATGGATATGTTGGCTTGGAATTATAACTAGTCAAAAATAAATTGTTGATATCCACAATTGCTATTACCGCTACTGATTAAATGTTAAAAGGGCTTGCCATAGGGTTCGAGATCATCAAACAATGTATCGTATCATCCGTTGCAAAGCATCAGAAACACACACGTTAGAGCTATGGTGAGAGAATATCAGGAACTTGGGGACGTTTCTTCAGCAAGACTTTGACAAGTACTGACGCTGTCCTTTGTTTTAGACTACAGTCTCTGTGTCGTCTGAGTTACACGTGGACCTAACACCTAAAGTTACAAGTGATTATAAAATCTATAGGCTTGCACATCAGAATGCATCATGGGATATTTGGTTGGCGATGCTCCGCCATTTTGTAAACGCGAGAGAGTCGTAGTAATGTAAAATCCTAAATAAACGTAAATATGCCCTTACCTAGGCTAAACAAAGCTTTGTTTCTCCACGATGACCAATGACCAAACAATGACCAAAAACCCCATTACTACCATTAACATTCTTCTGTTCCTTCCGAAATGGAGGACGTCATTGCGATATACATGCGCTGTTGTAACTCTGGCCCAACGGTTATAGGTTTTCCGTATATGTCTGTGTCTTTCCATCGCAAGGTGTTTCCATCCCTCTCATGCAGTACATCTTCGCCATTAGGTGCGGCATCAAGAGACAATGTTGTCCAATTTGTATGTCAACGTGAGTAGGTTGTTAAGTAAAGGTGTATGTCGGTATGATTGGTCCTTGTGGGGAAAAAAGAAATGGTATGCGTACGTTATTGGTTTGTGGCATGGCATATGTCAAGGAATGTCTAGTCAAAAGCAGTGTAACTTGTATGCCAAACGGCGTACAAAGGACAGATCAACTGAAATGCTCGTTGAGCAAGTTCATTCTTTTCTACTACATTATCCATCTACAACCACACCTTGAACGAGGCAGACAGGTAAAAGTCATTGGGGTCACATACTGGCAGCTTTTGTCTTCCCTTTGTATTCTTTGTAGTGTCGTCTGACTGACATACATGGATTATAAAGATAATGATATAAATCATACTTTGATCGTTATTTTTTTAAGGTATGGTTTGCACGCACACATTCGTAATAAAGCAGTAGCAAACATTTTATTCACGGTAGCCTGGTGTGTTGAGTGAGAGTGATAGCTTGGTGAGGAACCAGGTTCAGCCTCAGTGTAAGGTTGTGTTCTTTCTGTGCTTTAATTCTTTGATAACCAGCGCATCAATAAATAGACAAATAAGTACATTTAAAGTAACACCTCAGATCTAATAGTGATAAGGTCGATTCGTACAGTGAAGTGTCGAGAGGCACTACTAGACCTTTAAGTAGGCCTGGGGACTGCTGGTCACGTGGTACAGCAGCGCACTTCAACCTGCAGACACTTCCCCCGCTAGCTGTCCGGTCTTGCGGTTGGAAAGGTAACATTTTTCTCTGCGGGAATTACAGCAAAGCAGTAGTTACGGTAGCCTTATACATAAACCTCTAATAGCGGTCGACATCTCTTGCATTGACACGTTATGACGGACTCGTAGCTTGCTTTCGTCCCCCCTGCACAATATGACAGCCGGTCAACGTCAAGGCCTACTGTCACAATAAACATCGCTTTTAGCTGCTGATAAGATCAACACGACCAGTAAACAGTTTGATCAACTTTGACAAATGATTCACTGCATTAGGGTCGATTCAATTTAGCAATGCTGAGAAGAAGAAGTGTACCAATATGTACAGCAATCTTCCGGTCGGATTTGTGAAGCTTATAGTCAATAAAGTGCTCAACAGAAGGCTTCCTAATCCTCCAGCGAGAGGGATGGGCACATTTCTTAATATAGATTTCTAAGAACAGTGTGAGGGTTATTACTTTCAATTTGTGATATTTTTTTCCGCTACGTAAAACGGACACAGATTTGCCTTTCGATTCAAACTGTAATCATTTTAAATGCAAATTCTAAAGACTAAGAACAAATAATCCCTGCTCCGCTACGACCAACCCAATAACAATTTGCCTCGTTACTTCTCCTGTTTAGGATGGCAGAACCCCCGTTGTCATGTGACTGTTTTGTGTCTTTGCCTCCTGGTTCTCGCGATGATCATGTGATATTTGGGAAGAACTCGGATCGTCCACGAGATGAGGTCCAGGAGGTGGTCTACTACCCTGCAGCCTCGTATCCACCTGGGTCGTTGGTGGAGGTAGGCCTACTGAAATTATTATTGGGGGTCATTTATTTAGAATATTAATTCATGTTGAATGTAAGTGTTGTTATGACCTATTTTGTTTGGTGTCACAACCGATAAATTGACATGGAAAGTTTAGCATTTTAACAGACCCTTTCGTTTTCGAAATATACAATTTAAAAAAAGAATTGCGGTCTGGCCTTGATTATGTAATTTTTGTTGAAGTTCAATGTATTCAGCTTGAACTGTGCGCTCACATTATCCCATTAAACCCTTACATTTGTTCGACTGGGCCACTGATGATAATTCAGTGTAAATACTATTTGCTTTTCATTGTATGGACAAAGGATTCCTGAAATAATTTGGCTTTAATTAGCACTCTGTCTCTCTCTGTCTGTCTCTGTCTGTCTCTGTCTGTGTCTGTCTGTCTATGTCTGTGTCTGTGTCTCTGTCTATGTCTCTGTCTGTCTGTCTGTGTCTCTGTCTATGTCTATGTCTGTGTCTCTGTCTGTCTCTCTCAATGTCTCTGTCTGTCTCTGTCTATGTCTCTGTCTATGTCTCTGTCTCACTACCTCTCTCCCTGTAGTGCACATACATTCAGATCCCCCAGGCAGAGCACACCCATGCTGTGGTCCTGAGCAGGCCCGCCTGGCTCTGGGGGGCCGAGATGGGAGCCAATGATCAGGGTGTGTGTGTAGGAAATGAGGCCATCTGGACCCGTGAGCCAGTCTCTGACGGAGAAGCCCTGCTTGGCATGGACCTGGTCCGGTAAGCAGTCCAGTTACCGGCTTCCAGGATCCATCGTAAACTAAGTGAAAGGAACCGCTGGATCACAAGCTGTTAGGGACGGTTATTAAGCCCACTGTGTGTTTAGGAAGCATGCATGTTCAGCGTCATAAATGTGTCGCTTCTGTTGTTGAGGTATGTAAATTAGGTATGTCATTAGTCAATATTAACCACGCCATCTTTCATTGAGGTGTTGTCATGATGTGATTTTATTTCGTTTTAATTAGCTAATATCTGTCTAGATATTAGTTTGTAATACATTTAAAAAAAAAACATACAGTTGGCCGGATGGCATGTGTTTAAGTTTTAATTAGGTATGATAATATCTGTCTTGACATTAGTTTGTAGTATAAAGAGAACAAAAACACACAGTTGGCCAGACGTCGCGTGTTTACTACTGTTTTACTCTCTATGAAATCACGCCAACATTGTTTTACTCCCAGCATGGCCTAACCCACTGGTATTGTGAGGTATGGGTGACTCAGCGGAAGCAACAGGGTGTTTGTTCTGGCAGGTTGGGACTGGAGCGAGGTGCCAGTGCCTGGGCAGCGCTGACGGTGATCACTGCGCTGCTGGAGGAGCATGGGCAGGGAGGCCCCTGCAGGGAGACCCCGGAGCCTTTCAGCTATCACAACACCTTCCTATTGGTGGACCGCAACGAGGCCTGGGTCCTGGAGACGGCCGGCCGACTGTGGGTCGCCCAGAAGGTCACAGGTAAATACGTTGCAATGACAACTTCAGGAGGGTGTCGACTGAAAACGATTTAAGATTCGGTAAGATAATGGGTTGTTAAACCCGGCTGGTGAATTATGGCGTCACAGCAGAAAGTACAGGACAGTGATAGAAATTCAAAAAAGAGATACATACATACTTGTTTTGAATAAGAGTAAAAACAACAAAAAAGATACACAAAAACAAAACAAAAAATACAAAAATATAATATATACATAATTATTTATATATATTGCGGCCACAGTATTCTGGGTTGTATACAGACTCTCCTCGAACAGGACATTTTGACAAGCTTGTGTTGTATCCATTTCATCACTGCTACCCCAGCCACCACCAGGTGTGTTGCCAGCCAGGCCACTCACCTGAGCAGGTGTTGAGTAAAAATGATCAATATGTCAGGTGGTTGGAGTTCAACAGGCCTCTTTCCCGGCACCATAATGCATACTGGAAGTCAAGGGAAGGGGCCTAAAAAGATTTCCAGTGTGGGACATTAAACAGTCGAAGAGCTACTGTAGCCTACAACGTTTTTCAGAGTTTGGTAAATTAATTTGCCAAACTTTTGATCTCGAAAGTGTATAAATACTTTGATTGATTATGTAGGTAAGTAAAATGACAGGAGTCTGAATGTGATCCACGCAAGTGTTCTCTTTTCAACCATTCACAACCTTTAATCAGTTATATTAAACTGATCATTTTCTTGTGCGGCCATGTTATTTGGAGTAATATAATTGCATATTTATACATTCAAGAGGTAGGGTATACAATAACGAGGGTAAACATTAAATCAGTTAGGTTAAATTATTATTCAACATTTCCAAATATCACATTTTCAAGAAAGGTTTACTTTTACCATCACTCGATGCCAAAGATACTTACTGGCATGTGGGTTAAATATGCTTCTCTCTTTTTCCTTATTTTACAAAAATATGAGGTACCATATGTGTGTACCTCTTGTATGCGTAACATAACATTGCATAGCGCTGGACACGATGTAATGATGTTTACTTGTTCATTTATGCTTTTTCTTGCATAATAACAAATAAATAAATAAGTGATTGGTAGCACCAAGCTTGCACACACACAATCATCTCCTGTGCTACGATGTTTGAAACTATGACATATAAAATTATATTACTACAAATTATAAGTCAGCACAAGTAAATTATCTGTTTAATATAATTCATTAAAGTTTGAGTTTGGTACAGAAGAGAATGCTCGTGTAAATCACATTCAGACTCATATCATTTTACTAACTTTCACAATCAACAGTATTTGTATCCTTTTTGCAATTTGGAAAATACCTTTCAAACGTTGTGTTGAAAGGTAGCCTTATGAAGTCCCACATGAAAGGAAGTAACTCATCCTTACTGCTTTCACATGAATGAGGAAAGTATTTCAAGCTAGATGCTGCTAATAAGATCTACTTCATTATTTACTTAATGTTTTGGTATGATTTTAAACTACATCACCAAACTAAAGGGCTTTTGCTAGTTGAACCCTTGGCAGTTTGGTGTGGTTCATTCATGTTGACTAGAAAAAAAGAAAAGCTCTGCAATTACTACCTCTTGTTTCTAAACTGTAGCACTTGAAGCAGTTTGCTCATCTGACGAATTGTATGCACTCGCATGATTCCTGCACTTTCTGGGTTGTATCTTCATAGTTGAATGCACTTACAATGCACTTGTAAATCGCTTTGGATTAAAGCGTCAGCTAAATAAATGTAATAATGGTAATAATGACATGACTCTATCAGTATTACTTTATTACAGATACATAAAACATAATTTTCCTTTTGAAGCCACTCCACATTCTTGGTGGATGGCCGATGATAAATTCAGCATCAGTCACGCTTCGTACAAGCCTCTAGTGGTGGGGGGGGGGGGGGGGGGGGGAAGAGCTCTTTGTTCAGATGGTGACGTCTTGGTCTTCGCTGCCTGTTTCTCTCAGCGGGGGTGAAGAACATCTCCAACCAGCTGACCATCGGTACGGAGATCTCGGCCGAGCACCCCGAGCTGCGCACCGTGGCCCGGTCCCAGGGCTGGTGGGATGGGGAGGGAGAGTTCAACTTCTCCCAGGTGTTCAGTCCGGAGAACCCCCCCGCCAGGATGGAACTGGCCAAGCAGCGCTACAGGGGAGGCACGGCACTAATGCAGCAACATGATGGTGAGAAACGGTGTGTGTGTGTGTGTGTGTGTTAGTGATGCATGGATCGTTTCTAACCCGAATCCACATATTGCTGTAACTGCACCTGTAAACCGCCTTCTAAACAGAATAAAATTACACCCAAGTCCTCATCTCATCCCGCTATTATAAAATGGTGTTAACTCCACCTGCTGGCCATTTAAGTGTTTTAGCAAAATGCCTATTACGCTATTATATTATAAATTGAGATGGCAGAATACGTTCAGGCCGTAGCTTTGCCTGTTGCTACATTGTGTGTCTGGCTGAAAATGACCATTGCTTTGTTTTCTATCATTTATATTTAATATGAAGAAGATTTGTGGACAACCATAATTTGAAGCAATTTTATAATCTGCAAATTTGCCCAACTTGTTGCCAATATTTTCAGCATGCAAGTGAGTGCAGCCTATTATGGGTTATGCATTTGGATTAATGAATGAGTTTTATGTGTGTAATAATTTTTTACTTCTGTCAATTCTGCTGTTTTTGCACTTTACCGACCACACTAGGCATAATAGTTGTATTGTCTAATATGAGCTAATGTAAACCCAATATTAATATTACATTATGGAATAAATTGCACCAAAAACTAAGAAGCAAATTTTAACTAACCAGCCCGTAAATCACACGCATGATCCGCAACTGCGTACACCCTTGGTTAAAGTCTGTCACGTAGACCGATTATGTGTGTGTGTGTGTGTGTGTGTGTGTGTGTGTGTGTGTGTGTGTGTGGTTCAAAAGGTATGTTCTGTGAATGCATAAATCGGTATGACAGCCAGCAAATGGAAATGTTGTACTGCTGCTGTAACTTAGCTTAGCCCAAGCAGATTCCCACTCATTCCTTTATCTGTTTGACCTTTACCCAAGGATTGGTGACGGCTGAGGTGATGATGTCCATTCTGAGGGACAAGCCCAGTGGCATCTGTATGGACTCAGGAGGGTTCTGCACCACTGGCAGCATGGTGTCCATTTTGCCCAGGGACCCCAGCCTGCCTTGCATTCACTTCCTTACTGCTACTCCAGACCCCTCCAGGTACGCTGCCTGATCCTCCTGATGTCCTCATTCCTTAAAATGAACAGTATATCATTCATCTCTATGAGCGCAGTACTGATTTAAAATGACATGAGAATATTCCTCCCCTCCCCTTTATCACATCTATTCCTCCTACATTTCACTTCAGACGGCTCTCTAGGTTGACGGCAATCTCTCCTTCTGTCTGTGTCTCTTGTCTGTCTCTCTCTCTCGCCATCTCTTTGTGTGTGGCATGTGTGTTCTTGTGCCTCGGTCTCCCTCTCTCCTTGTCTGAACCCCCTTCCATTGCGCTGCTAGGTCTATCTTCAAGCCTTTTGTGTTCTCTGAGCGTATTGGCCCCATGCAGAGGGTGGCCTCGCCGCAGTATGGCCCCGACGATCCAGCCAGGAAGCAGCCGCGCTTCCAGAGCCAAGTGGACCGGCGGCACGGTCTTTACAAGGCCCACCAGACCGCCAGCCAGGTGGGCACTGTTTACTAATCTAAGCTAGCGGTAGCACTGTGCACCGGCTGCCCGCTACGTGTTTGTGACATTCATCTGATGTTTATCTTGCACAATAGTTGTTTTTACGAAAAAGGTTCAATTGATAGCAGTAGAAATAGATGTGCCCATAAATAGATATTCACCACACTTTTCCCAAGACGGATTATTATTCAGTTGTTTATGATAAAGTTGTTTTACTAGTGCAGTTACATTTTTGCACTCAAAGGAGTAGAAAATGTTCATCAATTGGATGTACGTGGCACATTGTGAGTGTGGATATGCCACCTGTTGGCCGCAAATATTATTTTCAAATAGATCTTAAAATGCAATTATTTATAAATTAAGAAAATGTATACATTCCCCCTGTTACACAATTGAATTAGCCGGCAATAAACCTGCCAGCTTGGTCTGGAGTCCGTCTGTCTGTCTGCCCCCTATTTACGCTCAAGTACTATGTATCTTTCAGAATGAGGGGTTAGCTGTCTATGACATTCTAAGGGACCTGGAATCCCAGTGCCTGGCTGACATCATGGCCATGCTGAGCGGAGACTTGCCAGGAGAGGAACTGGGGGACTTATTCTTTGACTGTGTTGACGCAGAAATTAAGTTCTACCAATAAGAAGGTGAGAGAAGGTCTTGGTCCCCTATGTATTTTTCTCATATGCCACAAAAAGGGTGCTTCATACTTCTGTGTTGAAGAGCCACGGCGGTACGGAGGAGTCATCCCCAATATGCCAGAGAGGCCAGCGCCAGGGCTTCTGTGCACCTTCCTAAAGATGTAACTAGCAGCGACGGTCGGCCAGCTTCATCTTTCCTGCTACTTTTTCCGGTTCATTAATGCCGACATAAGTGAAAACAACAAAGAGCACATCGAACATAGACTAGTTGAGGAGGTTCGCAAATATTACACATCATCTTCACGTTACAAAGATCACAAGATGTTACTGAATTTACGTCAAGAAATCATTTTGGTGGTCTGTGTGCAGAATCACGTACTCGAACCATAAATGCAAACAGTAGATGCACAGATTAAGTAATTGGCGTGCGTGACCCGAATATAATCACGGTTGTAGGCAGACGCAGTTCAGCCTTTTTCGGTATTCAAGGCCTGTAATACGCGGGTCATTTGCGGGCGGGTTGGTTAAAATCAGCTTTTAAAGTTTTCTGTTAAATAACGTTTTGGCTAAATAAAGAAAGCCTATTACGCTACAAAGTCATACATTGATGCGTTAGGAATAGGCTGTACTCAAGTGCATACTGTGCATGCGTGCATGCTTAAAAGGTTGGCAGCAAGTAAGCCCAATCTTCTGAACATGATTGTCCGCAAATCTCCTTCATACGAAATAAAAGGACTAATAACAAAGCAGATACTTTTCAGCAGGACCCACAATGCAGCAGCACGGCCTCAAACTTCCATCTCAACTAATAATATTAAAGCCTAATATTAGCCTAATATGAATACATTTGACCCATTTCATTACCGTAGGCCTTAGTTTAGGCTATTGTGAATAACCCTGTTTGTTTTATCTTTAGAAAAAAACGAAATGACCAGTACCAATACCAATACCTAAACAGTGTACAGCATCTGTGTACAGCATCACTAGTACACCCACCGCTGGCGTTTCGACTCAGACATATAATTCAGCTTTAAGTCACCATGAAACCCTACAAGATTACATTGCTCTCTGTTGCAGTGCCCTCAAGTGGAGAGTCTTAGTGCTTGGTGATCTTCAGGAGCTGGCCCAAGGAATATTACAGTCTGATCTGAGCTGCTTTCGTATGGCTTACTCTAAACACCTTCCTTACATGATTCCACCTCCCAAAGCAGACATATTAGCTACACTTTCCATGTGTTTGTGCTATCACCTCTTTCCAACCCAGGGAGTAATGACTGAACTTCATTAGTGAGTGTAATGATGTAGACTAATACACAGCCAGGTTTATGTGGTAAAGGTACATGAATCGTGGATTCAAGTGCAGTGTTTGTTTGATGTTGTTCATTACTGTAAGTGACTAGGGCGTATCATGATGGCTGTCTTTATATGTAAAGATCCAATAAATAATATGCACTGTCTGTGCTTTAATTGGGTCATGTCTTTTATTTTTATAAAAAAATATATATATTTAAATGGTCTATCACGATCTGCATACACGTATGTAAACGTATTAGCGATAACTCCTTTAGTTGTTTATCAATTAAATATACAAACTACACAATTTAGTTGCTTCTATCTGTTTTATAGCCGTCGTTTGTTTTTGTTGGCTGACAAAACTTTTAAGATATCACTCCGGACTTCGAACGTACAATCATTTATGACATTTTATGAATGTGATGTTTGATCAAAAAACTGTTGGTACATTGATTTACAAAAAAAAAATTCCGAACTGAAACATATAATCGTTGCAGTTAATAATATTCTTCATGAGTATGGTAAGGGTAACCTCGAGACAGGGCTCACAATCATGTTTATTATGTTAATGTATATATATGGATATATATATATATGGAGTTATATATATGTATATATATGGATATATATGTGTATGTATATATGGAGATATATGTGTATGTATATATGGAGATATATATGTGTATGTATATGGGTGATTCTTTAACTATGGTACTTTTGGTGTCCCTGGATGAAATAATAAAAACCAAAAAACATTTCTTTTTTGTTTTTGTCACACTTACTTCACCCTAATGGGAACTTATAAAAAATTGATCATGGCTCAATCATTCTTTTTATTATATAATATGGTGGTAAAGACAGGTTGTGGTGGAAATGGCAAAAATGACAAATCATCACAGCCCACTTCAGGGGAAGGTTTCTAGACAGATTGAGAAACCAACTTATATTAAAAAACTGTTTGTATAAATGTTTTTATTTTCTGAAATTGTCTAGCTCAAAGAGTACCATAGTTGAAGAATTACCCATGTATGGATATATTTTTTATTTATTTAAAAAACAGTTAATTTCTGTAGAGGGCAGTGTGGCTGCAGCGATCTCACGGCATGACGTCAATGGAAATGAAGAAGTCGACAAGAGGTAACGTTCTTCAAGTAAATATAGAAGAAATTTGGGCAAACAGTTGATACTATTTCCAACTGGGTTGCAAGTTGAACACGATGTACACATGACATCGGTGTCCGTTATGAAGAATCCATCCGGCAGAAACGGTACCAGCAGGCCTTACTCCGTAACCGTAGAAGAGCTAGCGACCATTTCAGATAGCAAACACAATCCGGGGGGCAGCTGCTCCGTGAATTAGTGGAGCGCTACGTTACAGATAGCTGAATATCTTCTTCACCATCTACAGCCACAACAAATATAACGGATGTGCTATGTAGAATCTGTTCATAGCGTAGAGATGTGTATTGGGTCAAACGGTTAAATTGGCTAGCTGAAGGCGCTAGCTAGCCTTATTTCACTTAGCATCAGGTCCATGTGTGTGTGTGTAAGGTCTGAAACTGAACGTTTATTTCCCGTTGTAGGTCGTGTGTGTGTAGCCCACCGTTTACGGTGTCTTCAGATCCTAGCGATACACGTCTTGTTTAGTTGTGGTAGAGAATTCGTTAAATACCGAAATGTAATACTTGAAAAACGGATGTATGCTCTTATCGTGTGATCGTGATCGTGTGGTTTTATTTGAACGTTACGCCTGTATTGTTATCCGTAATTCAATGCTTGAGCAATATCCGTATGTTGTGGACTTTAACATAGTTCTTTAAAGTTTACGTTTTTCTGCAGACACACCACTGATAATCACCCAGTAACCAACACGGGCCCTAAGGATGAACTCAAAGAAATTGGAATGCGCTCCACGGCGGCAGTTTAGAGAACGAAGCCCAAGGGAAAGGGGTGACCATGATGAGAGATGGAGAGAACCCCAAGGATGTCGCAGTAACACATCACGGGACTCCCACCGCACCTACTATGGAGAGCATCCCAAAGACTCTGCCGGGACGAAGGAGAAGCATCAGTACAGTGATTCACTTCAGAGGGCCTACAGTAAAGAGCCATCTCATCGCAATCGAAGCCAAAGGAGCCCAGAACGGAGATGTGTTATGCCTGACAAAGGCGGTGGCGGGGATGGGGAATATACAAGATTTAGGTACTTATCCCCGGAGACAAGTACTTCACAAGAGCACAGAGTCTCTGAAAGGAGGAAAAGTCTTACCGGCAACGATGAGGACCATTTCCAACACAGGAGGCTCAACAATGATTTCAGATCTTGGCCACCAACAAAAGAGGATATAGACTATGGTAAAAGGCCTGAAGATTCAAAAAAACGCAGATCAACTCCTGAAGATTTTGCATACAGACATCCATCTGAATATGCCACGGACAGACAAACACAAGACAGGAACGCGACACGCGACACAAAACAGTTACCAGAGTCTTCTTCTAAGGTATTGAAATATTGGTTACATTACATTTATTAAGCAGACACTTTTATCCGAAGGGACTTACAAATTGCAAGAATCACGCGAATACATGTAATTCATCAGATAAGGAAAACCGCTTCAAGTGCTACATTTTAGAAACATGTTAAATCCATGTTTTCAGATTGCATCCAATACTTCAGGCCTTTAAGAATAAATTGCTTAAACAGTTGATTATTTAGGATCACTTCAGTTTGACAAACTTTTCTTTTTTTGATCAACCTTCTGACCAGGTGTATGATGCAGCACGAGACCAAAATGAATCCACTTCCCATCTGAACTATAATCCCTGGCAACCCAGCAGCAGCTTTCCAGGGAGTGAAACTAGCAGAAGGGTAGGCCTTTTTGCAAGATTGAATGATGCGAGATCTTAGCCTTGAAACTCTCTGACCAAATTGTTCCCATTTTTTTCAATGCACATTATATTGGTACTGTGTTACAACTCATTGCAAATTTGTATTTTCTTTTCTTTTTCTCAAAGGCGGAACATAACTCCAACAATCACAGCCCTGCTCCTGCGAAGAGTGTCCCTGAGCAGACACCCAGGAGCAATGGTTTCCAGCGTTTCCTCAGTGTGCTCAACAAAGGGGTGGACGTGAACATGCTCAACAAGATAGTCAGTCAGGCTCCCGGTGTTCCTGGTCCTCGGAACACTACTGATCCTCTTGGATCTCACAGAGGCACTGGGAAGCAGGACACACACCAAAACGCAGTATACTGGAATAAGAACCATGAACCCCAACAACAACCGAGTGAGCAACCAAGTAAAAACACTTTGTCTAATGAAACATCTGACATAAATCATGTCAACGCTAGCACTAGATTGACTCCAACCCAAGCAGTGGTTGAGGTAAAAGTGACACAGGAGGAGCAAAAGTGCAAAGAGATGCAGCATTTGTTTCAGACTATTGGTATGGACTTGGGACTTGATGAACTGGGGAAAATGTCGAACCGAATTCAGCTGCGGTTGTATGGGAACAAGGAGGACCGAGAGAGAAGGGAATCCGAAAAAGAGACGAGAAGAGAGTCTAGGCAAATGTTCTCTCCCAGATGCAATAGCAGATCCTCCTCCTCAAGCAGATCTAGTTTTGGACCGCCTGTCACACAGAACAACTCTCTGAAGAAAGACTCATTAGGGGCTCCAGTGAATATCTCTGAGACTGACCAAGCGGCAAGCTTGTGTAACATAGCCTCTGTTAGAAACTATGACGGCGACAGAGCGTGTCAGGAAAGCAGTGCTGCACTTCAGTCATTTGCTCCAAACACCACCTACAACCTACCTCAACCACAAGCTCCAACAGGTCTGACGCCAAGTTACCCATCAACCCCGTTCTCACCACATCTTTATCCAGCGGCTGCTTACAACGTACCCCCTCCCTGGGGAGTCGCTGCTGGAACTATGCCTTTTCCCCCTTACCCCCCTACCTATCTCTCCGGGCACATGCAATCGCGCAGCGTTCCAACATTTCCTAACTATCATACAGAAAATCTAAAAAATCTAAAATCAGCATCAAGGCCCCGCTATTTGCAGGTTATAGACACAGACCGAGCTAATCACACCTAAGAGATTCTTTTTTTTTATAGAAAAATAAATAGAAGCTCGTTAACCGCTTTTGATTGAAGTATGATCAAATTGCGCCTTTAAACCGTGAAGGAAAATGACCAATACAATGATAGGAAAACGGATTCACTTTTTAATCTGACATGCTTTCTACGCCAGGGAAATGAAATTTAAGAAATGCACTGGCTATAGTAGTTGAAGCACAACTAATAGGTATTTGATTTCAAAGTCCAAACTAAATATTCATTAAAAAGGCAAACCATACTGATTGTTTTATTCAACATTTTGCCGGTTGCAAATATGTTTTCCATTCCTTATGAATTGGCTTATGTTTATGCTGTAGGATCACATCTTGTTGTAGTACTTATATTGTCTGGTCCCTCCCTGAGACACAATACATATTGTGGGAACAACATGGTTGATAATGCCTAGAAGAAGAATACATGTATAATTCAAATGTGCTATCAAATTTAGTCAAGCAATTTGCCACAAATCTCCAATTCACTGAAACACGTTAAATAAACACAATCTGGAAGAGATGTTGACACAAAAAGTACCAAAATATATGCATACTGCCTTACACCTTGTTTCTGAAAAATGTAGGAACTTCGATTGTACATATGTTCCAAAAGTTGCATTGGAAATATTAAATGCCTACAATTTGTGGATATTTTGTTGTTACTTTATGTATGTTATTTATTTTAGTGCTGATTCTTCGTCAATGATTATAACCTTTTTAGGGCTTTCTTAAAACAGGGCTTACAAGTTGCTTTACAAGAAACCAACACATGTACATTTCAACAGAATAAGGAATCGCAGTAAAAGCAAAGCACACATTGAAAACAGAATGGGCACCATCAATTACAACCCAGTCAGAAATGGGCTTTTATGGGAGATTTAAAAGAAGAGATGATTCTGACCTGTCACCTACAACATTATAGGCCTAAGCCTCAGGATTATAGAGGGATGCAGTTTTTTTATTTTACTTTTAGTGACCCGTTAAGTCGTGGCCGTGAAGAAATATACATTTTTAATTAATAAGACAATGCACCGAATTACTTTATTAATCATACAAATTAAATACAGGCCTGTGTACAAACCATATTTTTGATTCATTGCTCAATTATATTAGTTAGGTACTACAAAGAGAACGGTTTTGAAAGACAAGACCAGAGCTGGTGAACACAACCCAAGGGTTGAATATCCTCCGGTGAGGGAGGGGTCGAGTTAGGGGAGATGGAAAGATGATGACAATACAAACCTGTAGTGTTTCGTGAAACTTGACTTTGGGTCCCAGACTGTTTTTACAGTCTGTATGGTCTAACCAAATGACCGCCGTGTCGGCCCCCAACTCAGGCCGAACTCGTGGCCAGAGACCGGGCGCTCCGAACCAGACGATGGCCTCCTAGAGCAACGCTTGTTCCGACTGCGTTTACCACCGACCGAGAGAGGAGAGCGCCCGTCGTCGTGCGCTTACTCCACTCGTTTAGCACAAACGCAAACCATGAATACACACCGAACAGAGTGCACTGCTCTCCTTTAACCACTGAGGCGATAAGGTATGCAAAAGGTGCATGTTTTTCGTCTCCTTCAATCGACAATATTGCCTTTGTGTTGTGTGGAAGTCAGTGGAGACGTTAGCTGACTTCGCTAGCTGTAAACACCCAACACATCACCGGTTGTATTCGTCCTTTCCTTTTGAGACATTTGGTTGTCAGGGACAGACTTGAGAGTGGTTGAACGACAAACCTTTGATGATCAATGTTGTTTTCAGTGCTGTCCTACATGTTCATTCAGCAATTTAACAGCTAACGTTGTCAATAAGAATTATTGCCTGAACACCGTTTAGATACAGAACGGAAGATACTTATTATGCTCATAGTATTGCGTCTAAAATTATGTACACATCTTTTCTAGGAAAGACGTGATGGATCCACCTGATTGGGACAGCGTTGAAAGGGCCATGCAAGGTTTTGACCGAAGAAAATGGGCTGGAACAGAAAAAGAGATAGGAAACGACAATTATCCTCATTCTCAGCATGGCCACTATAGATATCATCAAAGAGAACAACAAAGACCCACGAAGTGGATGGAGGTTGGGCTGCACAGCCTTCCTTCTACTTCTAGTCCTGGTAGTTGCAGAGAACCATCAGCTGATCTTAGGTCAGACAGGACCATGACCCCAGACGGACCATCGGTGGAAGTAGCTGAGAAAAACAACGAGCTGGAAAGAAAGAAGAAAAAGCTTGAAGAAATTCAGAATCGGATTATTCGAACAAAAGCTGCAATTGCTTTGAAGAAAATCTTGCCACATTTGAAAAGAACAGATGAGCCTTCTGACATTCCATTAGACGACGAGAAAGACTTAGTGGAGACATGTTTAACTACTACTAATGAAGCATCTCTGAAAGACAGGGTGAACTGCATTTTGCAGCTAAGGAAATCTCTTGGCTTGCCAAAGGTAAGCAATGAATTGGCTGATTAGATGTACTCTGGAACAAAATGGCTTTCTATATAAATGGGAGTTTTGTATCTTTCCTACAGCCTCGTCTGATTTTCCCTGCAGATGCAAAGCAGGGACCCAACAAGCTCCACAAAAGATGGCGGTGCTCAGCAGGAAGACCATCCCCTGAAACTTCGCGTGAAGAGACTGATGAACAACAAATCGACAACAATCCGAGGGGTATGCAAAGGTTTCCATTTTGAATGCCACACGGACGCGTTAGAAAACGCCTGCCTCACCCATTCCTCACCTCCTCCGTTCAAATCACAAGATTGGGACCGGAGAATACTCCGCTAGAATTAAAGGCTTGGACGGGTTCCTCACACCCACTGCTGTGTAGTTATGTCCTGGTGAGGTAGCATTGTGCCTCACGAAAAAACATCCCCACCAAACAGAATCGTTTTAACACTGCTTAAAAAAAAAGAAGGTTTTTCAAGACCATCCAGTCTTAAAAAAAATCAACAATCTCAAATGTTTTTGCCATTCCCTTGCTAGGCTTCCATCGTACTTCCTCAAAACATGCTCCCTCCTCACATGCCACCACGGGTAGCTGTTCCTGTACAGAGCCCTGCAGTACCCGCAGGTCTCCAGCACCTCCAGGTACTGAATCAGGATTCCTTGCTCACTGTACCTTTTTATGTGGGCCTCTGGTTGTGGAGTTCCTTCATTTCAATTGTGTATTTTGACCAGCATCAAAACTTTCCACCAACACAGAGCCACAGCAGATCCGAATTAAACCCAGGTTTTGGGGTGTGGCATGCAGTGAATGATCAGAGGATGCACGTTAATCAATTCCCACCAATGGTAAGACCAAGGCTCTGTTCGAATTGGTGCACTTTAGCAGTGCTTAGGGTGTCACCATTTGGTAGTGTTGTCCAAAATGGGAGTATACAAATCTGGTTCCCTACATAGTGCACTCCTTAATACCCATGATGCACTTATTTCCGCACTATATCCCATGATGCATAGCAGTTTTTATTGTCATCGGATTTATCCGGTAGAAATAGTCCGGCACATACAGGTTCTTTATGCAAATGAGAATTCAGTCTAGGGAATGCGTGTTCTGAATTGATTTAATATGTCCAAAATGATACCACAAGGAAGTAAAATGAGAAGGTGAAATGAAGCATTAAATATGTATGTATAAACCTTAACTCTTTAAACTTCATCTATTCATCATTAATAATACCCTTGCCTCGTGGGAGACAACCTGCCAGTGTTCAGACAAGCAAAACTGCTGCATAGTAATAATAATATATGCAACTAATAATACTATTAATAATAATACTTTGCTTACACCATGAATTGATTTTGTCACCAACTAACGCAACACAGTACATTTAACCGTTCAGGTCCGGATGTCAGTGCTTGGCAAAATTGGACGTGGTTCCACCTCGTTGGAAGTATATTTAGACATTGTGTGCAAGCAACAGGTTTTTTGGTATCGGTTGATTTTCCTTGGAGATTTAGTTAGTGTTAGAAGGTTAGTTAGTTAGAAGGTTAGGTTAATTGTACTGCACACCATCCGCTACTGTTCTATTTTGTTGAGAGAGGGTTGTGTGCGGGTTGAACTTATGCACTCGCCGTTCTTAGTTTTTATGCAGACTTGCATCATTTTCAGACGTGGTACATTTGCTTTGGAATATCCAGTGCTGCGGACCAAACTAGACTCTTAAGTACCATTTACTTTGACGTCCTTAATGTACTCCTGAAAAAACTCCTACAACATCAATGAATGAATCTAGTGATTCTCTAGATGCCATTGGTAGTCACTGCATGATGTAATGGGGGTGATGGTTTTCTTGCCCTTGCTAGAATCCTAGTGTTCAACCACCGACTGCCACCCTGAACCCTACTCCAGCCGTTCCTGTACACAGCCCTGCAGTACCGGCAGGCTTCCAGCACCTCCAGGTACTGAATCAGGATCCAACCTCAAGTTGCCTTTTTTTATGGGCCTCTGCTTGTACTCAATGGGAATCATGTAAATTGATTCGCATCACAACCTTCCCACCGTAACAGATCCACAATATAACTGTTGGGAACAGTTTTGGGATGTGGCGTGCAGTAGATTGTCCAAGCATGCAGCTCAACCCTTACCCTCCAATGGTAAGATTATACTTTTTTGAAGGAAGATGTCTTCTTTAACTTCTAACCTTGCTGTTCAATATGTTCCAGGAACAATTTTCCAGTATGCGTAATATTGTTATTCATTGTTATTTGTAATTTGTCACTGGCGAACTTTCCCGTCAGACTTCATCCTGTTGTTCTCTAGGGTATTGGTTTCTCTACTTCCCATAAGGACTTTGCCATTCCCCTCTCTTTCCTGAGCCGCAAGATAATGGTGTTGTTCTTCATTCTCAATGGACAAAGCAAATAGTATGGCTTGGTGTGTCTTCTTGCTAAATTACTGATTTCGCTCAGTAGGAATATCTATTCCTAATAAAGCGAATTGGCAGAGGGATTCGAACACAACTTTAGAGTTGTTGTTCCAATGGAATGAAGCCAATATCTGATATTTATGGTTAATGCTACAGCTGTTTGAAGAAATATACACTTTTGCACACCATTGTGCTTGCTTTAACGTCACTTCAAACAGAAATCAATCAAGTGAAGCCATGCGTGTGTTTGGCCGTATTATTTCTTTAATAGTAGGAAGTCCTGTCATTTCTTACCTTTCCCTGCCTTTCTAGTAGTAAATGTACAGCCTCGTATGCAATGGGATGAACAAACAAAGTTTTATTTTGCCTTGCCCTTGCTAGTATCCCAGCTTTCCGCTACCAGCTATGATCCTGAACCTTCCTTCAGTTGTTCCTGAACAGAGACCAACAGTCTTCCAGGTACAGGATCATGAGGCTAGCTCAATATATCTTATTATGTGGGCTTCTGGCCTTAGCCCATGGAGTTCCTTGATGATTGAAGTTGTGTATATTGACCAGCATCAAAACCTTCCCACCGAAACAGGGCGGACCCGGACTGAACCCAGGTTTAGTGATGTGGCAGGCGCTGAATGGTCAAACAGCGCCGATCCACCCGTTCCCACCAATGGTAAGTCCTTTATATGTTTAACCCTGCTGTACTTAAAACCCTGGCATCCGCTCACTACACAATCAAAAAATGGAAGAAATGAAATCACAAAAATTTGCTGCCAGAGTTGATGGCAGTAGATTTGCACGTAACTCTTTAATAGAAGATATGAATTATCTACTTAAGTCTTAAAAATATATATAACTTAAGTCCATCCTTTCCCAATAATGGGGACACTATAACCTCACATGAAGAAGAATAGTGAAGTGATGTCCGTATCTGTCACTGCTAGTTGTTGAATGATGTGATGATGATGATGATGATTATGATGATGATGTATTGGGATAAGCAAGCAGTAATTCCTGTTTTATTTTTTCTTGCCCTTGCTAGAATCCTAGTGTTCCACCACCCACTGCCACCCTGAACCGTACTCCAGCTGTTCCTGTACAGACCCCCGCAGTACCGGCAGGCTTCCAGCACCTCCAGGTACAGAATAAGGTAGCCAGCTCATGATACCTGTTTCATGGCCTTTGATTGTAGCCAATGAGCTTCCTTGATGGAAAATGGTGAATATTGACCTGCGTTAACACCTCCCCAAAACAGAGCCAGAGCAAACCTGAATCAAGCCCAGCTTATGAGACGTGGCCTACAGAGGAAGGTCAGAAGATGCAGGTGGACCCCTACCCACCAATGGTAAGCCTATATGTTATTTATAGTTGTTAGTGCTGAAATTCCTTCCATTTCGTGTCATAAAACATCGTATGCCAAATGTAATGGAATAGCTGGACCGTAGGTCAGACCGCAAGGTAACGTTTGTCTTGACCTTGTTAGTCTCCTAACGAGAGACCACAGTCTCCCAGCCCAGACGCTCCTTCACCTGGACCTGAACAGAGGCCTGGATCACCTGCAGGTTTTCAGCACCTCCAGGTACTGGAGCTATTGTCTATTAGCTTAGACAACCAGTTATGGCCAATCATTGTAAGACTCAAATATAATAAGCTTGGTTTTGCTCTAGATTTGGGTTAATTTTATTAGTTATAAAAATATAAGTGATTTAATTAACTTTTAACTGTTAACTAAACAAAAAAGATTTGTGCCGCTCATACACGTGGTCGCATGAGATTCCCCTGTTTTGGGGGATTCAGCCCCACAAACCCCAAATCCCCTGCATCAAAACCCTCCCACCAAAACAAGTAGACCCAAATTAAACCCAGATTTTGAGACGTGGAGGGATGGTCCACAGTGCAGATCGACCCTGACCTACCAATGGTAAACCTAAGTACATCTGCCCTGCTGTACTTAAGGAAACACAGTTGTATTTACTATACAATAAATACAACACTTTTTAATAAAACAGCTAACGTTATTCTATGGTTTATTTTACGATACGTGTAAAATTGTGCTATGCTATTTGCAATTTTCTGGATTAAACCTAACCTGTAAATCAAACAGTAAGTAATGTTTTATTTGACCTTGCCCTTGCTAGCCTCACGACAGATCACGGACTCCGACCCTGGAGCCTCCTTCGCCTGCTCCCTTACAGAGGCCTTCAATAGCTCAAGGTATGCAGCGCTTTCTCAATGTGCTCAACAAAGGGGTGGACATCAATTTGTTCACCAGTATCATCAACGATGACAGCCAGTCCGTCCCCTCGAATGAGAGGCCCCCGCTTTACAAGCCCCCGCCGAATGAGCCTTCCAAGTTGGAGAACAATTGGACTGAACCTCCTCAGAATGACAGCCATCCAAGTCAGGCTGAGCAACGGAGCCGTGGTCGATCCAGCCTTGGAGGCAGCACTGAGCTCCCCAACCCTGAAGGATCTCCCAAAGAGAGAAACAAGCCTGCTGATGATGATTTAAACGACAGAGGCAACAGCCAATTTCCTTTAAGCAGTGCATCTAGTCGCCCGCCGGCGGAAGAAGAGAACCCAATGCAATTACAGCTCCAGAACATTCTTAAGACTCTGGGTTTGAGCCTCGATAAGGAGGAGATGAGTGGACTCACAAACCGAACTAAGGAGAGGCTCTATGGGAAGAGGAAAGACAATGGACAGGGGTTCCACAAAACATCTGGTAGTGAGAAGCCCCGTGAGCCCTCTCCTGAAATTTGTGACAGTACTTCTACCTCCATTCCTCCTCGGCCCCGTCCTGCCACCCCTCCACCTCAGCATCCCCAGGAAAATAACTCCATGGAGTGCAGAAAGAGGAGGCGACGCTCTCCCTGCAGCCAATCAAGAGACACAAGCTCTCGTGACAGCGAACAGAGTGGGAGAAGCAGGGATAAAGACAAGAGGTGGGATACAGATGAATGTGGAGACGCGGGGACGGACAAGACGCAGGATAGAGATCCCCTTAGGGACTCAGAAACAGACAAGAGGCAGGATAGACGTTGCACTGGCGACTCGGGAACAGACAAGAGGCAGGTTAGAGATGGCAGTGAAGACACAGAGACAGACCAGACGTGGGATGGAGATCCCAGTGGAGACTCAGGGACAGAGAAGAGGCAGCAGAGAGATCCCTATAGAGATGCAGATACGGACAAGAGGTGGGATAGAGACCGCCATAGAGATGCAGATACGGACAAAGGGTGGGATAGAGAATGGCATAGAGCTGCAGCGATGGACAGGAAGTATGATAGAGATCACATTGAAGACTCAGAGACAGACCAGTGGCAACAGAGAGATCGCCATAGAGACTCAGAGACATACATGAGGCGGGATAGAGATCACAGTGGAAACTCAGAGACAGACCAATGGCAACAGAGAGATCGCCATAGAGACTCAGAGACATACATGAGGCGGGATAGAGATCACAGTGGAAACTCAGAGACAGACCAATGGCAACAGAGAGATCGCCATAGAGACTCAGAGACATACATGAGGCGGGATAGAGACTCAGAGACATACATGAGGCGGAAAAGAGATCACAGAGACGACTCAGAGACGGACCAATGGCGGCATAGACATTGCCATAGAGACTCTGAGACGTACAAGAGGCGGCAAAGAGATCGCCATCGAGATGCAGATACAGGCAAGAGGTGGGATAGAGTTAGCAGTGGAGACTCGGAGACCGACAAAGTCAAGATAAGCTCCCGCAGTCCCGAAGCTAGTCTGGAAAACCCAGACTCCAACTCTGCCTTAGCGTTGCCAGGAAATACTTCAACTGAGCACTTTCAGAACACTACTTACCATGGCAGCGCCATCAGCGATTCGTCCCACGTGGACACTCTTGGAGCCGCAACCCCCTACCCTGATCTCTCTACTTGTCCCGAGGCACAGAACCCCTCCTATCCCCTCCCTGACACCGCGTCCTCCTATCCCCTCCCTGACACCGCGTCCTCCTATCCCCTCCCTGACACCGCGTCCTCACCTGCTACCTCCACTCCTCAATGTCTGCAGGCTGATGGCTTGCACCTCAATTACCTCTTCAACCCAGATCTGTCAAAGAGTGAGGGTCAGCATTGGTCTGCTCAACGCTGTCTACAGGTTATAAACATACTGCCTACAGAGGAAGAGCGCTGCCTGACCACACTAATCAAGAATTCTCTACCACCAAGAGATTATAACCCCAGAATTACGAAAAGAATGAAAAAGTTACAATTAAGGTTAAATTCAATGGCCAAGACTGAAGCAAAGCCAGCTTTACCCAAGGCAGCTGCTCAGGCGGCTACCTTGCCTCCTCTGCAGCAGGAGGCAGTTACAGTCCAAAAGGAGCCAACAGAAGAAGAAATGAAGGCAACGCTGAAGGAAAAGGTGCTTTCTTTACTCCACATATTCATTATCAATTGACACAATAACAATTCATTGTTCAATAATAGTAATTGATTTGCCTTTCCCCCCCCCCAAACAATCTTTCAGCTTCAGGCATTCAACCAGAAGATGAAGCAGAGCCCCTTTATGCCAGCGCAAGTGTCTAGTTGTACGTATTCGGATCTGACATAGCATTGCTAAGCCGGGTTGGTATTGTTTTTTCATTTTTTAAATACATCTTCTGGAGCTACCTAACTTGATAGACCGGGAAGAATTTCCGTCATGATCAAACAGGAGGACCTGACAGAAGCGTCGTTTCAGTGTACCTACATTATGTTGTCCGAGATCTTTCGATTTCTATACAGTTTTTTAAACGGTAACATGTAAGGTATTTTTTGTGAGTGCTATAGTTCAAACATATACTGATAATTGCGTTAACTGTTGAAGTTTTGTGTAATTATCACCATCATACTCCAATACCTATATTTTTGTTGCATTCATTATAGAAATTGTATTAAATAAACATTTATTTGAAGCCTGAAGCAATATTGAATGTTTCAAGAAAACATTCTTGAAAGCACATAATAAAATGAACAAAACTAGTGCTGGACATCACAGCATGCAGTTGGACAACAGTACCACCTAAAACAACACCATCTCAAACCACTTGCTTTGAGCAAAAAGTTTAATAAATTACACACACAGTGCCTTCTCCAAGTCGCTTGTCGCACCCATTCCTTGCAGCATCTGTTCAAATGCACTCCCAATTATTTTCTGTAAACTAAGGTGGGGCGGTGTGCTGTTGGTCGATTTTACAGCTCGTCTTTGTCTTCTCCTTCGCAAATGCAGGACGCTCTCTGGCTGTTCATGTAGGGCCTGCAGCCTAGGGTCCACACGGTGTTGAACATGGTGTCAGCCACTGCCTCACACGCTGAGGGCAAAAGGGAAGACACACACACAAGTGGTTTGTTTTTCTTTTACAAACGTCTTACTTTGGTTTGTAAAATGGGACATTTTTTCGCAACAGACTTTCAGTGATTTATTTATATAAGACATGTAACGCAACGGTTAGTTTGAAACAGGTCTCATTAGCCTACTGACCTTCAACCTTCGACACGAAGCCGAAACTCTTCTTGAGGTCGGAGCAGATGCTGTGCAGACACCAGCGGAACTTTGAATCACAGCGGTACTTGTTTGAGCCACAGGTATCATAACACAAGTCCAACTGGTTGCAGCACTTGGTCATGGCTGGGATACCCACGTCCACCTGGCAATAAAACAAATAAGTGCGTGTTAACATGGAATTGGCATTGTGCTAATCAATGTTTTAGTGTAATGTAATTTAGTGTTGATGTGAATGTTCGAGGTGTTTGTGTAATGGCAATGCTTTATAACGTACTCCATCAGGAACGGGAATGCCCAGGAAGTAGGAGCTGCATCCGTCCGGTTCTGGCATCTGGAAGTCCGGGCGTGGCAGAGGGGCTTTACCTGGAGAGTTAATTATATCATCTTTATGGTTTAAGCTTTTACTGTAATGCTGCTCGAAAAGGCAACAAAGTAGACACATGACAATGTTTTCAACTCAACTGACAATGTTTTCAACTGTTATTTTAGATCTAATCATAGAGGCCATTGTCCACGGCCAAGCCCCAATCAATAGATAACTAATAGCTATTTCAAATCCTGGCTAAGCTTTCCATAATAATTGTGGGACTGAAGTGCATATTGGATAATGAACTTAGCCATGTTCAATTCAATCATATTGAATACAGTATTAAGGATCAACTTCAATCGAAGTATTAAGTATCAAGCATCTACTTACCATATCGACAACGGTATTGACACACTCCATCACGACCACCCATTAGCTCCAGCATGGAGTCAAAATAGCCATTAACCGCCTCGAAGCCACCCCTCAGACTGTCCATTCCCCAGTCACCGTCCTCCTCTGCCGGCGGGCTGCCGGGGTCTGCTGAGGGCGCCTCGGTGTCTTGACCCTGGATACCGTGAAAAGACAGCCCCAAAACCAAGAGAAACCATGGGGCGAGCGGGACCCTAACTAACATTTTGGTAGTGTTGTTAAATAAAAAACGAAGCGCCAAGGACAATCAGGTTCAAGGTAGCAGCTAAAGGAGAGATACTAGTACAGAATACTGAAGCTGTTGCACAGCATGCATATCATCATCATGACCTGGACTTTGAACCTAACATCAGTCGTCCTCCACTGTGGAGGAACAAAGTTCAGCGTTTATCAAGATTTCGCATATCTATACCTGCATTATTACGCAACAACAAAACACGTCACATTTAAATGTAATCTCGGTTGCAGATTACTAATAGCAACTGTCGGTTTCATATTAGAGGTCAACTCGCGTATAATCTTCAACTCGTTAGCGTGTAATTGGTGGTGCCCACGTGGAACCTGAGGAGCCCTATCAGGACTTGTGTAGGCCTACCCTCCCGAAAGGACAGCTTTTGTTTCTGACAACATCATGTTACACTATGTGCAACAATATAACTTTAGGGAATTAATCACGCCTTCTGTGTTTTGCCGACCCTATTGTAATTCCAAATAATCTGTTATAGCCGAAACATACAAAATATGAATGACGATTAGCTATGATTGTTATTGCACTAAGTATATACTCTACAAAATCTGGGATGATTATTCTTTTTATTTTACAAATACGGTATTAATTCGGTTGCGGAACGCACAACTTCCAGCAGAGGGTCTAGCACGGTGACACGTGACATGACGTACGCGGAAGCCATTAAAAACATGCTCGGAACCGCTGCGATTTGAGAGACGAATACAGCTTTTAAACACTTTACGAAACCCCTCAGTACTTTATTTATTTCATTTTTAAGTGTGGAGGGCAGACATATTTCGTTGACGTGACAAGAAGGACAGTTCATTGTCAAGATTGTTTAGCTTCACGTTATATTGAATGCGAATAAACGAAGCTAATTTATGACTTCATTGTGTAACTGTTCAAGTATAGAAACCAAATAACTAATCAAAATTAAAATGGCATTTGCGAACCTTTTTAAAACTCTGTCTACTGCTGAAGAAGATCATGCCATCCCATATCAATCACCTCGCCCGTACAAGTAAGCAGTTTGAATTTGAGCTCTTACAAAAAATGCATTATATTAATATGTATTACCCGTTTTTATATGATCAATTGGGTCATTCATTTATAATCCACCAAATGGATAGAAATGGCGTCCAAGAGTTGTGTGCCACGCGAAGACCAAACATTGGTGGACAGCAGACTGGCCAGAAGAAGGAAAAGACACACCAACATGTAAAATACATTCAACTATTAAACCTTTTTTTAATTTAAAGTGTGTGTGTGTGTGTGTGTGTGTGTGTGTGTGTGTGTGTGTGTGTGTGTGTGTGTGTGTGTGTGTTTGGGCATGAGAGTATGCCAGTGAATATGTATTCGCATGTTTCTTGTGTTTTAGTTTTCTCAAGGACCCCACTGGAAACGAGATGGTAATCTCAAAGGGTTATCCTTCAATGAAGATTATATATTGTTTATTTCTTTGTATTTTCTTTTTTCGTTTCAGTTTAATCCAGCCATGACCGCAAAGACTCGCGTACCTCCAACATTCTATGACTATGACAACCCAGATGGCAACCCCCGAGTACCAGCCAACTTTAATCGCAGAGGGCGAGACCATTTCAACCACAGCGGCGCCTTCTTACAGCGCACCATGGATAAGAAAGTCCAACATCAGAAATTCCAAAACAGGACAACATTCAAGCAGGAAATGCAGCAACAAAATATGGGACAGAAGAAGAAGAAAAATAATAAGAAGAAGAAGAGGCAGGATTATAGTCAGAGCAACGGTGACGGGTTTGCTAATAGAAGACAATTGCATCAGGCTGACCGTAGAGAATGGTTTCCGTCTAAGGGAAGAGGAAATACTCAAATACACGAAAACAAGCAGGTAAGCAATGCTGGCCTGCTTCTGTGGTCGTATCAGACCAGCTGTGATGAGATTGCAACATCCTTACACAATTACAATGAATCTCATTTATGGCTTTTCTCATTTATGAGCATGTAGGGCAGGTAGGCATCCTGCCCAAAGATGCTTACAGGTCAGACCTTGGGTTTCAAACCCTGTACCATTTGACGGAGAGTTAAAGGTTCTAAACATTAGCCTATCCTGCCTTCCCTACAAGTTACAAATGGCTCTGATGTGGATTTTTGTCATGACTCTTTGTTATGTTCCTTTGACCATTTCCTGTAGAATCCACCTGCCAAAAGAGTCCGGCACATGACCCAGGAGTTCAAGGACCAGAATGCTTTGGAAGCCGATGGGCTGTTGCTTTGTAAACATTTCCTGATGGGCAGATGCACCAAGGTAGGGGAAACGTTTCACACTTCACACGACGTTTTCGGCTGATCTCCATGTGGACGCTCCATTGTTGAGTCTCATTGTGGTTTCATTTGTCCCTGTGCACAGGGCGACGAGTGTCAACTGGTGCATGGCACCATCGTCAATAATCTGATCAAAGACGTGTGTAAATTTTACATCCAAGGGTGCTGTAATAAAGGAGAGAGCTGCGCATACATGCACAATATCCTTTTTTTGGACTATACTCTGTTCCTGGTATGTTGTTTATAATTGGGTTGTGAAGTGATGCTAGCATGCAATGCCGCTTGCAGTTGGCCACCGTTGACTGTCATTATGGCGTGAAATTAATTGAGAACACATGATTTCCTTATCAAGGTAAATTCTACGCTCCTTCCCCTGTAAGTATTTCCACGCTCGGGGGAAGTGTTCCAAGGAAGGTGATTGCAGGTTTTCCCACGAGCCCCTCACCGACCTCACCAAACAACTGCTGGATCAGGTGTGTGTGTGTGTGTGTGTGTGTGTGTGTGTGTGTGTGTGTGTGTGTGTGTGTGTGTGTGTGTGTGTGTGTGTGTGTGTGTGTGTGTGTGTGTGTGTGTGTTACATTTACATTTTACATTTAATTAGCAGACGCTTTTATCCAAAGCGACTTACAATAAGCACATTTGTCAGAAGAAAGAGAAACAACAATATCTCGCTGTCGGTACAGTAAGGATGTTCATAGAACAAGTGCAGAGCACTTTCAATTGCTAGGTTAACCCATTCCCCAGTATACAACAAAGATAGCTAGGATAAGATGCTACACAATGCTAAGTACTATTTTTAAGTGCCAGGACGTACAAACATACAATAAGTGCCAGGGCGTACCGACATACAATAAGTGCGTATGGGGGGTGTTTCTAGGAGAGTAAGGAGGGAGGTTATGCAGAGTCCAGGTGTACTCTGAACAAGTGAGTCTTGAGTCTCGTGTGTGTTTGTGTGTTTCCTTCCCACCAAGTTCCCATTGTTTCCCTCTGTGGGATGGAATGAACTGTTTACTGACATTTTTCCATTTCAATTTACTGTGAATCTCTGCAGGCATTACAGCGGGACAAGGATCTCAGTGAGTTGGCAAAGAAAAGCCAGCAGGAGAGCCTGGCTCAGCCACTGAACCTGGAGGTAACTGCCGAGGAGGACTCCAGCGGCCCTAAACCAGACATACTGCTGTATCCCATCAGGTCCGGGTTCACAATTGTCCCAAATTAATGGTGACTTTATTTACATGATGTTACTTTTTCCTTGTTTGGTTGATGTGTAACTCTTTGGGGGGTATTTGATATTTTCACAGGCCACATTTTTACAACAGTTCACGCCCCGAAGAGCCACACAGCGATGCGCTCCCAGCAATGGAGGAGTTGATAGGTACTGAGCCGGCTCATGGTCCAACGCACATCGAGAGTACATCCCTTTCCTGCAGCCCCCGGTCGAGCGACCTCGGCGATTTCAAAGCGGTTTCCTATTCGGTCGAAGCGGTGCTCGGACCCATGAATTCCAAACCTTTCCCGTCGCTTTTTGGATCAAGCAGGGACTCAACTTCCTCGTCTTCCCCACCGTGTTCCTCGGCTGGCCTGTCGGTCATGGCCAACCAAGTAGAGGCGCCGTACTCTGTGGAGGCAGTCCTCAGGTCAGTTAAGACCGTTGGAGGTTCTAACTTGACCTCCGCCAGAGGCCCGCCTCTATCCGCCAATCCTCCGTTTACCTATTATGGTTCTGACCATTCTAAAGAGTTCCCCAAACATTCCCGGGACTCGGGATTGTTCAATGGAAAAGACTTGTGTTCAAAACCCGACACCGTGGAATCAAAGGAAGCCAAAGCAAGGTCGAACGGAAGTCGAGTCGTTGCATCCTCGAATCACGATCATAAACAAGCCAATCGCCGTCTGCCTGTGAATAAAATGGGCCCTCCATACTCTCAGAGCTCTGCAGAGGGCAGTGGTGTAGTCAGTGACTCAAACAGTTCTACGTATATCCCTGTTGTACCTGTACCTGTTGTACCTGTCGAAACTCGACCAGCTAAGGATTCGCAGAAAGCCTTCCACAGCCTTTTCGCATGCCCTCTCAATCAGAATGTCTGCAATCCTCTTCATCTTAAACCACTTCCTTCTGCTGCACCGTCAAAACCCCAACACTCGGTACTGTCACCAGATACCGCTACAGCTTCAACAAACGGAAAGGAGAAGACTGCTTCTAGTGATACGAACACTGGCCACAATGCACATGTTTTAGCAAGGTCTCTCACTCAAAAACCTGCACACAGACAAAGGGCTGACTTTAAGGTTGCTAAACCAGGAGTACTGTCTGGCTCAAAGTTACTGAGCACAGAGTCACCTGGCCAAGCCAAGACAGCCTGCAGACGGAGTAAACCGACTCACTGTGATCAATCTGTATTGGGACGTAGTAAGCCTGTGAAAAGGCCCTACCACAGCAGTATCGCAAGCTCAGTTACGGACAGCGATGAGGACCTGCCTCCCTTACAGATCGCAACAGACTTGATAATTGCATCTTCCGATTCCCCAGAGCCAAGCGAGGTTGAACCTGGCATGGCCACCGGTGGAGTGTTGCATAGTCTGTTTGCGACCCCTATCCATGAGACTACTGCTCTACTTCCGTCAGCACAGGGGAAACCTGGCACTTTTAAGCCTCGCCCTGGAGAGGGCAGCAGTGGAAACCACACTCAGAACTCTGGTGCTATAGGCTCACCTACCTCTCGTCCAGATCCAAAACAGCCGAACCGAAAAGAGCGGAAATCTCGACCAAACGACCGTCGACCGCCTACTGATCCCGTTCAGAATGACAGCGGTCTACGTCGTCAGAGGGATTCGCACATGCCCGAAGTTTCTTCTGACAAAGGTAAGAGCTCCGAATATTGTGCCTGTTTCTTTAGTATTTGTCCATTCAGAAATTGAATACTTCTCTGCATTTATTTCTCACAGCCCCTTCCAATGCTGCCACAAACACTAGTAATTCGGTTCTCAAGACCCTCTTCCTAAGCCTGAGACCCTACGACCAGGAAGAAGAACGTATTATCCACAGCAGTGTGTACTACTTTTTAATTAACTTTATTAACAATATTAACTGTCAGTGCCACATCAGACAAATAAATGCACATCTCATTCCCACAAAGCATCAAACTAATACATATTTGAGTGATGCCAGCATGTCTCCTTCGTCATATCACTTTCAGAATGCGTAGACAAAGGCGAGATAAACCGCGGGTCCATCGCCAAAGAACCACAAACGACAGGAGAGCAGCAGGAGGAGGAAACCAAAAGGAAGGAGATGAGGAACACGGAGATGTTGGGGGGAGTTGAGCCAGCAGGGTGTCGTGTGCATCCTGACCACCAGGTGGCATTTGACTTTTCATACAGCAATCGTATTGAGTTATAGTCTCCAGTGTGGGGCTTTGAACATGCAACAGCAAAATATGCTTTGAGGGCCGGAAGGCTTTTTTTTCTATATGACACACATTTCAGCATTATACTCCCGAACTAATGGATGGATAGAGTGGATTATTATTACTAGCACAAAGCAACCTTTGGGTGTTTCCTTCAGTCTCACCCTGACTGGGAGACTGGAGGGAAGTAATATTTAGTGATTTCCAGCCAGATGAATGCTAGTAATTCGTTTTGGTGTTACATAATGACAGAACACCAACAAATAATACACAACAGACACACAGAATCATATCCCTACTCAAATATTTCTTTCTTACTAATCAAAGAAACAAATATTTATATGTATTTGAACTGATATTTTTTAAACTTTTGGCCGAATGCTTCTGGTTGTCCTCACTTCGAGGCAACAGTCACGGTCCAGAATTCATCTGACGCCAGCTCTCTCTTCATCCCTCAGCTCCAGGGCTCCTGTGAACCTACCAGTCAGCCAACAGCTCCAGCTAAACACCGGCCCCTGGTAAAGAACCCCCACAGCCACTCTTCAGGGCCCTCTGGTGGGCATACGTCAGGCCGTTTAGATCCAGTCCAGCTCGTATCCCTTGGCGCTCAACACCCTCCGATGGGATCAAAGGGGCCCATGACACGGCCTCACATCCGACCTGCCCAGAGCCCGGTAAAGCAGCCGTTGAAGAGCCTCTTTAAGACTCTGGACCCCACTGCCTCTCCCTTTGGAAGTTAGCGTCCCAATGTTTCCTTAATCATAACAGACTGAAAGTTGTTGCTTATTTTTTTCTGCTAAGAAATACATTTCCAGCTAATTATCATCTAATGCATGTCCCTTTTTATATTCTTATTTTATCAAATATGAAATGTGTCGTAACCGATCTTAAGTTGATGCTTGCTTTACCGTCCTCTTCACCACTATTCAGGTTGCAGAAAAGTATATTCTGTACCATCTTTATTCACATATAATAAAAATGTACGCACCAACACTAGTCTGCACAATTCATTTTCTTCTATCTTTAATTTAAATCAAGCATTTGAAGTTGGTGTATGGGATACCTCAGATTTTTTTTTTTATGCACCAGGATCCAACTTTACCCAAAATTACCCACGTGAGTCATACAGATCATTTTCCCAAAATTTCCGTGAGTGAATATCAACAGAATATCAAATGATGCGTCATGCTTTGCTGCTATGTTTTTGTAGTATATGTGAAAATATAATGAAACTTTAAATTAGCTAGCTAAATTCTGGAACCTGGTTAGGTAATTTGCACAAAGGAATGTACCCATTTATGTAATTTTGCTAAACCACGTCAAACTATAGAAATGACTCGTATTACTGAAGAAGGGTAATACGAGTATTATTGTATTACAGTTGTAATACAATTACCGTGGTCATTTGTCATGTATCATGGATATAAATGGCGGCCAAGAGCTGTGTGCCACAGGACCAAACCTTGATGGACAGCGCCAGGCCAGAAGAAGGAATAAACACACCAACATGTAAGTAATATTTAAATCCCAAAGGTATTTATTTAATTAAAAAGCATTTGTTGTTGTGAATCAGAATGTTGTGTGTTCAGTTCAACAGGAGTACAAATCATATATTATATATATATATATATATATATATATATATATATATATATATATATATATATATACACGTATATATATCTATATATATATCTATAGATAGATAGATAGATATATAGATATATACACGTATATATATTTGTTGCCATTTCATAGAAGCAGTTTAATCAAGCCAAGACAACAAAGACTCATGGGCCTCCATGATATGTCAGTCATACTATAGCAACCTCGCCGGTTGCCACCCTTTTAATCACAGCAGGGCCTTCTTTCAACATCCTCCTAGTCTGAGACCTCTTCCTTCAGCTGCACCGTAGAGCACCGACATTTTGTATTGTCACCGGATACCTCTTCAGCTTTCACTCACTCACTCACTCACTAACACTCACTCACTAACACTCACTCACTAACACTCACTAACACTCACTAACACTCACTCACTAACACTCACTCACTAAGATTCACTAACACTCACTCACTCACAAAAATGTACACAAGACACGGTGCTGACCTTAAGGACCTTAAAAGTCACAGAGTGACTTTGTTGTCTTTATATAACATTGTAATATATGTGCACAATTACTACCGAGCAAAATTGTATGTAAACAAAGCATTTGAAGTTGGTGTTTGGGATACTTTGAATTTTGGATTCATCAAAGATTTAATTCCAATATACCATTAAGCTGTGATATCCAAACCCCATGTATTAACCTTCCTTGCATGTTTAGAACCTTTCCAGTATATCCAGGAAATTCAAGTAAATTTGACCTATTTCCTTTTGGTTATTTGTTTTGAAGCATTTTTACTCTCGCGAAATGTAATCTTGGTTAATAAGCAATTTCTGCATTGTCCAAAATCTGCACTCCTATGACAAATTCCCAATTATCGATTTGATTTGTTCACTTTCTCTCACTCTAAACAAGTGATCAGCAGTTCCTGTATCTAGCAATTGTCTAACAATTCTACATACCTATACATGTATTTTTCTAAATGCCCAAAGCTGTCCCTTTAAGATGAGGTCAATGTTTTCATCTTAATATACACCTAATTGGTCTCATTGGTGAATGGGTCCTCTAGATTCGACCAATCCTTACTATCCAGGGGGAGCTGTTCTGTGACAGTGTCTTCTCCTGGGCTTTCACTGCAACCAAGATGGCCCCCGTTGGCAGCATGCTCTCGGATGTCGGGACTCTGGAGAAGTGCCTTCTCCTCGAGGGTTTCCAACGCGACCGATTCAGCAGGGGCTCCCGGCGTCTGGCCTGCAGGGTCCTCCATCATTGATCTCCTCTTGTCCTGCTCTTGGTAATATTCCATCGTTTTCCTCTTGAAGAACCCCATCTGGCATTGACAGAAACACATGGTTTTATTTTGGTCTAATTTAAGGTATCTTTGAATGGACTAGTCACGTACTGACTAGTCACTAACCTAAGTACTTCATAACAACTACAGGATCTAAAAACTTTAAATAACCATAAAATATCACAGAGGGATGTGTCCACTGCACAAATACTAAATATCTTCTCAGGAAAAAGTATACAAGTATTTACATGTCAAAGTCAGCTAATAAACCCGTGACTTGTGAGACCATCATGATATTCACGGTTGCGTCTCACAAAGAGACGTCGGGCCCTGGCTGGGCAGTAATGATGGGCGACTCTTTTTACAGAGTCGGGTCCTTAGAGCTGAGACATGCAAAATGTGTCGAACCTTTTGAGTTTTGATTCTTTTTTTTAAATGGCGTCAGACATTTTTGGGTTCTGGTCAGTAGGCTTTCTCAAAGCGATGTTTGTACAAGAACAGTTTATACATTTTCTTTCCCATCCCCAAAATAATCCATTCCGTTCCAGAATGTACGTGTTTAAGGGTTTTCCGACAGATTTACAAAAAAAGTAATATGCAAGCCTAAATTGAGGGGAAAAGCCTCTTCAACAGGTGTGTGTGTGTGTGTGTGTGTGTGTGTGTGTGTGTGTGTGTGTGTGTGTGTGTGTGTGTGTGTGTGTGTGTGTGTGTGTGTGTGTGTGTGTGTGTGTGTGTGTGTGTGTGTGTGTGTGTGTTCTGGCAGGAAACGTTCCTTGTTCATGAGTGAAGTGAAACTGACTTTGAACATGACCAAAGCGATGATGAGGAGAAGAAGTAGGCCTGCGCTGACTCCCACTGCTGCGATGAGTAATATATCAGGAGGCGTGATCAGTTCAACGCGAATAAAATGCTATGGAGAGAACAAGAAAACAGAAGTCATGAAAGACCCCTTACATTTTTCACATTTGGTCTTATATTTATATAAAAAAGTGAATGCATACCTGTGCTCGGGGAAAGCTTGCTTCATTCTGAAGTCAAGAATATTAAAGTTATAAGAAACAAATTCAGATGATAATCAAAACACAATGGTTGTACAACACAACAACACAGTCATTGTTAGTGAATAAACCCTCACCGATTGTTTACTGGATGCCTGCACATAGCGGTGTTTGTCATAGGTCACTTCTATAAAGCTTCTCCAAATCACATCTTGTGTTTCACCACTGAATCGTTTGGACAGTGACCTGTCCTGTGAAGCGAAAAACATTGCATTTATTTGTCACCAAATAATGCAACAGTAAAATGGAAACTATTACTGAGCGATCAGCGCTATAATGAGTGCATGCACACACAAACCTTTGCATGTTGCTCGAGGTCCTTAAAAGATACTTCCCCAGACAGAACAACCTTAATGGTCGAATAACTGGCCAGAGAGAACGGCGCACACACCATGGTCTTGCAGGTTATGTTAGAGGAGCAGCTCTGTAGTAAAAAAGTGTTAGTTGAGTCCGATAACGTTATCATAAAATATTTCTAGTGGATATTGTTATGACCGTTTTGGTTGCCTTGTGTGGTATGTTTCACTTACATTTGAAAGGTTAATCATGTTAGTTTCCACACATGGTTTGCCCTAAAAAAAAAAAGGTGGTGATTTAGAATTTGTACAACTATTGTCGAAAACAATAATAATTGTTGATAGTATCTGTACTGTTATGAATGCCACCTGATTACCTGTTCGACAACGACTTGATAGTTATTCATTTCAAAGTCATAATCCATTTTAGTAGGGATAGTGACAGACACATTGGCAAGCAACTCTTTGAAACCCAGGTTCTTTACCTGATAGTTGAAAAAAGAATATCATTACGTACTCAACATCAGTTTGAAAGATGTTTGTATTGGTTTTCTAACATTCCATTATGATTGTGACAAATCTCAATCGTTTGAGTTATTGCGCTTATAGTCTACCTCGTATATGACAAACACTTCCTTTGGTGCATGATCTTCTAGAGTGAAGTTAAGGTAGGTAATAGTGTCTTCATGCCTGCAAAAAGTAAACGGGAAAGAAAAACAGCCATTTGCAATAATTAAAACAAAGCTATATACTAGATATATTTCTGTAATTAAACTAATAATTGTATTAATTTCACACAGTATCAATGCAATTTCTATTTAAAATGTATACTTACACTGCTACTGTTAAGATCACTTGATATTGTACAGGGATGGATTTGGTCATTGAGCTCATGGTGGAGTTATTATTATCACTGTACAACAGAGCACACGACAAAATGTAATCAAATAAAGGAATAACAAATAAATAATGAATAATTATAAAATAAATACAAAGAAAAATGTACCTCTTTCCTGTAATGGTCATTGATATTTCTCTGTCCCAGTCATATGCATCCATAATGCGGAACAAAACTTGAAAGGTGGCCTTGAAACGTAAATGACAAAAACACGTCACACAACGACAAGGGGAAAAATCGAATATGGAAATGGAAACACATGCAAGTCCCACCCATCTTTTAGACTACTTTAAAGGTTACATTTGCGAAACTCACTAACTACTGCACAAATATACACTTAAAATGCTTGATTAGCCAAGCATTTTTAAGCTGGTAGCGCTGTGTCAGTGGGCCAGAAGAGGTGAGGATGCCAGTGTCAGAGTAACAACATGTTGAGGACAAATGATTTCAGGAAGATTTTCAACGTTTGGAATTTTGAGGAGAGTTCTTTATTTTTGCTGTTTTTCTAACTGCTAGTTTGTTATGAGTTGACTGGGTTGTTTTAGCTAAAGGAACGTTGGCCAGCTGATGTGAGTTGAGGATATGTCGCACGTTAGTTTAGAAAAACGATGAGACTATAGCTGTGTTGTTATCTGAAATCATACCACAGCATTGTACTTAAATACTTGATTGTGATTTGTCAATAATGTTCCAAGGGTGTGTGTTATTTTTCAATAATGGAACACAACTGCCAGTAACAGTTGGTTTGTAACAGTAACAGTTGTAACTGGTTTAACAGTTTAAAATGAATAAGCCACAAGTCTAACATTAAAAACAATGGTCAGTAACAACTCGACCAGATGTTTCCTTGACAACTCAAAAACAATATGCTCAATGCACCTCAGAAGACTATTAATATATCAGCTGATTCCTTTATAGATGATGGTTACTAATTTGTAATTGTTGTTCGTAACTGTGGTATAAGCAGATTAACCACTCCGGGGAGTCCCATTATTGGAGAATAATGTACTTCGGCATCACTAATCCCGTAATTTTCCAATAACAGAGAACCCCGTCATGGTTTATTCCTTACTTAATATACAGCCCTTACATGGGATTTGCAAATTAACTAATAGTTTGGTCACAACTCAAACTTCCCATTGGCCCCTTGTTCCAATAACTTTGTTGTGGTCATTAGCTCACGTTGGTTCCACTGTGGTACACAGGAAGACTGACACCACACATGGTCTCGTTGAGAACCCCCTCCAGATCCTTACACGAGGGCAACGTCGGCCTAGTCGACTGTTGAATCCAATGCAAAAAGGAGAAGGAAAAAAAGAAACGGTTCAAAACCAGTGTCGTAGCTTTAAGGTATTATATAAAGGAAAGACACTGGTTGTTCGGGCACGTCACCTTCAACAGATTCAACATGGAGAAGGAGAGGCCTGGAGGGTAGAAGAGGTGGAGTTTGGTGTTGAAGGAGTCGTCTCCGTTGTTGGTCAGTCTTACGGTCACGTTGAAGTTGTTGTGGTTTACCACCACTAATGTTGGGGTGCTGGAAGACAGAGTTCCCATTAGTCACTGACTCGTGTATGGTACAGTGATCGGTTATGTGTTGGATGTATGCTGTACATACGTGAAGGTAAAGTCCACCTCCAGTTCTGCTATGCAGGTGTCGTTGGTTCTGCAGTTCTTCTCGAACGGGACCTGAAACACAGAGACGTTTTCACCTTCATCTGGGATGCAATAGAACAATAGATTGTGAGTCATCGAGTAACAAAGATATCCCCAAATGTTAAGGAGTCACATGAAGCACATACGAATGATGCATAAGATATTGAAATACGGTAGATTGTGGCCTGTGGGATAGAGTTTAAATGAGGTGGAACGCCTTGTGTTAAAGTGATAAGGCTCTGAGTATACTAAATATGCAGTGTTTCGGACAGAGATAACATTGTGTGCTAGATTATGCCTTGAAACACTTATTTACAATTAAAAAAACTGATGAATAAACCTATTTACACACACACACATAGTCTACTGGTAAGAGAAACATGAATTAGATAAGGATATGTATCAAACTGAATAAATTGACAAAATGATCGGAAAATAGGGTCCAGGTGCAAAAGAATCCAGAGGTTTTTCTTTGAGGTAATTCAAAGAGGTATTATTGCAAATTATAGTAAGGTATCTTCTAGAAATGATCTACAATGGCATAATAAACATTATCAAACATATAATCATTATTCAAAGTTGCATCAATGTCCTCTGACATTTTCGAGATATAGTTGGGATTGGTATTTCTTACAAACACATGCATCCTACACGCAAGAAATCCATTCCGATACAGATATATCCAGATATATGCATGGAGATCTGTAAGAGCAACAACCATTTAGCTATTACCATACCTCAATAGCAGTCTGTATAGCGCTGTCGGCATTCAGGATGTTTGCCGCTTTCTCCCTTTCATATTGAGAATATTTCAATCTGATGTCGATGGGTGATATTGTATCGTACACACAGTTCTACAAAGAGAAATAAGTCAGCGGTACAGGCCAGACATCTTTCTATTTATTTATATTTCTCTCTCTAGTAAAAATGACTAAAATAAAAATTGTGTCATGCAGTATAAAATCCATTCATTAGTGTTTTTGTTGTATGAGGCATTATCAACAAACTTGAGAAAAGTGAAACAAGGAGTGAATTTTGAAGCATTAAAGGGATCTGCATACCGGCATGTTGACGGAGTGATTGAAACAGTGTTCGGTCACTAGCTCAACAATCCTCTGAAGATCTCGTGTGCCTGTTTCCATAAAGAAGCCACGGCTTGTTTGTCTCATAGGATCCACATCCAGACTGTAGGCGATGTTCAGTTCTGTGTTTGTGGTTCCTGGGCACACATTTAAGATGAATTGTATTTTAGTGCCTCAGCCCACGCCCTTTAGTTCGGCTATTTAGTATGCGTTCTATAAACGTAAGCATATTCATTCAAAATGCAATTTTTCCACATTTATGGTAAATCGTTTTTCGCCTCTTTACTACCGTTAGACTACCGTTTTGGAGGTAGATTTGGAGCGTGGGCATGGTGTAAGGAGTGTCCTAGGTGTGTTCAACTGTAGAGGAACTTCCTGTATGTATAGCTATTGCAGAAAAGACTTGCTATGGCTCTCTGTCTTGGCCAATAAGATTTCTAGGGGTTTGGCCTTCATGTGATTGGCTCACCTATATCTTCTTCAATAGTCTAGTGGGTGGAGACGAGCTGAAACCTAATGCTTACTTACAAACATGTTTGGGTTGATCACAAGCATCAGGAATGGTGCTACTTCATGTTATCTCTTACCAGTCCTTCTGCGTGTTACTTCTGCCAAATCAAAGCACACCGTGAGGTTGACCATAGGCAGAGGAGCGTCTTGGGTTTCTGGACAGTGGATGTTGACAGTGCTTATCTCTGCAGGTGCAAAGTGCAGACGCGCTTTGACATTTACCACTGGCTTGGACCTAGATGACATCAGAGGGATTGGGTTTACCTTGTGCTGATTGCTTCTGGCCATTACATTGTATTATAATACAGGACAATTAAGACCCATTTAGTGGTTTAATTTAAGTTACTTAAGGTCACTTTGAGTCATATCTATTTCTACATCTATATGCTCTGCTCTCATTCAGAATGTAATTGAAGAGACAAGGCCTTCAAAAGTGCTTAAGTGGGATTTAGGAATGCAAAAAACTGCCGTTCACCACCAGGGATGTACTAGGAAAAAGATTCAGCCCTGGACTAATCCATTGAACCGGCCCCGGGGGGGCCGCATTGTTACTGCGCAATAACTAACTTAGTTGCGGTCGGCCATTGAGCCCAGTCCCAAAACATGCAACCATCACGCTGAGATGTGCACCCGAATGACACACAGAGAGGCAAAGAGACGGACAGGGCTGGTAAAAAACGGAATGGATCTTTTGACGGCCTGCCGAAGCGGCGGCCCACCGGGATTTGTTTCCGGTGGACCCGATGGCCAGAACACCACTGTACCCCACTATAAAAAAATCATTTCAACGTCGCAGACTTAGGGTCACAAAATGCAATTCATTTAAAAGCACGTGCCTGGCCGGTTTCGCTAAACGTGAAAGTTGTCCTTTCGCCAAACGTTTCCATGATAGTAAAGTAACTGGACACATACCTGAAGACCATAGCAGCCCCACGTGAGCCAACCACCAGGTCAGCCAGTCCATCCTCTCCAAGGTCAAAGTTACCGTCCACCGCTTGGCCGAAGAAACGGATCCCATCATTTCCTGGGTCTGCTGTGATTCTCTGAAACACAACAGACGGCAGGATTATCTAGTGGCTACAGTGTTCGACTCCCGGACCGAACGGTACCGGGTTCCTTCCCCAATGTACGCAGCTTAGGCATCCTAGAGCAAGATGACTACCCCGTGCCTGCTCCTTAATGGCCCGTTTCTGAAGTCGCTTGGGTACAAGTGTCTGCTGATAAATTACTAAATAGTAAAACAACAGTTTAAGGTGCCACAGCACTTTGAACTTATTTTTTACATACATGTTATACAGCTACATATCTGCCATATTAAACTGCTTTAAAGTAAAGAAGACTCGACTGTTGACACCAGCGTCTCTCCAAGGCCCTGGATCGCTGCGGCGGTGTTTCGTCAATGAACGCAGAAACAACACCAATGAAAGGCACAGACAATATGTTGCTTCAGTGTACTTATCCTTTCACAATAGTGCCTTACTAACCTGGCTGAAGGTGGGGCGGATCCCAGTGTGTTGGTTGCCAAGGTAAATGTACACAGCTCCCCTGTTGTCGTCCTCCAGCGGGGCTCCTATGGCCACATCCCTGAGACCGTCTCCGTTCAGGTCGGCCAGGGAAGAGATCGTCGTGCCGAATCGGCCCCGCGATGGCACCGACACGTTCAGCGCACTTTCCAGTTCCAACTGGCAGAACAAGAAGTAATTTGGCAGATTGTCAAGATTATTCGCAGATCAACAAGACAGCAGATGAACACTTGCCTATGACACTTTACCATTGAGAAAGCCTAACCTTGTTAGTCAGTTTGTAGACGTATATCTGCCCCTCTCTCTCCTCCTGGGGATAGTGGAACAGCGGTGCGCCCACCAGGAGGAAGTCAGTGTTGCCGTCTGATTGGACGTCTACCTGGCACAGCTCCGCCCCAAAGTATGAACCAATCTGGGCCGGCGGGGCATTCAAATAGAAAGTTACATTTGAAGGTTTAAAGTTGCAAGACGGTGGAAATTATGTGATTGTTGGTGTGACTATTGGGGCGATAGTATCCATGAAAATACAGCACATTTTCTTTCCGGATGAAAATGTCAATTTCTCTGCTATTTCCTCTAATATATTTTTGTAATAACTTAACATTAACTATAGTTAATGATCAGAGTCAGTGCTTTGGACTTTGGCCGCTGTTCCTACAGAATCTTCTCGCCAAGGTTCTGAGTGACGCACAACACTGGTGGTAGTCCAGAATTTATAGAACCACAGTAACAAACGTAACTCTCTATTTCCTTCTCACTGACCGCCAGAGGCAGTAAGAGGAGTTCCAAAGCATACAGGTTTCGGCAATCAATAGCGCATGGAGTGTGACGGATTTCTTTCGAGCAAGGACTGCAGGAAGCGCAGGTCTTTGGGCACCTAACAATGCTCTGGATCCTCCAATTCTGATGTGCCCCGGTCAGAGAATATTCTCCATTGGCCCGCATCGAGTGACCAGGTAGATGGTGCTCTGGAATTCAAAACGATGTGGACCACAGCCTGGTCACATGCCCTCAGCAACTGTTCCGGCCCCTCAGAGACCAAAGCCACTACTGCAGCTGGCCTGGGTTTGAGTGCCAGATCTGCCCTCCCAATTGGGAGAGTAGGTCTTGTCTCCTGGGAGGGCACTGAGCTTACCCCTCGAGAAGAACAAAGGGAGTTGATAACCACGGCCTTCCTGTATAGTTTGGGGCCACTAGCAGCATTCTGTGGTTGCTTTCTGGGGTTGTTTGGAAGGCATGGAGGAGGCCGCCCAGCCAGGTATGTTATAGCGCATCTTTGCCCAATGGGCTGGTCCTCTCCCTCATTAAGAACCAATGGAGGCAGTGGATGGAGACCTCTCCTCTCCATCCACTGCCTCCAAACCTCTGCTTTGCATTACCTACTGCGTATCTCTTCCACCACCTCTTAACCGACGCGACTACAGCCTACATGGATAGCGCTCTAGCGGGTTTATTGTTCTAGCTGTATTCGTAATATTAAAATGAGGACCCACCTGCTCTCCAATCACTCTTTGCACCACCTTCCAGGTGTTGTCCGTCTTTCTGAAGAGTACCACCTCTCCTGTGTGTTTGTACCGCGGTGCACCGGTGAAATAGAGAGTCACCGAATCCTTTACTCCAGCAGCCACAGAGTAGCCTATGTGATAGCGCACACACTCGAGAGTTTAATGACACGTGTTTAACAATAGCACCACTAATCAATACTTTTTTTTTGTAACTTTAAAAAAAAGGCATTGCTCAGCAAGTCATCACACACTGAATTGCTCTACTTCTTTCAATCTCTCATTATTTTCTCTCTCTCTGCTAAGGACTCAATACGTTTCTTTCACCATTAGTTTTTTTTGGTCAAAGCTCTCATTAAGTTACAAACCAGCTGCCAGCCTATTGCGTGTGTTGGTAAATAAGCATGCATTAAAACAGCCTATCGATAAAAACGTATTTTCGTCATGATTATTACCCATGTACGAGCTGTGCAGCATGTCGGGATCCTGAATGTGTGTCCCGTGTGTCCCCTGTGATTCCACATCTAGTTCATACAGCGACCCACGCCAGTCATTTGACCCCACTGAACCAAGCACCAAGTTGGTCTGTAGAGCAAGAAGAAGATCGCAGTTATATCTTATAAATACACTGTAGGATTTCAGAAATGTTTACATTTAGTGGACTCAAAACTGAAACATGAAGTGAAAATAAGACCGAAATTCCTTTACCTTGTGGTAGATGCTAGAAAACCCACTCTGAGACATTTCATACTTCAATTGTTCAGAAAGTGCCGTTTGAGAATCTAAAAAACAAAACAAAACATATTAAAAAACAAAACTCAGAAAAGGAGAATTCAAATGGCATTAATACAGAGGGAAAATACCAAACCACCTTCTGTGTTAAAAATCTTTCGTTCAAAATTCTTCAGGATTCCGGCAAGTCCATCGTAATTATTGATGTGAAACGTATTGGTTGTCTTTGGCTCTGAAGCGATGGCATAAAGGTTCTTCAGCTCAACATTTTTGACCTGTCAAGATAAAGTATGTCATTGGCAGCCTGATGTCTGAGAAGCCAAAAAACTGTGGTTCTGGGAACTGCAAATCCAACTACAGGTTATGCATTTGGATGCATAACCAGGATTAATTTATATATATATGTATACTCTGGAGTGTATAATAGTGTTCATTATTAACTGAACTGTAAAACTTAAATAAGTAAATAGGGCATGGACCAGCTTTAGATTTCTTTTTAAATAGCATACAATAAAAAGTGTTTCATGAGTAGGTCTAGGCGAGCATTTGTACTACATTTATGAGGATTGAGGATAGAATAGATGAACATCATCATAGAACACAAGTGGAGGAGATTGCAGGGTGAACGAAAGTGCAAGGTATAGGCCTAGGTTTCATGTTGACCAATTATTGACACCATTTCAACCACAAGCATTTCCAGAAGCATTCACCTAACCTAAAAAACGAACCTGTCTGACGGTCTAAGCCCAGCTCACGTTCCTTGTTAGTGGGTTAATGCTGATATAGCCTTGAGATGAGGTATTACCTTCATGTGTCCGACTCACCCCAATAACAAAGCGTATGATATTTTTCTCATCATATTTATTCACAATCCCCATCTTGTCTTTGTCACTGGGGTCCCCATCTGTGATTATCACCAGGACTTTAGTGGCGTCGGGAGAGGCCCCCGCCAATTGGTTTAGAAAGAGGTTGTCCCTGAAACAAAGGCACAATGCGCAATGTACCTGTTTATTTGTGGGGATGATGATGAGTAGGCCTATGCTGGTGCTTCAACCAGATGACCAGCAGCGTGCATGTCAACGCAGGCCCAATGTATGTTTCACTGTGTCAACAATCATGGCGGTAAGTGCCAGTGATGGTGGTAACAAGCACAAACTACATTCATACACTCTGTCAAATTTCATATTCAAGACATGTCCTTAAATATCCCTGAAAAGATCCAATTTCATGCAAATGCAAAAAGACGTGTGTCTTAACCTACAGCGTATATGTTAACGCCCGATATGTGTTCGTAAGAGATCGCAGAAACGGTTCCGCCTTCAGTAACTGGGTGGCCTTCCCGTTTTGGTAATCATTGAAGTCAAACACTTTCCGAGAGGTTGATGAGAATTGGACTGCAGCAAACTGAAAATAGTATACAGGATAATACAATAATATTAGTATTAATATGTGGGACAAACAACAGATAGCACAGGATCACTGCAATATGATACGATTTATGATGCGTTACTTTGATGGAAGAGTTCTTGATGCTATTCATGATATCCAAAATGAAGTCTTTGTTTTTGCTGAATTCCTCGACAGTCATACTTGCAGATCCATCAAATAGAAAGACAAGGTCCACTGTTTTCTTTGTACAATCTGTGAATACACAACAAACAATGAGATATGTCATTAATTATTGGGACATGTTGTAGAATAAAATAAGAGTGTTGTGAATGAAGTAATGTTAATCTTGACTATGCCACTGTGTATAAGGATACATATAATAGGCGTAATCCCTAGAGGGGGTTTACGCCTATATTTAAAGAAATATCTATTTTTGCATATAAAAGAAAACACAACTGCTGCGCTAGTTTTTTGTAGGGACGCTAGGGATATGTCCCCAGTAACTAACGTCTAGAAACCAGTGAATTGTCCCTTCCAAAAATCCCAATCAAGCTGAAAATGAATAGACACAGTGTTTCAAATGACATCATCTCTGTCCGCAGAGCAATACGACAGGTCTTCCAACTCGGTATCTCTCACAACATCTGATCTGCAATAGCCAATCAAAAACTCCCTCTAAAACTCTTCTCTCCCGCCTCGTTCCCTCCCTCGTGTCTCTCGCCGTGCCCCATGTATAACGCGATCCACCCAGTGTCTTTCCATCAGCGTTAGTTTATTTAAACTATTATTTTAAATTTAGACTTAACACTTGTCTTTCCCAATGTTACAGAATCGATAACATTAAAGACAAGTCTTCACTGACATTCTGATAAGTTTAACTTTTTTCCTCATTAGCCAAATTATAATTGTTTGTCCAACATGAGCCCTAAACCACAAAAACATGTTCATTTTAAGAGATGGTTGTATTATATTGGTGTTTTGTGGACATTATTGTAAATAAAGCAAAACGTAAATCAAAGTAGAAATGAAGGCTTGGGTGGTTGGTAAATAATGGCGTAAAGTATCATCAGATTTTTCTAGTAGCCTACCCCAAGAACTGTATGTGTGCTCAAATTCCTGCAACCATTTCTGCTATACCATTACCTTGAAAAGCAGGTTTGAAATTGGACATGAGCTCAAAATTTTCATTGAGCTGGTAGCACTGTCCATTCAGGTAGGAGTTATCATAGCATTCATGAGCTACACTTGGACTGCAGATCTATACGAGGAGGTCAGAAACACAGATAATCTGTTATCACGTAAAATAACATATATATGATGATCAACTAATCAGTTGATGTGCTTTCTTACTGTGAATCTGGACCGAGTTGGTTCCTTAGCTATTGACAATCCTAACAGCCTGACTGGCATGGCCTCTGGTAGAGAACAGCGAGACAGCAGTGGAATTACAATTCAGAAAGTAGGTTTACAATTACAATAATCACACACATATTCTTGAATTAATTCAAGTTATTATGGTTGCTATTAATGTCTTCATTGCTGCCATACGTTATATTTCTTAAGTTAACTACCTTGAGGGGTGAAGCAGCTATTTGTATGTTTCATGTAGCTGCAGACTGTTCCAGAACCATTTTGCTGCAGGGGAGCAGTGACCAAAATCCTGCATGGACAAGACATGGACAAGGTATAACATAACTATTACTACTGAATTCTTTGCACCTGGCTTCTACACATGTTAAAACTAGAGCGCTGGTGTGTCCTAATTGCCTAGCAGGCTCAGTTATTGAGGGAAGCCAAAGCCAATAGAGATTGTGGAACTCCTCTGAAAAATCACACATTTATTTACGTAATCAAATCTTCAAATGACGTGAGTTTCATCAGAGAATGCCTTTTGCTGTACATACCCTTTGTCTTCGGCAGTGATGACCTGCAGCACCTTGTGTCCAAAGAAACCATTTTCATCACCAGAGTAGATGCTGGGGTCAGCTGTATCAATGTTAAAGGCTAGGCAGACAGGCTGGAACAACGCTGGAAATGTTTAGAAAAAGAAATCTAAATCCCCCACAAAAATCCCCCCTCTTACTATATAACTCATATATATATATATATATATATATATATATATATATATATATATATATATATATATATATATATATATATGTAAGACAGCAAACATGAACCTCCTCAAAGGCAACTGACAAAACTTAGAAAAACGATTATATATATATATATATATATATAATAATCGTGCCTTTGAGGAGGTTCATGTTTGCTGTCTTACACCGCAAACCAACCAAGGTTTCAAATTGGATTCAGTCAACATAGTGGGTGTACTTGTGGTGTGGTTTAGGTTTAGGTTTAGGTTTAGTCGTTCAGATGAACTTTCATCAGCTGATTGCAACCCAGTTAAAATGTCGATACTCCAAAAGAACAATCATTAAATGCTTGCAGACACTAATAGATATTTGTCGGTGACATAATCAAATTAGTTTCTCACAGTACACATTGAATGCTATTAAGGCAAAGGTCAAATCACAACCACCAATATTTCATAATTTTGAAGGTTTACAAAAGCATAAGCTTACCAATAACCCCAAAGAAAGAGAGAAATTGGGAGCAGCCGCGGCCGTACATGTTTCCCACAGTAGTGCTCATCATTAAAGAGGAAATAGAAGGTTACAATGCACCGAGGGTGTCTCTACTTCCTGCAATCGCTGTTTAAAATGGGTGTTTCCGCAACAGATTGCACTGTGGTTTCTGTACTTGATCTTCAAGTTGTGCTCTTAGTTTCACATTTTATTTTAGAAAGATATTTTTAATTAATGGCTTGACATGGAGATGATTATAACTAAGCAATTGTCTCTAAAATTCTACAAGTCATTCTACATCATTGGTGGTGGTTGAGCCACCATAAATTATCATCGAGATCAGACTACAACACTTCCTTTTTTAAGACACAGAAAAATCTTTCCATCTTGCTTGTTAGTTTTGTTTTTACATTTCAACATACATTTCTCTACAACCGAATTGTGTGAAATGACGCCTGCTTAACTTTCCACCAACATTGTGATCATGTTTCCCCTCCCCATCATATAATACCTGCAGCACGCCTGTTCTGTCCCTTGAGCCAATCAAACCACAAACCTCCTCATAGTCATTCCTCACCAAATTACTAAATTGTATCATCTACACCATATAACTATGTGTGGTCTGAATGCTATTTCAACTGGTCTTACGTCACCAGTAACTAATATTAGTTTTGGAAAAAGGAGAGAAAAAAAAGCCAAAGTACTACAGGATCAAACATCTGGATTAACATTGCATTTTATTCGTGCATCCATTCTGAACAGTGTTTCCTATCCATGCATCCAGCAGTGGTGCAGCCCCATCGCTTGATTCTGGCGCCCTAAAGGCCATTTATTTTATTTCAAAACATGTCATAGGTGCCCCCTACTGCACCACCCTCAATTGTTACACTGTCATTAGAGAAACATTATGGAAAAATACTGACAGCAAAATAGTATTCTGCTATAGAAGAATAGAAAATGCATACCTTAGCTGACATTCTCTCATGAATGGCTTTAGAATAAAGGTTTAAGGCATAGAGATAAACCCTAACACAAAAGTGACGTAATACTAGAAAGAAGCCTAAACATTTGATTGTACAGAACAGAAGCAACAGTTTTGCCAAAGCAATGTGCCTCTCGCACTAAGTGCGCTCACATGTTATCTCTTGTCATGTTATATTGTTACACCATTGTATGTGACCATTTCTGTTGGCATGCACCAGAGCCCTACTGGAATCAGCGGTCACACTAAAACCTCCCTGTGCCCGTTCACACACACACACGTCAGCAGCGGGCATACAGACACCAGCACCACTAACATAATACACCTTACACACACACACCTCAGCACCGCCGATGGAAACATTCATAGGGGAAACACTGTTACCTGAGAGTCTTTTTTATTTTTCAACATATGACCAGTTATAAATAAAACCAACAGGGGACAATAGTCAATCCATTACGATTAGTCTAAATTAAGACCATTGTATTTAAGAAGACCGTTTTCATCTGGTCTTCTCCAAACACAGGGACCTATTATGACTTGCACTCCCACATGAAACGTGTCAACATCTTTCACAAGGCCCCCCGCTCCTCAGTAGTTTATGCCTCCGGCTGACAGGAGCGACGTCCCGGACACGGCCTTCCTCGGGACCAAGCCCCTACGACAGACTGCGGTCCGCCACCGCTGTGGCAGTGCGGGCCGGTCCTCTGTGGACAGACTCTGAGGGGGGCGAGGGCTTTCGCACCTTGAGGGAGAAGTCCACCACGGGGCACCCCTGGGTGATGCAGCCCAGGGAGATGATGTCCACATGGGGACCGAAGTACTGCGATAGGTTCTCCGGGGTGACGCCTCCGCTCGCCTCCACCAGCAGCGCCGGGAACTCCTCCTTCAGCGCGAGCGCGGAGGCGTGGAGCTCCTGGGTCATGCGTCGGAAACACGAGTCAGACATTAAGTGTATAGCGCTTTTTTCGAAACACTCAATGACACCTTACAGAAGACGTCAGAATACGGGCGTGAGAGTGGCAAGCTCGAAGAGTTCCCGTTCTCGTTGGCGAGACCTTAGCCGACGCCCAGTTGGTAACATTCATAACACTACACTAACGCTATATCAATATAAAGCTAAAACATTTACAAGTACACAAACTAAAGGATTAGGAAGGGGGACAGCAAGGGGAGGAGGAATAAAGTGATTTAGTTACGTATGCATGCATGTCCTTCGCATGCCCGTTTTGACCAGGCACTGCACTAGGCGTCATTAATTAGCAGGTTCTCGCTCAAGTATGCCTACAGTTATAGACGCTACACTGCGGAGAGCGGGGGAATTCCTCTTTCTGCTGCACATTTAGAAAAAGAAAAAACACCCTTACCACTCGAGACTATCTTGCTCCGGGGGAAAAGCAGAAGTAAAACGAGGACACATGCAAACTAGCCAGGGTCGACCGCCTCGGGGCTTACCTGAGGCTGCAGGTTGTCCAACATGACGATGTCCGCGCCGGCGCGGCCCGCCTCACGGGCCTCTTCTGTCGAGCAGCACTCCACCTCGATCTTGCTGCTCAGGCCACACACTGTCCGCGTGGCCTCCACCGCCTGCAGGGGAACAAACGTTTCCCGAGAGCTGTCAACCGCCAAAGGGACACACACACTCTGGCCGCCATCTTCTCCCTTGTTTATGTGTGATTGCGTTCCCTTCTAGTTGTCGGGGCCGTTTCCATAGCGATCGGTTTTCCCCCCGATGTGTTTCACCTTCGTGATGCTTCCCGAGGCCCACACGTGGTTGTCCTTCAGCATCACCATCCCGCTGAGGTCCTGCCTGTGCATGGACGCCCCGCCCACCAGCATGGCGTACTTCTCCACCAGGCGGAAGCCCGGCGTGGTCTTGCGCGTGCCGGCCACATCCCCGCGCCAGCCCGCGTCCACCGCCATCCTCCGGAGCTGGGCGCAGCGGGTGGCGATGCCTGAGGCGCGGGCCAGGCAGTTGAGAGCCGGCCTTTCCCCCAGGAGGAGACACCTGGCCGGGCCCCTCACCTCGGCCACCAGCGTGATGCCATTGGGACCTGCAGGGGGACCGGGGCCACGGTGTTGGTGGATCCACGTCAAAACGGTTGGGAGGAACGCTGCTCAGGATTGATTTCGGCCTTCTTTAAGAGTATCACGGTAACAACTAAACATGTATACGTGGGATTTTATTTATGTAAGTGAACTCAAGGGACCTGCAGTGAATTCAGATGCATGTCGTCGAGGAGCAGGTCAAAAGATCAAAGATGCCTACCGGCAGACCGTGGGCATCAGTGCATTTATGGCCGAGAGTCGAACACACTGAAACCGAATATTCTCTCTCCTCCTGAACTCAATTCAACAACGCTTCAATCCAAGCCGCTGCTGTCTCACACACACACACACACACACACGCCTGTGAAGCAACGACCCGCCGATCCTACTGACGCTCACCTAGCTCAGCTGCCTCTCGGTGGAGCCAGTTCACCGTGCAGCCCAGCTCGCTGAACACGGCCGCGAAGAAAGGACTGCCGGCCAGGACGCTGTTCGGCGTCTTGCAGAACAAGCGGGCCTCCACTTCCCCGGAGCCCACACAAACCCCGGCAGGGTCGAAGTTTGGCGTGTCCTCCGCCAGCCAACCCCGCGCCAGCTGCGTGAGCGCGTGCGGAGGGATGGCGTGCGCTGCCATGACGCGCTGGGGTGGATCCGTCTTCCCCTGGGCGCAGGTCTCGGGGGAACGATCATCTGTGGTAAAAATGAAGAGGTGTGATGATGGTTACGCTCTCAGTACCGTCTCATTCTTGGGACATCTTAAAAGCTAAACAAGCGGCTTTGTTTAGTTTTACACAAGAGTTTAACACAATACAGAAATTACATTCTGCCAAATTGTGGTGTTGCCACAACATCGTACACTTTTGACACGTATCACACGAGACTTTGTATAGTTGCAGGAAAATTCAGCCACAGAGATGGGGATTGGCATACAGGCTGTCGAGAAAGAATAAAAGAGCAAGGACTGAATATTGAGGACATTGACCTGTTTGATGATACTGATGTTTAATTTAACATTGATATTTCATATTTTACATTGGAATGTGTATAGCCTTTTAGTCAATGGACAAGGGTCCATAGCAAAATATTTGAGTAACCGCAAAAAAACGAATGTATAGTGTTGGGCTGACCCAGGAGGAGACCCAGACCCAGGAGGAGACCCAGACCCAGGATAAGACCCAGACCCAGGAGGAGACCCAGACCCAGGAGGAGACCCAGACCCAGGAGAGACCCAGACCCAGGAGGAGACCCAGACCCAGGATAAGAGACCAAGACCCAGGAGGAGACCCAGACCCAGGAGGAGACCCAGACCCAGGATAAGACCAAGACCCAGGAGGAGACCCAGACCCAGGATGAGCTTTCATAATCTTGATCATATCTATGTTGCATGTGGATTTGTTGCGTTTTCCAACACTGCAGTACACTTTTTTTATTTGTCTGTTACATACCCGAGATGTTTTCAGTGTCAAAAGCCAAAACAATATTGGGTCTCAAAGAAAAATTTTACTTTTTTGTACCCCACGCCCTGGGTGAGTTGTAACACCATTTTAGTTGGGATGTAAGACGCCTATATAAAATGTATTAGATGGATCACAACCTTCATGCTTCCTGATGGAGAGGGTTGGGTGTCTCTTAATAAAAGCAGTGAACCAGTCGGCTCCAGCCATTGACTGTCTATCCCACGATGGGGGACGTTTTCGTTGGTACTGCACAGCCATCTGGAAGGCAAATCTTTTAACCTGTGAACATTTTTTTTCCATTATTGTGCGCCTCACTCAGTCTCAATATTTACCCCCACTGCTCTATCAATCCTCAGCTCTAAGCACCTATATCTTATGCACACCACTTACCTCAAAAGGCGACAGTCCACATCTAAGATCTGCTGCTTCCTGCACAAATTCTGCGACTTTTACCTCCTGTTCATCTGTAAAAACTTTCTTCCCAGTGTAGCCTACTCTTGGGCTTTCATTGGACCCCTGATCTCGGAGTTGTTTTCTCAGTTTGACATAGCGAGATAGTGTGACATGGCATATGTCAAAGGATTTTGCAGTAGATCTGATTGTCTCTCCCTGCTCAACCTGATCCGAAGCTCTTTGAAGTATTTCCTCAGACACCCCCCGCTGTGTCTTTCTTTTACGAACCCTTGGCATTGCTGAAAATAAAATAAGATTAATTTAAATTCATACGTTTTTTTCAAATGGAGTTAATTGTAACATGTTTGTTACAACTATCCCCGACCCTACTCGTTACAACTATCCTATTGGAACAAGCCATGCAACGCTAGTAAGCGTGGCCTAGTGATGTAGCATTAGCATTAGTCCGTTCTACAGGAAGAAAGTGCTGATTATCCTGATCTAAGTTGGATCGTTGTTGACATACATAAAACGGTTTTACTACAAAAATATACTTTAGTTCAAAAAGCTACTCACTCAAACTTCAAAATAGGTGGCTAAAATGGGTTACATATGCTCCGGAGCCGCTTTGTATTGCCCTGTACACACGTGACTTCCCGGGGGCTCACGATTGGAGGAATTAGAAGTGTTACCAACCAATCCAATCATCCCGGGGGTCACCTGCTGCGCGGAGCCTTGAGACGGAGGCACGGGACGGTCGACTGTGACAACACAATTTGCAACAACCAACAGCTAAACATGTAATGAGATTTATGTTCGGGTAGTTCTTTGATCAGTTCATAATTACGAACTGTAAGTGAAGGATGGGGGATTTTTTTCTCTTGTTGTCCTGGTATCAAAATAAGAGTATCATTCCGTCATTTTTGCTATGTTCTAGTTTTAAAAACACATTTAGACACAAAAGAAAAGGGAAGACAATATAATATGCCGAATTATATATCCAAGTGAAAGGATCACCCTGAATGCGAACAGATGCAGACGTATTTTGGGAGTTCTGGTTGTTGTATTTTAACCAAAGTCTATGCGACGTGCATTAAACTTATCCCATATGTGCAATCCAAGAATACTCCTACATTACTTTTCTTTCTGTCTTTGTTTTACTATAAAACGATCTCAGCAAGAATATGATCTCCAACGAGCAGCCAACTTAATTCAAATGTTATTAAATGCGGTTAAAGTTGAACGATACAGGCCTACTACCCAAAGTTGCCCTCTCTGGTGGGTCGTCTAGGAATTCCATTCTTGGTACATTCACAGTTTGTCTCCAGTATTGAGAATTGTTTAAAGCAGAAGCTATTAATTTAAACTCCAACCTTGGTTCAACGGACCCCTTGGTCATTCTTGCATTATGATTTGACCTTATTGTTGTGTAGGACACAACATGCGGATGGTAACGTCTACTTACTCGTGTGTTCAGCTTTAGGCCTAGTAGTCGATGTGGCGTACATAATCTTCACGTTTCCTTTTTGTCAAAGATGAAGTTCTAGTAACCAGTTCTAATAATGACTCCAACCTGGGTTGCGCATTGATGCTCAATGTTCTTGGAATTTGACCCGTGATGGGCTCGCAACAAATGGCTTTGCATGGGACTGTGGTTCGTCGTCATCCGCGTATATTGAGTTAGTTGTGTTGCACATTCAATTTCTGCATACATCTGCATATATTCTGCGATTGATCCGTGTTGTATGCGCAATTACACTGATTCGTAAGAAATATGTATGTATGTGTGTGTGTATGTATGTATGTATAACATATATATTATGATCTATCATGTATTATTTATAGTTAATATTTTTTAAGTATTTAAAGTACTACCAAGAACGTGTTATTTCACGATGCAACGGGCACAGTTTTATGCATTGGAGATTAAAGCTATTCATGGCCCAATGCTGTGACGTAAGATAAATGCGCATCCCGTGCGCATTCTCCACCACCTCAAGCACAAACTGGGGCTTCACACCCAGTGCGAGAACTAGGAAGTGGAAGTGTACACATGGAGGGTGTGTCTTTTCCTACCGATATTTCTTTTATTTGAAAAAAAAAAAAAGTCCTCTGTGGATAAATAATGGGGGACTCTGCAAAGGATAAAAGACGGGAACAGCTGAAGCGCTGGTCCGGTTCTTGCACGGATAAGGAGCCCGCAGTGCCCAGAAGGAGGTGGCGGGGTAATGTCGAGGATGGTGGCGACTCAGAGGCCGTAAACAACGACCAGCAAAGGGACCAATCTCGCGATGGAGATGGAAATGGAACGACCCAGGGGGAGATCCTCGACCACGGAACCGGGCCTCTGCTCAAACGAAGGTTGTATTTGAATGCCAAATATGTTCCGTTGTTCTCTGGTTGATGATCAGATAAGCTATTGCGAAGTTCTGCTAGTGATGCTATGTGGCGGAACATACCACTCTCCACCTACGCCGCGGCCGTATAGAAGACAACCGGTCGTGTGAGCGTGATTACGATATGAATGGCTAACACTGTCTTAATAACTGTCTTATTAGGGGTCGGGTGAGGTTCGACCGAGCGGCGGAATTCCTAGCTGCGTGCGCCAGCGGTGACACGGACGAGGCCTGGGAGATGCTGAAAGAGGCCAGGGAAACGACGGGCAAGGACGGAGAAGACCTAACGGCCATCATCGACTGCTCCAATGCAGACGGCATCACCGCTCTTCACCAGGCAAGGGCTCGGCGTGGTACCGGCCTACGTAACGGTCAGGTGTTTGGTGGAAGAAGACCGGCTCGTGACGTTTTGTTTTGCCCCGGCTCACACAGGCGTGTATCGACGGCAGCATGGAGATGGTGGCCTTTCTGTTGGCCCAAGGCGCCAATGTGGACCAGGTTGACAGCGAGGGATGGACTCCACTGCATGTCGCGGCTTCCGGTGAACACATAGAAATAACAGAGTAAGCCGAAGCGCAACGACAATGTAGCAACTGTGTAATGCGGTATTCGGTGGGGATATGAATACCCAGTGTGGGAGCCAGACTATTGCTGCCTTTTTATTTGAACAATGCTGACATTGTTTTTGCTCGTTTGGTAAGACCACAGGCAGCTCAAGTTCCACAAGAGTGCAACACACTTTGCCACAGTGAGGCATTAACAGATGATTGGACCGCTGGCTTTTATTTGCATTTGACCATTCGGTTGTGGAATCAAAATGTCATGCTATTTATTGCTATTAGTATTCAAGCATTCAGCAGACGCTGAATGCTTGGGGGGGGGGGGGGGGGGGGGGGGGGGGGGGGGGGGGGGGGGGGGGGGGGGGGGGGGCGGGGGGTGGAGGGGGGTGGGGGGGGGGGGGGGGGGGGGGGGGGGGGGTGGGGGGGGGGGGGGGGGGGGGGGGGGGTGGGGGGGGGGGTGGGGGGGGGGGGTGGGGGAGGGGGGGGAGGGGGGGGGGGGGGGGGGGGGGGGGGGGGGGGGGGGGGGGGGGGGGGGGAGGGGGGGGGGGGGGGGGGGGGGGTGGTGGGGGGGAGGGGGGGGGTAGGGGTGGGGTGGGGGGGGAGGGGGGGAGGGGGGGGGGGGGGGGGGGGGGTGGGTGTGATGGGGGGGGGGGGAGGGGGTGGGGGGGGGGGGTACTTGGAAAGAAGATTGTAGCTTTTGTTTAGTACCACAAACAAAAACGAGGACATAAAATTGGTGTTTTTAACATGGCGATCGCAACACTGACAACACGGTGACTTGTTTGTACCAAAAGTAGGCGACGGCACTTTGGGTAAAAGGTAACCAGTGGCAACTCCTCCGCGTTGAGCATAGGTTCTCACCGGTTGCCAAGAAGCGCAGCGTTATCGTCCATTTCAACTCCATCCAGGTGACAGTCCCGGAAGTTACTGTTGTTGTTGTTGTTGTTTTTTTTCTCCGCGGGAGCCAGTGCATCACCAGCCTCCCAACTCCTGGCATAACATTAGCGTAAGCCCCCGCTCTCTGCCGCTGCAATAGCCACAGACAGCTTCACGCTGCACAGGTGTCAACGGTCCAGTTTCAGAACGCCATCTTGCGATTGTTTTGCACTCAGTTGCGAGTCTCGACGCAAATCTTTGATCTGAACTGGGCTTTAGACAACCGCGGTTGGTAAACCCTGCACTAGACTATAATAAGGTGGTTGAGTTAAGAACACTGCCCCCTCTGGAATGCATAATAAAATGAGTTACACTGGCTCTCTAGCTCTGGGGTCGTAGCGTATAGACTGTTAAGTTTCTCCCTCTCTGGTTGGTCAGTTTTCTCTTGCAGAGAGGCGCGTCTTTGTCTGCGGTCAACTGTGACGGCGACGTCCCTCTGGACATCGCCGTAGATGAGGCCACCGAATCCCTCCTCCAGGAACACACTCGCAGGCAGGGTGAGTGTCACGCACGCACACACACAGACACACACACACACACACACACAAATTTACACACACACACACACACATTTACACACACAGACACTGAGACGTGCAGGAAATTGTGATCGATTGAATTAAGCAGCAGGTAGGGTTTGGCATCTCGCTCTAGGATGCCTACAGGCATACTGTGGACACTGGGGATCGAAAAGCCGTTACCTTTTTACACCCACTGCATTTCAAGTGACCTTGCTGCCAAACTTGGAGGAACTAAATGTTTCGCGTGACCAAAGTGAGAAACAGAAAGGTGTTGTACATACAACACGGTGTTGTAGGGCAGAGTGCATGGCCCCCTCTCTATGGGGAAGTGTAACAGATCGGCCATTTTAGACGTAGGAACAGAGAAGTGGACGAAAGCTTCCGCTTTTCTGTTCTAGTCTTGCCCAAGTGAAGCCCCGATCCTCAGGGCACTATGTATAATCTTCTTGCATTGTTTTCCCTTAAAGAGCCAGTGAACCCACGGTTTCAGCTGGAATTCGAACACTGTGAAATTTAAAGGAAAAATGTATTTTTGGCCTGGGAGTTCTAGGAAGGAGGGGGGCGTTGTTATCCCCACGGTTACGACCCACGCCAACTTTGATAGTACCGTCGTTGTGTATGTGCGATGTTGTGTATGAAATGCGCCACACGCCGTAGCATTATACTATAGGTGTCAGGGAAGCCTAACCCTCACTCGGACGCGGACATCAAATCCATCGCTGCTCAGATGCAGCTTCACCGTCCACACACACCGTGGCGTTATACTATAAGTGTCCGAAAAGCTCAACTTTCTCTCTTGACGCCTTCCATAGTCAACCGCTGCCCAGACAGAGCTCCACACGTCCACACACACACACACACACACACACACACACACACACACACACACACACACACACACACACACACACACACACACACACACACACACACACACACACACACACACACACACACACACACACACCGCGTCGCCCGGTGCCCCTTGGTCGTGACGTCTGAGTGTTTTGGGGAGACTGGCAAAGATTTAGGATTTTTACCCCTTTTTTTCTCTAAATTGGGGACTTATTTCAGTAACAGTGATAAAATGGCATTTACTATGTTGACGATCGTATAAGACAAATGACCACGTTTAAAACAAAACAAAAAACGGGTTTGGGTTCACTGGCTCTTTGAGGGCGTTCTGGGTAGAAGCTGCTGTCATGTCTTTTTTTTTTGTAGACCCTGTTACATGAAAAGGACATGTCTGTGTTGTCCTGCAGGTGTGGACCTTGAGGCAGCCAAGCGTCTGGAGGAGGAGCAGATCATGCTGGACGCCCGGGCCTGGCTGACGGAGGGCCTGCCCAGAGACACCCACCATCCCCGCACCGGGGCCACGCCCCTGCACGTAGCTGCAGCCAAGGGCTACCTGGAGGCCATCAAGTACGGAGCCCGTATATGTGTTCATATGCTCTGTGTTTCGTGTGGGTCTTCCGTTGAATACAAATATGCGGTATAACAATGGACAGTGTTAGGAGTGTAGGATACACTAATATTGGGATTTATGGTCCTAAATTCGATTATTAATGCATGACAGGCACCCGGCCAAGATTGAGATGCTCTTGCTTGTTTTTGTGGATGGGATTTTGGAAAGTGAGCGTAGTTAAGCCCACCATTTTCAAATTGACATTAGTTGACCAGTGTTCACGCGGTCGAGTTACGTTGCCATGCGAGTTATGATGTGGCTAACTCCAGTTTTAAGGCCGTTGTTCTTTGCTTTAGCGGGTGCCTAATCCTATAGGTTCACGGACATGGTTATTGATGTGTGAATGCAGCCCAGCTGCAGTCATTCTTGGTGCACGATGCCTTTCTGCTCATTAACGACCAATGTATCTGAATCCATCGGTAAATCGGTCAGTATGAGTGGACTGTGAACGGTGTCATGTGACTCGTGGTCCCCCTGCGCTCCAGGCTGCTGTGCCAGTGCGGTCTGGACGTGTCGGCCGTCGACTGCGACGGCTGGACGCCTCTCCACGCCGCGGCGCACTGGGGCCAGGCGGAGGCCTGCTGCATCCTGGCGGAGCAGCTGTGCAACATGGAGGCCCACAGCAACGGGGTAAGAGGAAGTGCAGCGCACCGCCGCACACCGAGTGGGCGTAAGGTTACGGAGAGCACACATATGGAACCTGCTCGTGTGCTAAATGATGGAAATTGCTTACCATTGACCTCTTGACCCGAGGAAGGTATTCTAGATTCACACATCCCTCAATAACCACAAGCAGAGACAGCATTTCTAGGTCCTGGTTTAGCGTCGGCGAAAGGTGTCAACAGGGCAAACTTGAACTGCTGCCATGTTTGTGCGATGGAAAGACTGAAATGCTTCAAAACGTCCAGCTGACTCTTGAATCTCTGATGCATTTCGGGAGGGGTTTGTTGTTCACTTAGGTCAAATGTCTGTGCTTTTTTTTTCATTGTGTAAGAGAAGAAGTAAATAGAGAGACCACCATTATAATACCATGTACTAATACCACCATATTCATATAATTTGACAAATGGGGATAAAGAGGCATGTTGGTAGTTTGTTGCCATTCTTCCAATTCCGTTTTCTTTTTTGAAAGGGTCAAACGCCGTTTGACGTGGCAGACGAGAGCGTAGAGGCCCTCCTGACAGAGCTGTCCCAGAAACAAGCCAGTGTAAGATTCTTTCCATGGTTATTATGCGTTAAAATAGTCTACGCCTAACATTTTGCCCATGCGATGTGTACATTTAGTAGTGTCCTGATTGTGTGTGTGTGTGTGTGTGTGTGTGTGTGTAGTGGCGTAGTGAGCGCTCCCTCTTGGAGAGACAGAACCCAGCAGGATCAAACACGGCCAACGCCCAGAACAAACGCCGCAGGTCAGTGATGTCACCCTGCACTCAGGAACCATCTGATCGTCATTTGCCAAACAAATAACTAGTCCTCGGGTAGTTAGTCCCCATTCTGTTGTGTTGCTGCTTGGCCTCCCAGCGCGTGCCTCGGCTCACTGCGTGTTAGCCATCAAGTTGGTAGTGGTACCGCGGCGCAGTGGTTAGCACTGTTGCCCCACAGCCAGAAGGTCCTTGGTTCAGACCCCCGGGGGGGGGGGGGGGGGTGGTTAACCTTTCTGTGTGGAGTTTGTAAGTTCTCCCCGTGTTCACGCTGGTTTTCCTCAGGGTGCTCCGGTTTCCTCCCACACCCAAAAAAGACATCCATGTTGGGTTAATACTCCTGCCAGGGCCCTTGACCTAGCCACTAGGCAGTAGCCCTGGAGTTGGTCCGCGCGCGCTGCACTGTGGCTGCCCACTGCTCCCAGTGCTGCTAGTGATGGGTTAAATGCTCCCAGTGCTGCTAGTGATGGGTTAAATGCTCCCAGTGCTGCTAGTGATGGGTTAAATGCTCCCAGTGCTGCTAGTGATGGGTTAAATGCTCCCAGTGCTGCTAGTGATGGGTTAAATGCTCCTAGTGCTGCAAGTGATGGGTTAAATGCTCCCAGTGCTGCTAGTGATGGGTTAAATGCTCCCAGTGCTGCAAGTGATGGGTTAAATGCTCCCAGTGCTGCTAGTGATGGGTTAAATGCTCCCAGTGCTGCTAGTGATGGGTTAAATGCTCCCAGTGCTGCTAGTGATAGGTGCAGAGTCCTCCATTTCCTTTGGGATAAAAACAAACTATTACTATTATTATAGCAACGCAGCACATAAAAGCGTGTGAATACAACGCTAGCTGCCCTCCAGCCCTCGGCCTCTCTTCCCAGCTCTTACGCCGCTCCCGGTCCTGTTAATGTGCCCACCCCAGGAGCTCCGTGTGCCGGATGAGCAGCAAGGACAAGATCATCGTGCAGGACCAGTCCAAGGAGCGGGGCGTGTCCGGGGGTCTGGAGCTCAGCGAGGAGCGGGAGAGCAGTCCCGGTAAAATGAAGGCAAAAACACGAACACCGTTGTTTAGTTTTTGTTTTATCGATTCGTCATGTCTGATCTGAGAGGATGTCTTCTTGTCTGTCTTCGCTCAGAGAGCTCCCCTATGCCCAGTCCGGACAGCGAGAGCGTCACTGAGTCTACAGTCAGCCCTGGCGATAGGGTAAGATACACAAAGATGGGCGGAGCCCCTGTTGTGGCGCTAGATAATGTAGACTCTTTCCTGCTTCAATACATCCGTGTTCTTCAATTCGTATTATTGCTGATGGGTGTCGTGGGGTTGGACTGCATTATTCATATCATACAGAATTCGGTAACCTTATATAATGCTGAAATAATATTGGTATGTTTTGTATACACTCGGATATTGGTCATGTCTACATTATTTTGTATTCATGAATTCATTCTGCAGGAAATGTCGCATGTGCAGTAGCTGAAACGACAACAAAAATGTACACCGAGGCTTTCATTTGAATTGGGTCTTTGTCATCACGGTGTGGTCATCATCGCTCTGCTCATGTTTCCCTGTTGGAACAGTGAAACAGCAAAGTTCTTGACCCCACAACCTTTCACATTCAAGCAATGCTTGGTGAAGTCACTGGGTGGACTTGAGTGTCTTTGTGGTGGAGGAAGCATATGAATCACTTCTTTTCAGTGTTGAGTGACTCTAGGTCCCATTTGGATGAGAAGCTTGTTCACGATCAGCTTGATTACATTTGTCGCAGACTTTGCTGTGGGTGTCACAGTTTAAGGATCACAATTCGAGTATAAAAGTATCCTTGCGGGAAACATACAGGGGGGAAAGAATGGTCTCATTTGTAAACCTCTCCAATATAAATTACGCAATCGTTGGACGTGGATTGCTGTAAGAGAAACGCCTCATCATTTAAGTGATTCACACAAGTGAAATAACACTGCAAAATCATTCACGATTTACCAATAAGCTGTCTGTTTTCTTCATGCGGGGCCCAAACCAGAGTATGGAGGACAAAGACGACGATGAGGACGACAAGGCCAACCGCACCGCCAGGGTGGCACCCACCTCCCAGTGGCGAGACGGCTCGGCCGACAGCCCCACTACTCTTGGCGCCGACCGGCGCAAGTAAGGAAAAAAGAAAATGGCCACGTTCAAAACCAACTAAAGGCATTTGCAATACAACACAGGAAAATACAGAATGTCAAACCCGAGTTCGATTTTGATTGTCAATATTGTTCATAATGCATATATCTTATTTATTTATATATTTCGTTGCACATGCGGTAAAGCTCTGCACTTTACTGCTTTTTTGCATTTCTGGTGAGATGCTAAACTCCATTTCGTTGTCTCCATACTTCAGTCGAATGGAATAAAAAAAACAGAAAAAACGAACGGCAGATAGGCAGGCTGCTCTGCGCAGAGTTGTATGGGGGGGGGGTGGGGGGGTGTAACATAATCGGACATTCCCGTTCGTAGGCCAAAGCGAGTGTCATGTTACGCGCTGAAGTGCCGTCTGTTTGGATTGTGTCTCAGGTTCCAGGCCCCGGTCCGAGACGAGGAGTCCGAGTCCCAGAGGAAAGCGCGCTCGCGCCTTATGCGTCAGTCTCGCCGCTCCACGCAGGTACGAGTGCGCCTCAACTCGCGCCTCCCAGTGCCGTTCCAGTGCAACGCAAAGGCCGATATATAAAACACCCTGATGGAATCGAATCTGTTCTCACGGGTTGGAAAACAAACACCGCTATCGATTCCATTTTTAAGTGTGTATAAACCACTTCCCCCTCGGAACGTTTTCACAGAATCGTCCCACTGAACGTCGGAGGTGTTATCGGAAACGCGGCCTTCCTCGACCACGTGCCAAGGCTTTGTTGATCAGTGTTTGCACCGTCGCATCACTGTTTATGCTGCTGTGGCTTTGTGCATCCTGTTTGACAGGGAGTGACGCTCACAGACCTGAAAGAGGCCGAGAAGAGCGCCGGCAAGGCCCCCGACGCGCCTCCTCCGCCCGCGCGCAGCATCCTCCCCGTCAGCCCCATTGTAACGCTCACCCCCGCCGAGAGAGGTGAGACCCCCCCCCCCCCCACCCCCGCACTCATCCAGATCACCCATGTCTACTTTTACTATTATTAAAAAAAATACATATTAATATATATATATATTATTATTTTGTTATATATATTTATTTTATTAATATATTATTTAATTATAATATATTAAAATATATATATTTTTTTTATTTAATATTTATATATATATTTTTTTTCTACTCTTTATATTTTGCATTAGATTACATTGGATTTAGTTTGAAATAGTATCTTGGTGCCGCTCGGTTGAGTTGACGCAGTGTGTGTGTGTGGGTGTGTGTGGGTGCGTGGGTGTGGGTGTGGGTGTGGGTGTGGGTGTGGGTGTGGGTGCGTGTGTACCTGGTTGATGTTGACTGTAAAGGCTGATTCCTTCCAGCCCAGTGTGGTCTCACACGGCATAATTAAGGACCTGCAATGCAACACCTGCTTGTGGGCTGATGCGCTTGACATCTCCGTTCGTACTGGAACAGCAGAGACAAGCTATTTTGGCTTGTGATTGTCTATCAGCCAATAGTAGTAGATAGTGCGTGCTTTTTTTTTTTTTTGGTTTACTTAAATAAACCAGCAAAAGTTTATTTTGCTGGGATTTTCACATGGGGCTTTTCACATGGTATGTGTCGGAGTTGGGATAGCAAGCAGAAACGATATAGTCAGGTTTCTGTAGGTACGATTTTAAGAGCTGTTATTTGAGGGTAATTTGTTAAAAAAATGGCCTAGCCATCTGACAGGTGGCCATCTATTTTGAGTTGACTGCGCCTGCCTCTGTATGAGACCAATTCGATTTCAGAGCGCTTCTGGCTCCCTTCTGACCCTCCTGGGCCTGTCCTCTGTGATTGGTTCAGCGTCCATGATGCTTGTTGTTACATTTCAAAAACCTTGCTCGCTTCCGACTCAGCTGTAGGCCAAAATGCAGGTGTCGATTTGGTGGCGACGGGCCGATTCTCCTTCTGTAACGACCGTTTTCTCTCCAGACACCGACCCAGTGAGAGAAGTGGAGGGCGAGTCCCGGCTGGCGGTCAGGGACAAGCGGAGAACCAGGAGAGAGAGACGCTCCACTGGGATAGGTCGTCTGGGTCAAGAGGTAAGACCCACGGAGCCGCGTCTCACCGCGGGGGGCTGATCCTTCCTGCGATGTCCACACGCAAACCGATTAGTCTCTGCTCTTACTTCCTGACTCGACTCTGATAGCACGGTCCTTTTTCAGCACATTTGCTCTCGCAACGTGCTGAGGATGAAGACATACCTTTTTTTAAAGATAACTTGTGGAGTTAATTATTAATAAATCGATCTATAAAAAAAAAAACACAGCATGAGTCAACCGTCAACTGAAGAATTGGAGCGTGCAGATTGTAAAATCTTCTTTTTTTTTAAGGACGAAGACGATGATGCCACAATTACTTCCAGAACAGATGATGCACACAGCAACAGCACCGCCAGGTAAGGGGGGATGGTTTTTACTTCCTAGCACAATTGAATGTGATACACTTCGGGCAGTTGGCTGAACATCTCTCGCTCTCTCGCGCTCCCCCTCACTCTCACTTGCTCCCTTTCTCTCTGCACAACATGAATTTACTCTTGTGTTCTTCCGCAGTGATCCTCAGCCGGACAACTCTTCACTGGACTACAAACTGGTGTGTAACCCCAGACACACACATCCCTCAATAACCACAAGCAGAGACAGCATTTCTAGGTCCTAGTTTAGCGTCGGCGAAAGGTGTCAACAGGGCAAACTTGAACTGCTGCCATGTTTGTGCGATGGAAAGACTGAAATGCTTCAAAACGTCTAGCTGACTCTTGAATCTCTGATGCATTTCGGGAGGGCTTTGTTCACTTAGGTCAAATGCCTGTGCTAAAGATTTTTATTCACTTCCGTAATTGTGTTGTTCACGCAAGGGGCCACTCCCATTTGAGGATACTGGTTTGCCGACCTATTCTATAGGTCACTGGGTCTTGAAATTGTGGCGTTTGTCTCCCCCTAGCTTTATCGGGAGGTAGTGCGGGACAACGTCACGCTCAAAGAGAAGCTGCAGGAGACCGAGCTGCTGCTGAGCCAGAACAAAGTGGAGCTGGAGAGACTACGACAGGTCAGCAGAAGATGGCCGTTATATTCCCGTTCTAAAGAAGGATGTAACAGTTCCGCATTCAAATATCAAAAAACGACTAGACCTATGTTATATATTTTGTTGGGTTGTGTGCTTGCGGTATCCCAATTGTTTCCAACAATGTTGAAACCCAGAGAAATCCGTAGTTTTTATTCACGGTAACTATTTGTTACATTTGGTCCCTTGTCCATGGCGTCATATGCCCTTTACCCCCTCAAATCTGGGGAAACACGTGAAAACCTTATTTATTTATCTGATATTTCAATAGCGATCTAGCTTACAACGTTAACAAGAGGCTCATGCCAGCCACCTTCTTTTTTATTTATTTTTCATCTGAGGGAACGACGCCATATGGGAAGTCAGTTTAACCTATATTATATACAGTCTATGTTAAGTCAGTTTAACCTGTATTATATACAGTGTATGTTAAGTCAGTTTAATCTATATTATATACAGTGTATGTTAAGTCAGTTTAATCTATATTATATACAGTGTATGTTAAGTCAGTTTAATCTATATTATATACAGTGTATGTTAAGTCAGTTTAATCTATATTATATACAGTCTATGTTAAGTCAGTTTAACCTGTATTATATACAGTGTATGTTAAGTCAGTTTAACCTGTATTATATACAGTCTATGTTAAGTCAGTTTAACCTGTATTATATACAGTGTATGTTAAGTCAGTTTAACCTGTATTATATACAGTGTATGTTAAGTCAGTTTAATCTATATTATAGACAGTGTATGTTAAGTCAGTTTAACCTGTATTATATACAGTGTATGTTAAGTCAGTTTAACCTGTATTATATACAGTGTATGTTAAGTCAGTTTAACCTGTATTATATACAGTGTATGTTAAGTCAGTTTAACCTGTATTATATACAGTGTATGTTAAGTCAGTTTAACCTGTATTATATACAGTGTATGTGCGTTACACCCACACTAGAGCTCCATTGGCCACGCCGTTCTTTACCTGCTTTACTGTTGTGGAGCTAGTGGGATACACTTCTTACCAGCGATTGTAATCCATTTCGAACATTTTTTAAACGTGAGCCGTCTCCGGTTTCATTGGCTTTTTTAGTCAGGCTATTGTTTAGGGACGGGTACTTTCTTAATTCGCCTATTGTGTAGAAATATTGACCAAACGATGGCTCTGTAGAGAGGCGTGCCGCTGCCCGACCGTCTCCTGGGCAGACACACACCGCTAGACACACAGACTCATACCGGTGATCAAGTCTTTAGTTCCCCGTGTCACATCGCTGTAATTCAGAGCGTGACTATCTGTTGGCTATCCAATATCTTTCTAACAATCCTTCAGCTACCACCACAAGTCGAATCAAATTCTGTGGGAAACAGTTCATGTGTATGGTAACGTTATAAAGTTACTACAGCGTTCAACATGCTCATAAAGTTATTTTTAGTTTGATTGTTTTGACCACGATAACAGCGCTGGGCTACCCTACATAACATTATCTACAGCTGTAAACTACCCTACATAACATTATCTACAGCTGTAAACTACCCTACATAACATTATCTACAGCTGTAAACTACCCTACATAACATTATCTACAGCTGTAAACTACCCTACATAACATTATCTACAGCTGTAAACTACCCTACATAACATTATCTACAGCTGTAAACTACCCTACATAACATTATCTACAGCTGTAAACTACCCTACATAACATTATCTACAGCTGTAAACTACCCTACATAACATTATCTACAGCTGTAAACTACCCTACATAACATTATCTACAGCTGTAAACTACCCTACATAACATTATCTACAGCTGTAAACTACCCTACATAACATTATCTACAGCTGTAAACTACCCTACATAACATTATCTACAGCTGTAAACTACCCTACATAACATCATCTACAGCTGTAAACTACCCCACATAACATCATCTACAGCTGTAAACTACCCCACATAACATCATCTACAGCTGTAAACTACCCCACATAACATCATCTACAGCTGTAAACTACCCTACATAACATTATCTACAGCTGTAAACTACCCTACATAACATTATCTACAGCTGTAAACTACCCTACATAACATTATCTACAGCTGTAAACTACCCTACATAACATTATCTACAGCTGTAAACTACCCTACATAACATTTTCTACAGCTGTTAGGGTAGTGCACTCATCTAATGGTAAGTTAGCAAGTTAACGTTATGTTACTTGCGGCTAATTCATTAGAATGATATCAGATCGATTTTCACCGGCAATGGTGGTGAAGACAATTCCCATGATCCCACATTACTTCACAATGTCATCAAACTACTACTTTTGTTATTGTTTTCATTGAGCGACCCCCAGCAGCAGAAATGAAATATTCAGTCACTATCTATTGCCAGAATGAGGTAGCACAATGGTGATCGAGACTATGGCCCACTGATGAAAGACCCCGCATTTGCAGTATTATGAATGTTACGAACTGGGTGTCGGACACTGTTCGTATCTCGGGGGGAAATGACCGCTTATCGCCAAAGGTGTCGCCAAAGAGAACAACACGGAAACCTTCTAGCTTTGACTTAACACGTAACATAACAATGTCTGAACATGGCTTGAGCATTAAGGGTGAATTCACATGATGAGGTATGAATTCGATATGATTGTTTCCTAATTTGATTTCCTAAAAATGTAGAGTATTTTTGCAATCGTTAAGAAACGGGACTGATGTACATGAAGGCAAAGCAAGACAGAAAAAGGGGGACTTCATGACACCATTTTCAAGCGACCAGTGGACCTTTTTTTTTAGAAAGAGCACAACGTGTGAATTGTTGAAATGACCTGTGACCACTTCCTCCTTCCTGCAGAGCCAAGAGAGCAGCATGGTGCGGCCCGCTCTGCTGGAACTGGAGCGTTTCGTAAGTCTGCCTTTCCTCCTCTTATATGTTTCCTAGTCTTGGAAACGTACGAGACAAACTCGTTTTATAGCACATGTCAAATGGAACCAAATCACTTAATAGGTTTTGCGTCCTCGCATCCCTCCGAACAATTCATGGTGTTAAATTATTAACGAGTGTTTACAGATTAAGGGAAATGCACAGTGAACACTACAAGTTTTGTTTCGGCGGGATTTTTAAGGTTGCTTCTTGAGACAAAACCAAAAAAAGACTGAAAATGTTCATGAACACACAGGAAGTGTCACCTGCATTGCACTGCACAAAGCACCGTTGTTGCATGTTTAATGTTAAACCTGAGTTGTGACATTAAGTATTATTCATTCATGCTTTTTGCCTCTCCAGGAGAAGTTGGCACTTCAGAGGAAAGCAGTGGAGTTGGAAGATGAGCTGAAGGTACAAATACGACGTCCGCTATTTCTTTAGGACTAATGTCTTAGTCTTAAGCTTCTGTTTTTAAAGGAACGTTCAACTTTGATTCCAGATTCTTTCAAGTGAGTGCAAAGTAAAGGATCCGCTTTAATTCCCCAAAGACCACTGCATTTGAGCCATGGCAAAAGTACCCTGTGTCCAATGAGTGGCACTGAAATGCATACAAAGTATTCGTATTCCCTATACAGTATTCCTGTTACAATTGATTGGAAACATGTCCAATGCCGTCCAAGGAAATATGGCACATGGACTTCTAACTGAGGGCTCCTGTCCTCCACGTAACCCAAACTGAACCTTGGCTTGCTTCTTCTTTCCTCCAGGTTCTGGTGGATCTCCGAGCAGACAACCAGCGACTAAAGGATGAAAACGCCGCCCTGATTCGAGTCATCAGCAAGCTCTCCAAATGAGTCTCGGCAGAACCGTGAAACCCCGGGGCGAACAGGAAAATAAAGTGTTAACGGACTCTTCAACCCTTTGTCCGTCTCACAGGCCACAGACCAGGGACCAAGTTTGCAGCGTCCGGGCATACGTTAGTCCTAGAGAACGCCGTTCCTCGCCAACGGCTCGCCGATGCTATACTTTCAGTGTTTTATTAGTTTGTGTTGCCTGTGGCTGGGACTGTTTTGGCATATCTACTGTACAACAAGCTGAGCTGCACCTCGTGTGGATCGCCAGAACGCTGATAAGATGTTCTGGTTCAAGTCCACACTTTTTAATTGTATTTTTAGTTTTTTAGTTTTTATTTTAAAACACGAATATTTGATGTGCCCTGCTCTTGTTGCTATATTTTAAGATATACCGTCATTGAAAAGAAAAAAAGACATACTTTAAGCCATGTACAGTGATGTCGAAAGCTATTTCGACAGTGATGTCGAAAGCTATCCTCCTCAAGCCAGGGCTTGAGGATGAGAAAGGTGTGAGCGGTTTTTGGGTGTGCATGTTGGACCAGGTGTGTGTGGATGAGTTAGAAATGATTTTATTGTGCCAAAAACAAACCCTATTTTCCTGTCGAGTTTGTTGTTGCTATTAGGTGTGGGAGGGGGAGGAAGGGGGGGGGGGGGTGCGTGTGCTTTCTTCTCAGGACTAGCGTTGGGAACGTGCTCTGGACTTGAGCTGACTACTGTAAAGATGGACCAAACTGTACTTTTGCATGTTGACTTCCTCTCTGCTCCTGTGAATGTGTATCTATGTTGTATTTTTTTATGTATAGGGTCCCTCCTCGCACATAGCCAGTGGAATAGTGCTCTCTTTTGTACTACAACAACAGAAAAACATGGACAGGGGTGTTGGCGATGCAGACGTGGTTCATTTTCCATTCGACCAATTCAGGGATTGATTTTCTTGCTTTGTTTCTCCGCTAGCAGTGGGTGCAGGTCTTGAGCCGGACACAAAAACCCCTACGTTTACAAAGAGGCAAGCACCGCATTCAACATTGTAAATGCCTACATTTTCCTTCCATACACTAGGTAAACTGTACATGAGCTCGTATGTCTTTGAATTGGTTTAATAGAAAATGAATGGACCTGTTCACCAAAAGGCCTGCTGGGCCACAGTGGGGATCACGCAGACAGTAGTAGGCCAAGTCTTGTGAATGTTTACTGCAGTTTCTAAAAGGACAACATAAGTGCATGCCAAATTGTATTTTGATGATGTGCCTTTCTCTATTAAATTTGTAATTAATATTTCTATTTTGCTTTGGGTAAAAAATGTCAAAATATAAAATACAGTATGGCCATTAACAAACATGGTTGCAACATGTCTTTTATGAGGTGGGGGGGTCTATATGGTATTTGGTAGATGGATGATGCAGGAATGTTGACTGCAGCTTGCTAGCATCATCCCAGTGTGTACCGTCTTAATGTAAGCGCAAGCTAAAGTAGTTCTTCTCGTTCTCCCATTTTTCTTCTCGTACACAGTTATACATGCGTATTCAGGATTACTTTAACATCGAATTATTTAAAAGAAAAATGCTGCAGTACAATCACTTGAAAATCAGCACAGACCTAGGTACATGTTGCCCAACAATATGGTGGAGGAGTTTTAGAATAGCTGCCTTTAAGTCCCTGCTGGCGCAAAGTGCTTTACCGTAAAAAGCAATGTAGAGGCGCAATCACTCTTAAGCGTAGAACAAAGTTACTACGCAGTTACTATTTCATAAGCAGCCTACTGGTGGCTCGGCGTACACGCAATGTGAATGGAACGAGCGGGGCAAGAAGAATTTCAGAGGAAGTTGTTGATTGGCTATTGCAGATCAGATAATGGGATATGCCGATTTGGCAGACTGATACTGCTTTTAATTTATTATTTATTACTCATGAAGAGACAGTGAGATAGACGGGAGGGTGTGGGAGAGAGAATGGGGGAAGGGCATGCAGCAGGGGGGCCACGGGTAGGAATCGAACCCGGGACGCTGCGGCAAGAACTGAGCCTTAATGGTAGGCAGTCTATCCGGTGAGCCACCGATATTGCTTTTTTAAAGGACAGATGATTTTGTTGACTGATTCTTGGTAGGGACAATTCACTTGTTTACCAGGGACATCTCTCTAGCGTCGCTAATTTGCCAACACTATGCCAATCTTTAAATGTAATGCCGCTTATATTTGGAACTTTACCTATAACTAACAGTGTGAAGGGGCAACTTCTTACCCTACTGGAAACTGATGATAGGTTAGTCTAGCAAAAAAAAAACCGTACAGGCAAAGTTCAGCAAATGTTTTATTGACTGAGAAGAGCACTCACAGATGATCAAATATACAACCCCACCAGCATGCCAGCGTTTTATATAAACTGTACAATGAAAAAGAATGCATGATACAGCAATACATAAATGTTTGATGTCTGGGGAGTAGAGGGACCGTAACATTTTCAAACCCACTCCCATGTTCTAACCGGTCTATTCTCCAACCCACCACGCCGTGTGACGCAGGCCCGTCTGGTGTGCATCAGGAGCTTCTATGCCAGGGCTCTGGGTGGCGCTGCGTCTGGCGGTGTTGTTTTGGGGGGGGGGGGGGGCGGTGCGAAGACCAGACCGGACACCGCCAGGGGCTCCAGCAGCGTACGGTGTCCAGCTCAGAAGGCTCTCCCACACATTCACTCGCCGCTTTGTTTACCTTCTGATTGGACAGCAGAGGTCAGACGTTTTCAATGCAATCAGGAATGCGTTTTCTTTTTTGTAATCGTTAAGAAAAAGGGACTGATGCACATGATGGCAAAGCAAGAAAAAAAGAAACGAATGAAAAAAAGAAACGGAAATGTAATATTCATAATTTAGTTTCCCACCTGACCAGGGTTGTTAAGGCCTCATGGCATGGAGGAAAACAAGAAGTGCCAAGAGATATCAATACTGACTAAAATGGCTTGCTCAGAGGAAAAGGGGGGGGGGGGGGGGGGGGGGGGGGAGGGGGGCAAGCGAAGAGCTTCGTGGCATTCACAGGATCTCATCATTCTGCTCACTGCAGCTGGCCTTGTGTGTCCTGGGAAGCCATGGGAATGGAACCTCTACAAGCAGGCTCTGCTACCAGGGGGCCGGGGAAGGGGTTGCTAATCGGTAGCAAGAGCTGAGCCCTTGATTTGACAGCAGTTGTGCTTTCGGCACAAAAAGGCATGCAGTGTTTGGTTTTTACAGCTCCTTCCTTTTCACTAGTAACCTTTCCGCCTGGTTAATTGTAGCGTAAATAGTATGGTCATTTAATTTCATCGTAAGGCAGCCGGGAGACGCACACTCAAGCTTCTGTTGTTCGCCATCATTTCGTTTCCACCCCCGCCCCCCGAACCCCCCCAACCTCCTTCACTTTGAGCAGAGGGTGAATTCGTCATGAAGAGGGGATGGGATGGGGTGGGGTAAGGGGCCTAAAGCAGTTGATTTTTTTTTTAGTTTTTTTGTCCACAAGGCAGGTATTGGTAAAATATCTTAAAGACAGCCAGCAAGCAAAGCAACGCTGCAGAGGCCTAGCGGACGCGGTGGGGCCAGCGATGAACCACGAGATTAATGATCAACAGTGATAGGAGTTTAGTAACAACACACAGCCATTAACACATCCATATATATATATATATAATAAAAAAAAGGCAAACTGAAGTCAATTGTACAGTTGTTTCTCCCTCCCCCCCAACACATGTACTTACTGAGAGGAAGACACCATTTTGGAAGAAAAAAATAAAGTAAGATGGAAGGCGGGGTTAATCTCTTGAAGCAGCAAAGAACATGTGATTGGATGGTGGTGGTGTAGAGGCACTGAGGGGGGGGGGGGGGGGGGGGGAGTTAGTGATGTTAAGAAGACACTGTAATGCACCTCTGCTGTAGTTGCGGTGGTGATGGACGGACCGGATGGGGGTGGGAGACTGCGATGGAGACAGTTTTGAAGTGAATGTGAGACAGCCAGGTGAAAACTAAGGCATGAAGCTGGAATGCACTAGGAATTAGAAATAAAAAGGCAGAAATGGCAGACAAGGGATCGGGGTGGTGGGGGTGGGGGGGGGTTGTCGGGTGAGGGGAGAACACGGGAGACCGGGAGGGGAGTCACACGCGCTCCCTCACACCACCCCTGCTCCCCCGCCGCCTCCTCAAAAAGGCCTCTTTTTTTTCTCCCTTTTCTGGTTTAGTCTTTCCACTCCTTCTTGATGTTGAGGTTCCACTCCCAGGAGAGGTGGTCGTGCTGGTCGTCGTCCGTGAACTTGGACTTGAGGGTGTAGGTGCCGCGGGCCAGCATGCCCTTGGGGGCCTCCTCCAGCGGGGTGAGGAAGTCGTACTCGTCCGGGCGGGGCCCGTAGCTGCCCACCATGTAGTCCGACTTGTCGACTGGCGTTGGGAAAGAGAAGACGCCGCAGATCAGACGAGACGAGCGCTAGGGCCTTGCGTTTCTATCGTTCAGCGGGATTCACGGCATTATGCGAAGCTATGTAAACCGGGACACCGGCTGCCCCATTCAGAGACGGTAAGCAAAACACGGATGTGGTACAAATCTGGATCCTGTATGTGCGTGCGAATATGAAATGGGGATCTCTCATAATCTGCCCCCCCCCCCCCCGCCCCCCCCTTGTAAACAGCCGGAGACAGCTGTGAGGGTGTAGTGCCTTTCGAGTTTTCTAATCTTGATACAATCGAGGTGAACCAATGTGATCATAACAGCACTGCGATCAACTACAGCACAACACCTTACAAACGTCACCGTTAGATGGAGGACGACTGCAAATGATTCACTCACTTCTTACTCCTTTCCTGTAGGTCAACTGGACATACTTCAGGCCGGACACGATCTCCTTGTTCACCTGAAGAAACACAGACGTCGCTTACTGACGACACAATCCCGCTCAGCGTTTCTGCAGCATCTATGCCTAACTGAGTGCCTTTGTTTTGGTGGGCTACGTTTCGTTCGTTGAGGCCAGGCTCCGTGGGACGGACTACAATTACAAAACAACCCGACGTTAATCTGATGTGTGCCCTTTTTTTGGCAACATGGAAGAAAAACCTTTTGCGCTTGAATTCCTTTTGTAGTTAAATAGATATAGCATTACGAGTTAAATAAGATAGAGCATTTATTCCGTTTCCAGGTGACACACAGAAGGTGGCAGCTCCCCACGACCACAGATCAACTTTGAATAAGGCTTCTTAGATTTGATTGTTGACCTTTTACAGCTTAAAAATGGTTATTGGATACAAGCTAAATATTAGAGTCCGACCGATTTATCGGTGGGTCGATTTTATCGGCCAATCACGGATATATATATCGGTATCGGCGTATATGTTTGCCGATATGAAAACTTTAGAAATGGTGTTGATTTATAAATATCTATCTTCTAATAAGTATCTTCTCATATTCATCTTTATAAAATTTTCTACTGTGGTGGAAGTTTTAGGGTTAGGGTTCTGTGTGAAGGTTAGCAGCTCCTTTAGCTCATGATTTTAACGTGATGTCGCTGTGACCCGGAGCATTGGTGGAGGGTGAGCAGCAAATCCAAGGACCTGCTCCACCCCCAGGATACCGCAATTTATATATTGAATAACAGCCGATATCAATATCTGTCATTTTCTACAATTTCGGCATCGGCCCCTAAAATCCAGTAATGGTCGGGCACTACTAAAATATTGAAAAATAACTAGATGAAACCTCAACAAGGGCATCACAGCCAGAGTCAAAGTGGTATCCAAGAGAAACAAGGCCCTCATTTGTTCCCGCCTCGCTTTCTAAACTGCGTACCTTGAAGCTGATCTTGATTTTGTACTCCACTCCCTCCTTCAGGACAAACGACTGTTTCTTAAAGGCCTCCAGGTTGCCTGTTGGGTGAACACAACGAGAAAACATTACACACACATTACCACCAAGCCCGGTGTGAAGTTACCTCAGAGAGACACTGCAACGCCCCAATTAGCAGTTGCACCGGCTGCCTGCCACACACACAGTGAATGAGTGTGTGTCAGAGCTGCGACTCTTTGTCCCACAACCCTGGGAACAGAAGAGCCGAGCCGTCACAGTGGCCGTTATCGTTTACACACTTAATTAAGACAACGCTTGAACACGAAAGGCATTCATTAACACACACACACCTGTTGAAGAGCTCATGTTCACTCATGAACAAGGAACGTTTCCTGCCAGAATACACACACACACACACACACACACACACACACACACACACACACACACACACACACACACACACACACACACACACACACACACACACACACACACACACACACACACACACACACACACACACACACACACACACACACACACACACACACCTCCCTACCAGCTGTTCTCTCACTGCTCTGTTTACAATACTTAACATCCGTTAGCTCACGCCGGTTCACACAGTGTTGTTTTTAAATGCCCGGAGATTTCCTAAAAGCTGCTTGAATGCTATTTAGTCAAACGAGCATAGTAATGATGTTTGGACGTACAAATACAAAGCTAAAATTAACTGCTCTCTTGAATTCACCAATGGTTATAAAAAAAAAAGAAAAGGGTTATTTTCTCAAGCTAGCTTCGCTAGGTTTGTGTAAACATGCACATCCGGTCACATGATAACAATAATACATCTTCACCACAAGCATAAAGATATTTTAGCAGTGATGGCAATGATTATGTCTTTCTGTAAAGGCATCGGACTACACACACATACGTGGAATACCATTGATTTAAAACGGCAAACTGAGCCTGGTGCTCCTCGAGATAACACCGGGCCATCAGCCCGGTGTGTAGGGTTAGAGGCCCTCAACAGAACTGATAAGCAATTCTGGGATTGAACAGTATGCCGATCCACACGTGTTCGTTTCACCGTTCTCCTTGTGTCCATGGGGAGGTGCACCGCGAGTCTGAACCGGCTCTACGGGACCCACCTGTCAGGTCCAGGGTGAGGGGCTCTGGGGAGGCGTCACAGACAAGAGTCAGGCGGGTCACCACGACGTTGGGGGCTTTGGGATCTGAAAGTGGAACAAAGAGAATATGATATAGTATGACCAGTTACATTGACATCATAAAATACAACATAAAAGAAACTAAAAGGATTCAACAAAAGCAAAAATCGAAACAGCGACACTTTGTCAATGACCTCAGCGAAGCCCAAAGTCTAGTGTGGCTGGTGACAATTAACAAGCCTGTGAATTAATCAAACGCTAACCAACGACTGCGTTTGTAACCCATCTACAGTGGCACTGGGAATCCATTTGTGACGTTTTATTTTCGCACCGTTGTTTTCAGCGTACTGCAGCACAATCAGAACCCCCTCCCCCGCAATCAGAACCCCCTCCCCCGCAATCAGAACCCCCTCCCCCGCAATCAGAACCCCCTCCCCCGCAATCAGAACCCCCTCCCCCAAGCTATGAAATTGAAAGTCGGGTGAGCCAGGTGCTTGAATCCAAACAGACGGCTGTTCAAACAGGGAACATGTCGACATGTACAGACAGTCATTGGAATGTTTTTCAAGACGATTAGAATTTTTACAAAGTGCACCACCGGATAGGAGATTGTAGAACAGTTGTTTGACAAATCACCCTCCTGGTTAGTCTGATGATACGTCATGACGGCAATGTACTGGATCAAGCTGGAAAGCTAGATTAACTAACTGCACCTTAACTTTTGCTCTAGCGCACTATTATAAAAAAAAAAAGTTAATGCTTAATTCTAATCCCGAAGGAAATTGAGGACTCTGCATTTAACACTAGCAGCACTGGGAGCATTTAACCCATCACTAGCAGCCCTGGGAGCATTTGACCCATCACTAGCAGCACTGGGAGCATTTAACCCATCACTAGCAGCACTGGGAGCATTTAACCCATCACTAGCAGCACTGAGAGCATTTGACCCATCACTAGCAGCACTGGGAGCATTTAACCCATCACTAGCAGCACTGGGAGCATTTAACCCATCACTAGCAGCACTGGGAGCATTTAACCCATCACTAGCAGCACTGGGAGCATTTAACCCATCACTAGCAGCACTGGGAGCAGTGGGCAGCCACAGTGCAGCATGCGGGGACCAACTCCAGGGCTACTGCCTAGTGGCTAGGTCAAGGGCCCTGGCAGGAGTATTAACCCAACATGGATGTCTTTTTTGGGTGTGGGAGGAAACCGGAGCACCCTGAGGAAAACCCACGCGAACACGGGGAGAACATACAAGTACCATAGTTTGTTGTATAATATATATTATCAATTGGCCACGTTTCATGAATGGAGCACCTAGGTATAGTCGTAGGGTGCAACATGGTGCCATTTTCGTGGCACCATTTTGCATCATTAAAACACACCGACAAATTAACTACGCTGACAGGTCATGCGATAGACAACCGCAGCAGATGCGGTCTAACCGCTTGGCTTCACGAGAAGTGAAACAGGAAGAGCAGCTCTCACCTACTTGGATCCACTCTATATTATTTAGACCTTCGCCGAGGGAAGTAGTGTCCTCCCACAGATGAAACCCAGCAAGTGTACGCTTACAAGCCAATGTTCAGTCACATGGTCTATTCTCCGTGCACCAAATAGACAAGGAGCACACGCAACACAGACTGATGTGTAAACACATTTATCCTGGATGACACTTAAAGAGAAAGCAAAGCTCCCAGTATATATACCCTGATTAGTTCTTTAGGATGGCTGTATTGTTGGCTGTGTAACTCTAACTAAACATTGTGAAAGCCGAGATCTGCACAGGGACCATTCCCATTTGCAGTCGATGCATGTCCACTGTCCAGCCCTCCCAATGACAAGAGACAATGGCCGGTTCATGAAGTAAGCTTACAGCATCACATTTATGCAAGTCGCTGGACAAGTTCCTACCCCTTATTCTTAGTCCTTTCCCGACAGCTTGCTTGTTGTGTGTACCAACACACTGCAACTGAAGGTAGGAGTTAACACAAGTCAGTGAGATGGTCGCTACAAGGCGCGGTTACTTTTCTCGCCCTCTCTGTGTATCTCCTCTTTATCGTCACGAACCATTAAAGGAATAACATGTCAAACCATAGCTGGCTTGTGTTTAGTGAATTTATCTCTCACATTCTAAGTACTAGCTCTAACATGTCACCCTTTAAGCACCCATACAATTATTTTCTCTTTCATTTTATTTACTAATTTTGCCTGATGCCATCTTTTGCTGCTTCGCATTTTGTCCACTTGTTTTTAGAAGGTGTCTCTGCATGAAAGCGTTGCGCTGCTAAAATGACTGAAACATGAAACCCCCGTCTTACCCACTGCAGCGGCACCGGCGCCCAGCAAGGCCTCCTTGTACTTGCGCAGGCTCTCGTCATCCTTGTCCAGCTCTTGGATCTCCTGGAGGGTCTTCTGCGCCGGAGCCTTGTAGTTGACCTTCTCGCTCTCCTCGTTCGCCGCCGCGATGGCTGCAAGCTGCTCCGGAGTCACGTTGTCCTCAGCCATGTCTGGGGGGCGAGGGGGACACAATGGAAGAGGGGACACAAAAATAAAACACATTTATGAACGGCACTCCAAGGTTACGTCATATTAGCATCAGTTCAACCTAGTCATAAATTGAGCAAATGTGAAATGCAGGCCTGCGGGAAGAAGGACAAATGAAAAGAAACCTGATAAGTTTTGGATCTCATCTTTACCGAAGCACAACCAGATAATCCTTCTGGCGTTCTGAGCACATCCTACCAGCCTCCGCCTCTCTGGAGAGGTCTGGTGAAGGCAGGAGTAAAATTAACATCTTGACTCAATCCAGGGGCTACAGAATAACACAGGGGCAACAACCGCTGTGTTAGGACTACCGCAAACCTGGACATGTGAAGTATCGGTTCTCCACCGCGGTGTTAGGACTACCGCAAACCTGGACATGTGAAGTATCGGTTCTCCACCGCGGTGTTAGAAGACTGTCTAGGTTGAACAGATGACAGCGCGTTATTCCTGTAAGGCCCACTGCTGATCTTACACACCGATAGATCACAGCTTCTGGGAGCAGTGGGACATCATCAAGCGCTGGCTTCCTGGAAGCCACAATACTACCACTACGGACTTGAAGCCATGATGTCATGGAAACACACGACACCCTACCGATCTCTGCCCCCCCCCCCCCCCATACAAGCCCACACCCCATTCAGGCTAGAGGAGGGACAGATGCAAATCATTTACCTTATACTATATGGCCTCGGGAACAATTTCCTAAAACCATGTCAAAACATACGCCTCTGGGGATAATGTAATGAAGGTCTTTTGTTTGGACTAAAATACCTGAAAGCCAGAACCAGACAGGATGTCACTTTTGACCACAAATTACTTATGCTACCATGGGGGTTTTTCCAATTCAAAAACAACCTCAAGCTCACATCCTAGTTTGACTTTTAACAGGAAATGGTCACATAGACTATGTGATCTGTAGAGAATTAATATATCTATAGAGAATGAATATAACTATCTATCTATCTCATCAGCTCTTTGATTGTTCAGAAATTAAAGTGCTTAATTCTTATGTTGGTTACAAAGAAGAAAAACCTTTCCCTTCCAAGTGAGTCAAATTATTAAGAAGAAAATATACTTATACTCGTTTCAATGTGCATTGTAACAAAAGCAGGACGTTGTGCATTCAGGCAAACCAACACACAATTTGTACGGCTGTTCCATTTACAATACCAACGCATAGAACGGTGCAGAACTTTAATGCAGTAATTCCCGTTAACAGAGGTTGTAATGACAATAAACAATTAAATGCATCTCTCTCCTCCAATGTGATCTGCACCAGAACCGTGGCAGTGAAATGTTTCACGCCCTCCATACACAGAAATCTGTGCTGGAATACACAGGAACGTAACAATGATAATAAACAATAAAGAGAATAATGGGCTTCCTCTTCCTTGAGAAAAGCACAAGCTTTTCTTAGCATTCTTCCTGCTGAGCTGCTCTTGTGACCTGCCCCAACTAGCAGGCACTGGTGGAATTCTAGCTAGCTGTGAGGATTGCACTCTGCAGACCTGCACAAAGTGGTCAGCAGTCATAAGCATGCCTAAACAGGGAAATTTGGCTATTTTGGCTGAAGCGCTAAACACAAAATCAATCACAGAAACCCCATCTTGAAAAATGTAACCGATTTGCTGGGAGTACCATAGAGCCCTCCAGCGCTATGTAGAATAAAAACAATCTGCATTGATCTCTATCTGTTGGAAATTAAGGTAATTTACGGTTACGGATTAATAATTAATCCGAATGGTCAACAATGCCCAGCTATCCTGTAAAAGGCAAATTTTTATTCCATAATTTACAGTTCCTTTAATAGAGAGGAGGGTAGACAGAATAGACCCAGTGGTAAAGTCCTCGGTTTAATATTGGCCAATTAAAATTGATAGATTTATTGCTCATTTACCTTGATCACTTGATCAAATATTTGCATTTTTTTGGGGGGGGGGGGGGTTAGTAAATTTGATATGCTGCAGGAGACACATTTATAGATCTCGGCCGTTGTGTCACCAGCGGCTATAAACCTCTGCGGCTGATCAGGAGTTCCTCTTCCCAGACCTACGGAGAAATAACTTTACCAACACCAATTGTAGCCAATACCGCTGCGGAAAGTATTCGGCGGGTAGTATTACACAATTATTAGATTACCCAATATCCTTTATGAAAAATAAACCATTTCTCCAAACGAATACGATTTGGTCATACGCTCACGCAGGCAGGATTTTGAGTGTAATAGATAACTGGATTTCAAAAGTCTATTAAAAAAAGGTTGCCGTTTGTAAAGACCACCCCGCCCATCTCAAGAGGAAGCCATTCTTATTCAAGTAGGCCAGCAGCCCGGTGGGCATGACAGGAAACGAGTGACTTGAGATTCAGATTCATAGAGGAAGTACAATGCAATTACAGTCAAAACGCCAGATTGAAAAGTCACTCGAATGCCCCAATCGATGTTATATTTCCAGAGTATCTAAACCTATACGCACAATTTGTTGTATATTGATGCAGACAGTAATGATTAAAAAAAAAAAAAAACGACATGTCGTAGACCCAGAAGTGATACAATCTTCCAACCCAGCACTCGGTTGGAAATCAGACAGCTTTAAATGAATTATACCGTCTATTAAATTGAACAATGATCCTGCGCAAAATAAATCTTAACGAGAAATGTAGAAGTTTACATCAGCTCAGTAAAGGGTTAGTGAAACGGCATCGATGTCTCCAAGGGAAGCGATGTGGTTAAACCCGCTTACCTCTTCGGTTTAGTAACGTTAAAACCTAGTCTGAGATGCTAGACGTCGAGCACCTTCCTCTATGTTAGATAGACGATACACTTGACGAGACTTCGTTTAAACGATACGACTATCCCTGACAAAAAAAAAGGCTTTACCAAGTCGACCATTTACCGAAGGTCGTAGTTTTCAATGCCAGACCAAAATACCTATTCGTTATTTTATGGGCAACTTGCAAATTCTATACAGGGTGGGACAGGAACATGCTAGCTTCCACATAGCTAATAGCCAAGCCACCTCTGCACTGCTAGCGTTAGCTTTATTCGTTCACGTCCAGCAGACAAGCAAGAAATACATTGGTTGATCGATAACGTCACACAACTACGCCAAATAAGTAATCAAATTATAATCTTCGTCAAAATCATATTGACCTACCTTGTGATGTAGTTCGTTTTCGGTGGCTCTGAGTGATAAGTGCTTTAGTTGCTCTGCACTCTGCAAGTATGGCGAAGACCGATCGGCGACGCCCGCGCTTCAAGCTTCCGGGATTGCTCTGCGCACGCCGCGAGCAGGTGACGTGAGATGGGCTGCGCGTTCTCAATTTGACAGCCTTGTTCTGTACAATACATTCACGCCTTGTCCTTCGTATGCATTTATGCTCGTAGCATTAATCGCCGTTACCAGATGCTTTTATGCCAAGCGACGTCCTTATGTACATTTTGGGGCCAAGTGTTCCGTTTGACCAGCTCTTGTGAAATACATTTAGTCGAAAACATGCGTTTAAGACTTATATTTAGCCATTATATTGGCAATTAGTCGGTTATCCGGAGAGAAAATAAACGGAACATACTGGTGATAATTCACTTAAGAGCAGCACTGTTACTTCATTTCCTTCATAAACAACTCAAATGGTTGAATTAGCCATTATAATATTACAAATGCCCTGGCTTTCAGGTCTGATAGTTAAAATGTACATGTAATGCTACATGATATTCGTGTTGATATAAAAAGTGACTCAATGCAACAGATTAAAACAAAGAAATTTATACAGCTCAAGGAATGTGCACAACAACTAACTGTACAATGCCCCTCATAAAAAACTGACACGCACGATTCAATTTACATAAAATGGTATGAGTCGTATTTTGCCATCCGGCCCTTATTACAGAGTTGAAAAGCAGCACATAGTTCCATACAGTTATCTCTTCACATAAAGAACCTACGGGCAGATGAAGCAGGAAAAAAAGAAAAAGATAAAAATCATACAACTAAGCTACGAACAAGTTTTAAATAGTACAAAAAGGAATAAGATCCAAAAACTAAAATGGCTTCATAATATCAGGAAAATTTGGATTCCATTTGATTTGACATTTTCCACTGATGGGATCAAGTGACCCATCTTCACGGTGTTGACTCCATTCAACTTGTGTCCATCTGAAACAGAAGGAGGCCAGGGCCACCGTTGTCACTAATGCATTTGAGAGAAAACATTTTTCTTTAAAACACATGAACAAATTAGTACTTCGGTTTCAAATACAAAATCGGTCAACTGGCTGAGGCATTCAGCACAGTCATATAGGCTGCTGTATGCAAGCAATTATTTACATACCTTGGCGTTGTAAGCATCCAACTGTGCGTCCAGCTCCTCCGCAGACAGCTGCGGCCGGCTGCCACCACCACGTCCGCCGCCACCACCACCGCGGCCGCCTTTGAAACTTCCACGGCGACCGCCTGGCCTGGGTTCTCTCTTTTCAAACGTGGGCCGGCCGAGTCTCTCCTTGTCAAAACCGCCGCTGGGACTGTGGGAGGCAGTAACAAAGATGAGAATGGCAGAATTCGGGGGGGAGATTTATTTATTTCCACAATGCAAATAAACTACAGCAGGCGGTCCAGGTTTCACCTGAAAGCACGGCGACTCACCTTTGTGTGGATGGCTTTCTTGTCACGTCACGGTCTGAGGTAACTTGCTGGATTTTCATTGGACGACCTAGAAAGAAACCACACGAAAAGATGAACTACCATTCTGAGTCCACAGACGCCACGCATACACACACAAACAAAGGAAAGAGTGGGTGATGCGCTATTGTAGGCATGGGAAGGAATACCTGAACACACTTCTCAACACATCTTTTGAGTAACTTGAAATAATTAAAATTACACGTCATAAGTGTTTGGGCCGAATCTGAAAACCGTATAAAACCACACAAACATTGGAGGGTAGAGCCTCACCGTCAAGTGGCACGCCGTTGTACTGCTTCATGGCTTTGAGTGCATCCGCCGCCGTTTCAAAATGGACATCTGCCGTTCCCTGGCTGCGACCGGAGCGGTCGTAGTGCACCGCCGCCTTCTTCAACGCGCCAAAATCTGCAAATAACTCCTGAAACACAGCAACAACAAAAAAAAAAAAATCAGCGTCGGCGGTTCAGGCAAACACACAGGTCAAGTCAAGGGGTGCATCGTCAGGCATTTATGAAGTGGTGCTCTACCTTGATGTCCTTGTCGGACACGCCAAATTCAAGATTTGACACCAGCAGTTTGCCGCCATCTTCGCCGCCGCCGCCGTTCCTTGCTGCTCCTGTACTTCTTGTTGTGCGAGACGCTGAGGCAAGGCCGTCCTCAAACATGTCATGCTGCCATTTATCTGGCAATTCTCTGGGCTGAATAGAAAAAGGGAAACATAGCTCAAGTTATGATATTCAAGTGGTCATACTTGACTAGACTGACCCATTTGGCACAGCAAACTGAAGGTGAAAATTAATTTAATCAAAAATGTTGTTGAAAGAAATAGGCCACATCATTATAAGTATGCTGTACAGCAACTAAAATACAACTAAACTAAACTAACGAACTAAAAAAAAAAAAGTCCCTTACGGTGTTAGTCGTCAACATTACCCAAACAAAGTCTGAACAAAATCCAGATCGACCCCTCTCAGTTTGAAATGCCAGGTTCCAGTTCTCTGGGGGAATTGGGGCCTTCTTCTGTCGCCGACACCAAATCTCTGTTCCATTAATAAGAGGTTTTGGGATTGTCCGTAGCCTTTACCATTAAAGCAGAACGTGTGAACCAGTTCGCCGGGGTGGAAACTGAAAGGGACAAAAGGCCCATGCGCTCACTTAATGAATCGCCATTTTGTTTCCGAAATGTTGCGTAACAGCTCCCAGTTTTAACAATGTGCAGTAGTTACACGAAAAGAAAGATTTTTTTGGATGATTTTGAACACACGACATCCCCGAAATGAAGACGAAAACGTCAGTCGACCAAGAGAACGAATTCTCGAGCGGCAGGTCCGCTTCAGGAAACTCGTTCCGGTGGTGTGTTGACAAAGAAAACATGCAAACTGTTGAAGACCAATCTTCTACGGTCAATCCAAACGATTCAGCCAAACGTTGATAGCCGTTAAAAATTTTAAATAAAAAATGTAAGTCGAAAACCCGAGGCACAGCCGTCGGGGTCAAACAATAGCATTGAACATTTACGACTTCCCTGGCCCGCTCGTTTGGAGAGCGAACCATCGTGGCACACAAGAGGGCTCTCCACACTTTCAATAACTCTTTGCCATTTTCAAATATACCACAACGTAATCGACAACGCTCGTTGACTCGGTAACAATCAACAGGTTAGATCTCTTCCCAGAGCTTCTTCCTCATCATCATCATACCCGTGTGTATGGCGCTGGTCTGTTTTTATCGCGGTTGAAGTTCCCTCGGCTCCGGGTAGGCCCTGCTCCACCTCGGCCAGAGTTAGCGCTCCGACCCGGAGCACCTCTGCCACCACGACCTCCACCTCCTCGACTCTCTCGTCCACCACCTCCTTTCTTGTTCAGCTTAATAATTTCGTCGAGAGACATGTCCATCTTGCTGTTGTCTGTCATGGTTCTGAACAAACTTGGAGAAACCCGGGGTTATCACGGCAGCTTGGGTGACGGCGGAAAAACGGAAGTGGATTAAATAGAGCGCGGAATTGACGAAACAAACACGCACAACTACTTCCGGTGATCGTGTCCTATAAACAGAATGAACAACATGTTAACAACAAACGGTGTAAAACACTACGACAAATAGTTGACAAAACGGTCATTGTTTTATAAAAAGTGATCGTAAAAATCCAAATCAGAGTTGTTTCACTTATGTGTTCACAATTGTGAGCATTGGGTTTACTTCCCAAAGTCACCGGTAGATGACAGGGCAGCTTAACCGGTTCATGTGGCAGTGTTGGGGTTCTTCTTCTATAGTTCTTCAACTGCAGTCTTATATTTAATTCTAAAATAAAACAAAATGTCATACAGCGTTGACTGTTAACAAAGCTATCGGCTCTAATAGTGGTGACCATTGCAAGGTAATCTATCTGACTACCTAATAGTAGATATTGGTCATTTCGAATGGATCGTTATGCTTCATAAAAATGACAATAACGTTAGCAGTTTACATAGCATACTAGCTTGAGAAATCACTCAAATGATGTTGTCTTCTGCTACTGTTAGCCTTTTCTTGTAGGAAAAACGGGAAATGAAGGTAAAAGTCAAACAGTGGAACGGCGTGGCGTCCTGGTTATGGGTGGCCAACGACGAGAACTGTGGGATTTGCAGAATGTCCTTCAATGGATGCTGTCCAGACTGTAAGCATACATTACTACTGTAAACTTAACTTTGGCGCAAAGCATTACACATATTGAGTTGTTCAGCACATATCTAGCCGTTTTTAGGAGTAACAGTTACCAGAATGTTGATATGAATCGACGTAACGTTAGATGAATTGCAAGCCCTTTTGCTGCAACACTGCAAATATTCACACTAAACAGCTAATTGACACCTATTATTGTCCATACATGCTCTAATGTAGGTGCTGTTAAAATGGATATAAAATGCTGGTTCTAATATGTTGCAGGTAAGGTTCCTGGGGATGACTGTCCCCTTGTCTGGGGCCAATGCTCCCACTGTTTCCATATGCACTGCATCCTCAAATGGCTAAACTCTCAGCAGGTCCAACAACAGTGTCCAATGTGCCGGCAAGAATGGAAGTTTAAGGAATGAGTCTGCACAGGCGTCACTGTGGTAATGCCTCGCCGAGAACAGGAAGGCTTCAGCTGCAGTGTAACACTTTTGAAAGTGAATTGTATAAAGAAATATGTGTATGTTTTATATCCCTATGGTTTGCATTGTTCATGCCATTGCATCAAGCTGGCCAATTTAATTGGTTATTAAATACATTATTTTCTATGAAATGCTTGTGCCACGGTTGACATAATTGGTTTGTCTCGCACCATTTATTTTGTCATTTAGCAGCCGCGTTGCTCCAATGGGCCTTACAGGGACTGTTTACATATTATGGAGCAGGTAGGGGGGTTTGGCATCTTGCTTAAGGATCCTTTCAGGTGGACCGTGACAGTCCAGCCCTAGAGCAATCCTGTGATCATGATCTTTTCATTCATCCCCAACAGTAAATTATTACTCCCCTACATACAACGTATATTTATAATGTAAACTGATAGACTGCTGACTTTGAGAAGGGTTTGGAAATAATGACTAAAATACAATACAAATAAACAAACAATTAAATGTGAGCTCTGCAGTAAAAATAAATCAATCAGGTGTGCCATTAAATAATTGGTCAAACTCAATGGTGTTTTGTGTGACTGATTAAATAGAACTGCTGTAGACAGCACATGCTTAGCTGACGTCCATCTTAATCCTATGAAAGTAAATCTGTCTTGGTTAGGCTGCCCACAAAGTCAATAAAGTTCAGAACATTGTGTCATCTGCAAATGACCGAATCCTGTCTCAAGGTGGAGCTGTTGGTGTGTAAAGAGATGTGCAGGGTAGACGTTGGCCAAACCAATGGCCATCTAGGATTCTGGGGACCACTGCTCTTGGCCTCCATAAGTGACTTTGTCCTGGAGGATAGGCAGAAGTCAGGGCTCCATGGTCACCAGGCTTACTGACGGTGGGTCATTGGTTTGAGTCCACTACTCCCATAAGTTAGTACTTGAACAATTGTAGTTTTTTGTTGTATAGTAACAGTTGTGTAGTAGTTGTTTAATTAAGGTGTATTTAATGAAGTAGAAGATACTGATACAGTATTCACTTGTGTTCAGGCGACTTTATTTAAAAAAGTAATAAAAAAATACAGTAAACAAATCTTTGTGAATAAGATCAACTAAACATTGCCATTCACCAAGAGCACTCTGCAGGTTTTGAGGATTAGGATTCTTATTCATTACATCGAAACCACTAACAAGCTTTGCTGTAATAGGACCTTGCGTTTCATTCCTCTGCTAACCTTAGTATACAATAGGTGTCGCGTCATTACAGGCTACGCAGTCCAACTAAAAATGGCTTCTCCTGTTTCAAATTTAGGAACGTTCAAAATCAGTCCAGATTTCTTAAATATGTCAAATAGACGGAACGAGAAAAATGTGTCCCTGGTGACACATTTGAAATGACACCAAAAAAAAAAAAAACTGTTTGCAAGATTATACAAATTGGAGACTAGGTGGACTAGCTAAGGTTGAGGCTTGTACCAGCAGAAGTTCCCGCCACTCAACAGGATTCCAAGTAATGCTGGTCTTCTTTTCATCTGATGCCATTGCTGAATCTGTGCCCATCAGAGCTGACGGCCTGAGGCAGCAAGCATGTAGGCTCTCTGGGGCCCCACCATCTCTGTCTATTGAAGCAGGGCTGTCAACAGAATATAGAAGCAGTCTTCTATTGATTTGAGGACTTGGGAAAAGGGGTATCTATAAAAGCAGGGGTTTAGTCATCCGCAGCCAACCCAAACAGCACCAGCAACTCCTTGTTTGCTGGGTCGATAAGGTCTGCGGGTTTCTCTCCACTTTCATTCAGAATCTCTCGGTCAGCACCCAGCGAGAGAAGATACCTAGAAGGGAATAGAAGCGACGTCACTTAGCAAGAGGACGGTATCATGTTCGACACGCAGCAGCGACGGTTGTCTAGGTTTGTGACATGGCCTACTTGAAACCCAGGGCAGGTCAACAGTATGCAAGAATGCAGCTGATATTTCAGCTTCGCTCACCTCTGTGGCGTAAGAGGCTTAGCCAGCCAATGGTGTGTCCCCTTCTAATGCATTCACCATATATGTGCTTTCTCAATGAACACACGTGCAAGCATCGGCCTCAATCTCAGAGCACTAATGCTGTTCTTGGTCAATCCAGGCAATACAATTCTATTGGTCGTTTTCAGTTCTCTGTCAGTGTTTTTGCCTTCCTCTGGCCTGCCTTTTTGTTTTGGTTGTAAATAATTGGAGAAGACGCTTACCGGGCAATTTCAGGGAAGCCATCGCTGCAGGCCATGTGGAGAGGGGTCCATCCCTCCTCATCTCTGTGGTGGAGGTCTGCTCCGTGCTTCATCAGAAGTGTCACACATTCCAGGTTCCCGGAAAGTACCGCCTCGTGGATTGCGGCCATACCTAGCAATAGGTAACAATGGGAAATAAGACCATTGACCAGCTTAACAGCAAAATACTTTTAAGAAAATGTGGTGACTAGCTGATCCGCAGAAAGCTCAATTGATTGAAATGTAGCTGCATTGGACCTTACCAGAATGGTAGATTGTGTCCAGACTGACCCTCCTGGCTCGGATGAAAGGGCCGATTCTCTCCAGCTCACCGTGTCTAACGCAGTCCTGGAAAACAACGTCGTTGGGGAAGTGGACATTGCGGGGGGCAGTTTTGAGAGATTCATCCGCTGGGCAGGTCTTTGGTGCCTCACACTCCTTTGGATAACTCTTGATTCCCATGGCTCGAGATAAAGGACGTTGGCGGTACCTCATCGACGGGATGTCCTTTGTACCCGTTGAAAAAATCCTCGCCGTTTCTGTCGTCAGGTTTTATCCTATTGAATGTACCGCAGAAGCCTTTTTGATTCTCTCCTCCCGGATAGCGAACTCCTTTAATTGTCTTGCTGTTCAGTGGCGCTCTGTACATCAACTACAGCCTTCTGAAGACCAAGGTCGTTGTCTAGACCCCTATATACTCTTTCTAGGCTATTTTTAAACCGTGGCACGCCACTGATTGAGGGTCTGGCTTTGAAAGACGAGAGGGCTCGTTTATTGGCCCTTCTTCCTGAACCAAGTCACAAGCCCCCCGCCACAGATAGTATCTGGATTCATGACAACACAAAACTCACATTTCAACTCCCACACCCAGATGTTGCTCATGCCGGGACGCACGTAGCCATGTGAGCAACAAACACATGTTGCCTTTAGTCATGTCCCACATAAAGCACTGATCTAAGAAATATGACAAATCACAAATGATGCCAATGGTTTTATTTAGCTTTATCCCAACATTGAATACTAATTTAACAAACTTAAAATGTTTTTAACATTGGCATTTTTAGTATAATGAAAGTATAGCACCATGACCTGAAACAATTTGAATTAGTGTTGTGAAAAATGGTTTCCCCATGTGCTTACTTTCCCGCTATGCAGAGCACTCTACATCTTCACATGACATATTTGATGTACAAAATATTAAGGATTATGTTTGTTTCACAATACGTTCAACGTGAACCATTAAAATATGCTGAAGTTTTCTCAATTTCTATATTTTTCTTTCAATGAGTGAAAAAAAAAGTAACAGGTAAGTTCAACTTTTTTTATTTGGCCACCATTTTCACATTTCCACATTAAACTGAACAAGTTGGAATGCTTTGTCAAACTTTTTCCCCACCCCTGTATAGCGGTTCAAAAAACCCATCACCCTGCTCCACTCAATCCACCCCCTCACTGCCAAACAGAAAATAAGACAAACATAAAACATTCATTGGCCACACACACACACACACACACACACACACACACACACACACACACACACACACACACACACACACACACACACACACACACACACACACACACACACACACACACACACACACACACACACACACACACACACACACACACACACACACACGATGGGGTGGGTTCAGTAAGGGTGTGGGTTGGGGCTGTTCAACTGTTCCCTGGCCAGATGCTGACCTTGTGCCCCTCAGACCTGCTTGCCCCCGACCACGGTTCCCCTAAAGTAACGACCTCTGCCTTCCATCAGTAACCATAATGAATCTGACTGGCGGTAACACCGTGCCGCCTAACCTGAACAGCTCGGGGGGGGGGGGGGGGGGGGGTCTCCATACGCAAGGTTCTGAGGGTGTGGTCCACAGGGCTTACCTACCCTGCCACCCAGCAAGACCGATGGTGGGTTCGCTGGGCCCATCGGCCACAAAGCAAGCAACGATAAGCCTAAAAATACAACCAAAAACTAATTTAAGAAAATAGAATTAAATAAAAATATGTTGTTGCCCCACCCTCCCCCCCCCTTTCTGAGCTAACCCCTTTCTCCCCATTTAAAAACGTAGCCGTGCTGAAATCATTAAAACAAACCAAATAAAAAAAAAAACACGTAAGAGGAATGGATGAAAACAAATGCCTCAAAAGTCCTGGCTACTGGTGCACAATATTGCTTTCAAGGGGAATCTTTGTGCTAAACTGTTGATTTCATCGTAGTGATCACTTTATAAATAAAAATGTTTACACATACAAGATGGCCCGCCCCCCCCACTCAAGTGCTCTGAGAGTCTGGAGACCCACTCCACAAACCCTGGTCCTCATCATCTACACCAAAGGCACGAGAACACTGGCAGCCCCTCCCTTACTTAAAATGAACAGTGACAGGGTTTCTTTCAAAGGGGATGAGGAAATCGAGGGACAGAAAGTGACACGGATACCTTCTGCAGCTGGATCACAATGCCAGTTTTTCTCGTTACGTTTGATTCAAAATATACACGGCAAACTGCTAACATATAACTTGGTACAGATGACCTTGAGGTCTCAGGGAGGTGGGTTTTTCTTTTTACTGATCCACCGTCGTCCCCCTCATAGCGGGACTAGACCATCCTGTCTAGTAGTTAAGGGTGGTGGTGGTGGTGGTGTGGGGGGGGGGGGGGGGGGGTCGGGGAAGAGATGTAGGCAAGCTGGTTGAGGGCAGGCCCTGCCGCGCTCACTAATAAACAGATGTGTGGGCTGGCGGAGGAGAAGTTTGAAGGGGCAAGTGTTTAAGAGTTGATGGGACGGGGGGCGCCCCACAGGGAGGTGAGGTTGGTGGTGTTGATCGGGCGGAGGGGGTTGCAGGGCACAGGACTCGTCTCTCCTCCTGCCACCTCTTACAACTCGTCGTGGTCCCCCTCGCCATCCGAGTCCTCCTCCTGTTCTGCTTCATCCTAAAAAACAAATAAAAATAAAAAAATAAAAGGGGGGGAGAATACGAACATCATTTGAAAAACAATTCGTAACGTTTTTGTTTTGAACGTACGCCGTACAAATTAACCACGGGCTGCGAAATGTAAGCAGGTGTAACCATTCAACTACAACCCTTCTATGGACAGCTATAATAAAAAAGGTATGTAGTGTTAAGCAGTTAACGGAGAACAGAGTGTAGTCCGCACTACATCATAACATGGCAGACATGACATGCGCAATCTGTACCGCCTGTAACTCACGTCCGCATGGCCCCGAGCAACGAGGAGACTGACCGAGGATGGACAGGAGTGGGTCTGGGTGGGAGTCGTGTTTACTACGCAAGCTAGTGGGAAGGCTGCCCGTGCCTTTACCTAAAAGTCCCCTGACTGCAGGGACTCAACAGCAACGACAGCTGCATTAGTGCAGCTGTCGTTGGTGGGGACCAGCATACATCTGCTGGTCCCCAATTAGACCTCTGGGAAGGAGGAGGAGGGCGGGGTGGTGTTGGGAATGGTGAGAAATAATAGGGGCTAGTGTAAAGCTGGCAGACTTTTCCCAGCCCAAGAATGTGCTTTTGGCTAAGTCACCACAAAGCAGACTTCCAATTAAAAATAAAATAATCTTGGTTTGTCAGCAACAAAAGACCAGACATGTAAAGCGTTACAGCGGCGTTCTTTTGCGGGTTCGTCCTACCCTCGTAAACCACGCGACGCCAGCCTACATCTGATGATTACGGCGGGGCAGTACGGTTATGGATATTTGTACAATTGAATTTATTAATATAAAAATATTTCTGATGTTTTGGAATTCACTTTATGAATTCAAGATGTTTTCACTTCAACGAGAATGGTAGCGGTAATGTTCGCTACCGTAGCTGCTTTAGTTACTTTTGAAATACAGCACTTCAACCGCCATCCTGCGGACTGCGAGATCAGACCGGTGGAAGCTAATCCAATCGGCTGCAAAGTGCGGTGGACCTACGACGCCCCTCAACACCGCTGCTGGCCGGCACTACAGACCAAATGAGTGACGTGAATCTGTGCCAGTCAGCCACCACCACCCGACTCCAAACATAAGATTGTGGAGATTCACTTACATCCAAATCAACGTCCTCCTCCTCCTCCTCCTCTCCTGCGGGCGCTCCGCCATCCTTGCCACCGCTCTCCAGGAACTTGGTGAAGCCCTCCATCGTCCTCTCTCCGTTGTAGTCAATCACCTGTTGGGAGGACACATTAAATATGGGTCAATCTCCAGACGTCAAACTAATTACTCAAACAGGGTCATTAACTTTTATATCCAATGATGACAGATTCCCTTGCTTGTGTGCCAGGGCAACAAGGATGGTTAATAGTGTCCTGTTAAACCGGAGCAGCACTTGGAATAATGCTGTGAGCACGGCAGTCAAAGACTGAATCAGAGACTTCAAGTGTAAGTGAATCCCCCGTTTCGGCTTGCACACTGCACCACTTTAACATTGGGCTAGCGTATCATACCCATACCCAAAATTATATAGTTGGGTGTTTGATTGGGGAGGTGTGCAAGCATCTCTAGACGTCCGGTGGCACTGGAGTGCATTTGGAGGTAAAGTGTCATTTAATAAGTGAAAGTCAAAGCTATAATACACGTTTACAAATAAACCACGGGATGGCAACTTGAAGCAGGTGTATCCAATACACTACAACCCTTCTAAATATAGCTATAAAGTGCTATAGTGTTAAGCCTTGGTACTCATCGTTAAGTATAAGCGTTATAGTAAGATAACGTCTGTACGAACGTTCACAAACTGGTTGGCGGTGACTGTAAAAATGGGCGAGTGAGGTCACCACGTAGGCCTCTAGACGTACAGCAAGGCACCACCAGGCCAGAGGGCTCAGCTGTTGGCACGTGTTTGAGTCGCTCTTAAAAGGAGGACTCACTAAAGGAGTAGGGCTGACCCCTCACAGTCCACTAATTAGTGGCGGAGCTCTAAGCATCCCTCTCTTTAGAGCCATCGTTAGGTCAATCTTTCCACACAATAGACGAAAGAAAAAGTACACTGCCCTAAGCAGCAGCCTAACTCAAACACACATCAACTGAATAAGTCTCACGTTTAAAAATGTCCCCAATGGATAGAACATCAAATCGCAGTTTAGCAGTGTATCCCGCTAGCTCTACAACAGTAAAAAGCAGGTAAAAAATTGCTGAAAAGTATTGCAGATTTATTTGGCGAATTAAAACGCAGTAAGCCTACACGTTAAGATTTGGACCATGTATTCGATTAGATTTGGGGTATTTCTTGCATCCCTAATAACTAGAATTAAATGTAGAAACTCATTGGATAATATTTAACACCACAATTGGGACTTATGATTATCGTCGACTTACAGTTGGGATAGATTGCTTTTAATCAACCAACTAAATTCTTAGGCGGGGACAGCCCTACAGATCAAAATGGTCATACACATCATCCCAAAAGGTCTGCAGAGGGGAAGGAAGAGGCCATTTCGCACGGTGGAGAAGCACTGACCTTGCGCTCTTCTCCTGCCGGGAAGTACTTGAGTGTGGGGAAGCTGTGAACTTTCACTGTCTCGATCTCGTTGGCTGTGGAGTCCATCTTGGCGATGATGGTGTCGGAACCCTCTGGGTACTTCTCGCCAAGCTGGTCCCAGATGGGAGCCAGCTGCTTGCAGTGTCCACACCACGGCGCATCTGGAACCAAGGGAGTAGAGAGTGAATCCAAAGCTGCAAGAATCCAACCAACTCAAAACAGGCACACCCAAGGTACCATTACAGACTTTCAGTACATGGAAAACGGGTTTAATGGGAGAACAAAAACAACTTTGCTATGATTTAATAGATGTTCACAATCCTTTCACGGTCAAGAACTTCCTAACAAAAGGGCAGTCACCCAGTTAAGCAAAGTCACTCAACTCTTTAATTTGATATCGATCGATGAAATGATGCAATGGGTGATTTAGACTTCAAACTCGTCCAACCCCAACATGAATTCCTTCCAATGAGATGCCATACCATTGGTCAGGCATGCACAGCATTGGCACGTGCTCTCTCCTTAACACCCACCTTATCCTTTAACTGACAAGAAAATACCCCCCCCTCTCTCATTTGCCAGGCTATACGGCTAGCCCTCGCCATGCCCATCTGACGGTAAGCAGCAGTATAAAAAGGCTTTTAATAGGTCTCTAAATATAGAACATATACAAATACAGCACTGACAACACACAAGCAAATTTGTGTTTTCAGTGTCACATTACATATTTGTATGTGGGTGTTGGTGGGGACGAGCCTATGAGGCACCGGTTGCATAATCCCGGGTACGATTTCCCGCTATGGGCCACCTTATAACCTGTGATCAACTTGAGTGCACCAGAGAATACTGGTCTCTTACAGGGCTAGACTCAAGGAAAAGGTCAAGGCTATTTTTATCCATCCATCTTTCTAGACCGGCTGCCTATTTAAACATTCACAAAGATGAAATAAAATGCAATACTACTTACAAAACTCCACAAAGACGTTCTTGGTGGGATCAAAAACGACCTCCTCAAAGTTCTTTCCCACCAGAACGCTGACGGGGGTTTTGTTCCAGTCGTCAGGGATGTCCTGGCTCATAAGGTGGGGCTGGGGAAGAGAGATACAGAACAGTTAGTACGAGAAGAGTTGTCCAGACTTTATCAGTGGCTTTTACAATTTCCCACTTTTTCAGAAGCCCACGTGTATGTCGCCCGACTACCGGGAATATGAAGTCTTATGGCAAAGACGACACCTTTCCTCGACCAACGCACACAAGATATCACGTGACGTTTGGCCGCCGTTCAGAGCTATAGCAGCTTCCGAGACGGGGGAACCTTCCGGCACTCACCCGGAGCTTGCCCTCGGTGAAGCGTGTGCAGAAGGCGGTGATGCTCTCGGCGCTGATGACGTCGCTGTCGGGCTTAAACTTGGTCATCTCGTCCTCCAGGGTGATGAGGCGGATGGCGGGGCACTCCTCCTTCTTCAGCCCAAAGAACTCCAGGATGCGCTGGTTGTCCTCCACCTCGCTGTCGATGAAGATGAACAGGATCTGGGGGAAAAGAGACCCAGGAGGTGAATTAGTGTTTTTACACTCTGTACATTTTTAAAAAGGAGAATAAAAAAATAAAAAATAATTTCATTAACGACCTCTCCCACTAAAACAGCAAATTTGGCGGACCAGACACTTGAGCAAGAACTGAAATTCTAAAAGGGCTAGGCCAATTGGCCATCAAATGAGCCGAGGCCTTGTGTTTTGAAAGGCTCATTACCTTGCCCTTGAAGCCCTCGGCGGCCTTCTTGAACTGGTCCATTTTGTCCTGGAAGTCTGCGGCAGTCTTGGGCACAAACATCAGGATGTGGGACTTGATTTCTCCTCCGAAGATTTTGGGAGCGGTCTGCAACAAAGAAACAACACATTTTGATTAATCACTTTATCTGGCCATTAGATGGACGGCTGGACCCCTTTTTATCCCAAGTGGACTCAACGAAACAGTACGCGAGCACAAGGGATTATTTTTTGCCGTGGCGGGGCTGAACCAAACCATTACCTGCTCGGTGAACTCGATGACCAGGGGGAGCTGGTTGGTCTTGATGAAGGCTAGGATATTCTCCTTGGTCATCTCTCCGTCAAATGTGTTGCGGCCCTCGTCAAACTGTAGAAACACGTTGGACACTTTAGGTTTGAGAGGAAATTCTGAAATTACACATTAAAGCTAGGGTTGGCAATTTGGAGAAGCCAGCCAGAGTAAGCTAGGTCTTTTAACTATCCAACCCCCCAAAAAATCTCAGTCCTCCCTTCAAAGCCTTCACTCGCTAGCTTGCTTTAGCAATACGTCTGCCTAGCCTTGTGGAAGACTCTGGTCATTCGCCATGACCGCATAGGCAGAGTGCGCGCAGTAGCTGGGTAGGGAGGTAGACAGATAGACATGTAGGCCACCCGATCATTTCATTCAGCTCGAGTGGAATGATTGGACGGGCTTATTACAGGCCTGCGACAGCCACAGATAACGGATTTCCTTCTTTTTTTGTCAAGCACATTTGATTAATTGGTTGGGATGAATAATTGTATTCAAGAATAGCGCTGGCAAGGCCATCGCTAGTCCTGGCTGGAACAAATGGCTTTACAGACAGACCGTGGCCCTCAACATCAATTCCCAGTGGTTTATAAAAACACATTGCGGAAAAAGTCAAATAAGATTGCCTATTAATTGAGTACTAGTGATGACGATGACGCTGTTCTAGATTGACCCACTGGACCTTGATACAGAAGCTCTTCGACTGACTCAATAAACATAAATAGGCAAAGGCCATTTGTCCATTTCAAAGAGTGGGGAAGAAAAGTATATGAGCAGTATATTATCAGTTGACCATTTCCTGGTCAGACGACATCAACGCAGAGTAGAGCTATATAAACAACATTGTTGTTTATGTTGTAATTCATAAATAACACGGCCAAGCATGTTGACACCTGTGAAAGTGTGCAATTAATCACGTTACAGACAAGTCAATGCATACGTCGCAGAGTTCACTGGCGAGAACGGGATGCTCAGATTAGCACCAGTGGGATATAGTGGTCACAGATATGAGGTCAACAGGATTGCATAACCGCCCTTGACAACAAGTCCAAAAGCCATAAAAATAAAATGCTGTCTTTACAACGGCAGATCTTACGTAAAGATATTAAAGCCATGCTGCTTGTTTGACTGGTCGATTATTAGACTGAATCACGTAGTTGTTAATCAATGTGGGGCGTGGGGCAATGTCCTTGTAAGGGAGAGCCCTCCGCTTCAGATATGGAATGAGCTTTGTGAGGTGTTAAAAAGCCTCTTGGTTTTAAAGGCTATGCTCTGCATTTTTTTTATTGCTTCGAAAAGATCTCAAAAGACGTATGCTGTGGTAAAGTGGGTGTCAACATTTTATATATTAAAATACATAAAAATGAATACTGGTAATGCTTTTGTCTGTAGATAAACATTGGTGCATCTACAATTTGTATAACGTATACATTTTCTTTAATGACCTACTTTCTTAAAGAGAACAATCCCATCCTTGGATACGTCAAACTTGGCGAAAAGTGATTCATCAGAGGTCACGGCGAATGGAATTTCATCAATGGACTCTGCAGCCTTCTCAAAGGCCTTGGCGTCTTCAGACGCCGCATCCTACAACACAGAGGCAAACGACTCAGTGTCTAAATAGTTCAAATACAACTGATAAACAAAATGCTTTTCAAGGAATACATTATAATTGCACTTTAAATCACACTGCATGTAATGCATGCAATTAGCAATCACAGCAACGCAAAAGCTTGAACAGCGATAGAAGATGCGCCATTTAACCGAACACGCTGCGACATTTACCACTGCCTGTTCATATGACCGGTAGCGCCACAGTAACATTGAAGCTTACCTTGAAGAAGCCGATGATGGCGACCTCGTTGTTGGCGATCAGAGCCTCCGCCTCGGCGACCTCTGTCAGGGAGGTCACGGCTGGACCTGTGCGCTTCTTCAGCCAGTTGACGATGTCGTCAGCCTGCCTACCCGCTGCACGGCAACACAATTGTACAGCGTTGAAAAACAACCACAGACAAAAAGCAAGCATATGCAAAAGAGTTGGAACAGATGGAAGCAAAGTTATTTAAAAAAGGCGAGTACCTATACAAATGACTGGAGAGTGACTCCTACAAAAAGGGAGCATAAATCAAAGCAAATGTATTTCATATGCAAAGTGAAGTTTCAGTGCGTAAAGGGCCAGCCCCAAATGGGCTTTGCAAGCAAATCAACAAACGCGCACGGATAAAAATAAATTATTAACGCGTGACTGAAATGGATCCATGACGGTCGGACACAGAGCCGCTCCCAAAAATAAAAACTTGACCACATGGTGATAAACTCTGCTGGAGGGCCCACTCAGCAAAATGTGTAGAGTGCTAGAAGCTGGCTAGGAGTCAGGGAAGTCCTCCACAGGCCAGCGTTCCCAAAGCTTTACCCCCCCCCCCCCCCCCCCCCCCTGACCACAATCCCTGGGCCTGGCGGGCGAGTGGAGAGGCAACGACGTGAGGAACTGCACATCTCATCACTAGGCTAGGCAAGGCCCCAACGCACGGGGGGGGAAAAGTTGTGGAGGAGGTGCTCCAACTGCATTCCTGACTGGCGGGGCCCCTCGACACATTGGCTGACACGTGTCACTCTTTCGCGTGAGCTACACGACCATAATAAAAGTAACACATCCGAGAAATAACCTGCAGAGGTTTCCAGGTCACGCTCTTAAGTGCTCGTTTTCACACAAGCATAGTGACTCAACCAACACGGGGATTTAACCAAAGTTACACTTGTCCGCGTGGATGACAAATCTGTCGGCTTAAAGGACAAACGGCCTACCTGAGTACTCCTTGGGTGCCTCCTTCTCTCCTCCTTTGAAGAATTTGATGGTGGGGTACCCCCGGACGCCGTACTCCTGGGCCAGTTCGGTCTCCTCTGTGGCGTCGACCTTACCGAGGCGGATCTCTGATCCCTGGGCCTTCAGCATGCCGGCGGCCTTGGCGTACTCGGGCACCAGGGCCTTGCAGTGGCCGCACCATGGGGCATCTGTCGTGTGGTGGAAGACAAGGGGCGTCACTCACAGGAGACAATGGAGAGGGCTGCACCATTATCGTATTCTATGAAGGGTGTTATAGGATCTAGTCATTAGGACCAAACTTGAGGTCTAGAGGGCTTTAGTATGCATGCATTTATACATTTGTTTTTTATGTTAAAGTTGTTAATAACGGTAGAAAAGTTATACTTCATATTGGTACCAGCCATGTTATTGAGAGCAAGTATTTCTTATAATGCAGGTAGTAGTCTCTCCGGCTCAGAAATGACTAGTTAATTTCCAAATATAGAAAATGCATTACTTTTTTCAGCAATCTGTGGCGATTAACATATTGTCCTTCCTATAATCAAAACTGAGGCAAAACGCAACACAATTCATGGCAATGCTCTTCTAAAGTGAAATAATGCACACAATGCAAACTAATTCAGTGAAACAACAAAAAGAGCCCCGTTGTAAGTCGAGTCCAAATGCATCAATGTTTTTCACATACATGAACAGCAATTGAACAAGTTATTGTAGGGCCTACCCTACATGCTTAGGATAACTTAAAATTGTGTTCAACACGTCAGCAACAAAAGCTGCTTGAAATGCAATCAACATGAGAACTTTTGCAAAGTACACGTCACCCTAGTTCCTTAACACCCCACCCCCTTCCCCAAGGTCCCGCCCGTCAGTGCACTACAGAGTCGGAACCAAAGTCCCTCCCCTAAAGTTCAAACGGTCATTATTGGCGCAAGGCCTGGACGAACTGGTCAACTGTACACCCAAACTGTCATGAAAGCTGTACAAAAAACGAATTCGGCTGGAGTTCTAACCGAAATCCACACACACACACACACACACACACACACACACACACACACACACACACACACACACACACACACACACACACACACACACACACACACACACACACACACACACACACACACACACACACACACACACACACACACACACACACACACACACACACACACACACACACACACACGCCGTAATACTCTTTCGCGCGAATCGTTACAGCAGTTGGGATGGTAAAGCCATAGCGTATTTTGCTTGCGTCTGCGCAACAATACGTCCAAGAGTGCAACGCAATTCACAACGTAGTCAAATACTGAAAAGCCTCAAATCTGGGCAGCTCCACAGGCCGTAAAAAAACATTGCCTCCAGCAATGAGCTACGCCTATATGAATGCTATCGCTAGCTGGCTGTGCAAGTTGGCCACCGAGGTCGTGCCCAAATGTGTTCCTGTAAGATCAGCTGTTAAGGGAAGCATGCTCTTACAGATGACACATTGTGCGGAAAACATCCAGAGCCAACTTTGTTCGTTCAAGGAACGACAAATAACTTGGCACTACAATGGTGGCAACTTGTCACACTCACACTTTTCAGCACCACTAACAATTTACGTCCATTCGGCCAAGCAGCAGACACATCCAACCCTGCATTGCACAGCAAATGAACACATATATCACTTACAGAATTCCACAAGGATGTTGGGGTGCGCTTTCAATGCCTCGTCGAAGTTACTTTTCTTTAGCACCAAGACATCATCTTCCTCGGCGACTTCGGACCTGCTGGCCACAGCCAGAGTGCACAGTAGAAAAAGCTTGAACATACTTGCTGTCGAGTACCTATGATAGGAGAGTGAATATCAGACCCGACTGTTTTAACTGGGAATTTCACTTGATCGGTCTTTTCCCTTCTTTTAGTTACAACTGAAGCTAGTGTCTTGTGACTGCCGCTACTAACGTGGCATAGCGCGCAGGAACCGGAGGGGTCAGCTGCTGTGCGCATGCGCATTTATCAGGGCGCAAGCTGTTCGTGTTGAAATGTGACTGGATCACAGCTGAGGGTACCTGGAAGTGAATCAGTGACGCTTGCTTCTTTTGTTTTAGTTATATCCATGGCTGCAGTTTATCCAGAAATGAGCTGGATCTTGCAAAAAATAATAATTAAAACCGTGCTTTGAAACGACATTAACGAAATCGATCACTTAACATGTCCAATAATTGGGAATGGCTCTCCTTCCAAGGAAAGTGGGGCTTGCAGAGCATAGATGGCATTAAGCAAAAATCAAGCTTACATTGAACCTTATAAAAAGAAGATAATACAAATATCTGGTACAAGTAATGGGACCGTAGTTAAACATCTATATAGAATCCAAAATCATGTTGTGCTAGAAAGAATGGGGGCAGGAATCGTAAATAATACACCTGGTTAAGAATAGGACATGCAGGGCTCAATATCACACTCTGCATATACATTTTACACATATATATATATTTTTATATATAAATATATATTTTTTAATTACATTACATTTTTATTTGTATTTCATTTTTAGGTCCATGTCAATCTAATGATCCACAATCCAGACCAGTTGGAGTTGGTGGAAATGTACCGATAAAATGGTAAAATGTTAATGTAGCGATAAAATGGGTGCAAATACCAAGATAGAGAAGAAGAAAAGGAGAACTTGGGCCTCATTGCAACAAATGGCAGTGTCATTAGAAGGGCAATGTCATGTTTGCCTACATGACATTGAGTAAATTGTACCATTTATCACACCTTATGCATACTTATGTATATACTGCCTTACCAACACAACTTTTTTTCCTACTGACTTTTTATTCGGAATATGGTCGAAAACTATGGAGAGAAATGTTTCATATAAATTAGCCATAGAGCCAATAACCTGGTCTCTTGCCATAAAAGCAATGACAGCAACAACAATGCAGTTAATTTCCTAAATGTATGTTTCAAGAATACACAGCACTGAACCTCACCTGTCATGAGGAACTAGTTCCTACCTCATTTTAGATGACAGGGAGTCCTTAAGTGACACGTAGCCCAACCTCACTCCACAAACACAAGACAAATTGTATTTGCTGTTGACATCTGGTTATGGCCAATCTGGTTATTTGAATAATTAGTATTTAAGAGTGAGTGTGTGTATGTGTATGTGTATGTGTGTGAGTGTGAGTGTGTGTGTGTGTGTGTGTGTGTGTGTGTGTGTGTGTGTGTGTGTGTGTGTGTGTGTGTGTGTGTGTGTGTGCGAGAGAGAAAGATAATTATGTATATCCTTCTTGTCCAGTTAAATTGGTCAAATAGGCTCCACGTGCTGTTGCCATGCCAACTGTAAAACAGGGGCCTGTGCGGTACTTGAGGTTAATAAAGAGAGTGGATTCGTCTGCAAATGGCAGAATGGCCCGTGTTCTCTATCCATGCTCTCTATATCATGCCCGGAAATAATGAGTTGGTGTTCTCCTGTGTTTAAAAACAATACACAACTTGCTAATAGCTGAATAGTAATAATTAAGTATCTCCTGCATTGTCAACATTATAACACAAATCAAGCCATATTTTCTTGTTATTTGCCTAGATTGGTTAAAAAGCTTAATTCAGCACAAATGTTCAGTAGACCCAGGGCTTGAAGCAGTTTCACACAAAGTGACTGTGGTGCCTTTAGGCTCTTTACCCTGTAGGCTTTAAATTACTTGTCACAATCCTATCAGTCTCTGAATCATGCCACATGTTGTGCAAGGTGTATTTACTCGTTTGTCGTGTGCACACGGAGCACTACGATAAGAGCCACTTGATTAGTGCCACATCATCTCGGTTTCAAACCTGCTAGTCTGCATCGACTTTGTTGCAACGAAGTCATAAGCTGACGTGTCGGGACTTCGCCTTGTCCCCTGTATGGTCTGGGTGTGCATCAACACAGAGTACAGCTACTCAAACAGCCTCTCTGTTGGAGAACTACTGAAATAAAGTCTCATTCAGGAAATGCCTGTGTTTGCCTTGACCAAGAGGGAGACAATTGCAAACTGAAAAGCTTTTATTTAGCAAATGCTTGTACTATTGTCTGTCACCCTTTGTGGGGTCAGGTTATAGCTCAGCCACAATGCCAGGGGCCACACCCCCTTCAAACACACCCTGAGCACAAGGTGTTGTTAATCCTGTGTGCTGCATTCATTGGACATTCTGCCTCGCTGAGTAATTAGTCAAACGTCTCCTGAAATCAACTTAGTTTACTTTGTATGTGTGTGTTCACTGTTAATAAAAAATTAACGTTAATGTTAATCAAAATTGAACAAACACATAAAAAGTCAACTAAGTTGACTTCAGAAGACTTTTGACTTTACTCAGCGAAGCAGAATGGCCCAAGGTTAAACCGCCTTAACCTTTACAACGATTTGCAAGCATGTGGTGGTTGATTACAACCTTTTGTAGTGCCACATACAACAATTAAAATGGATTTCATTGGCATTGTGTAGTGATGGTAGCTTAATAGCCTACATAACTAGAAGAAAGTCCCTGCTCTGGTGCAACTGTCTTTTGAGGTCCATGAAGAAGCCCATTTTCACATAATTAATCACAAAACAAATGCACCTTTTTCTAAAATACTTTTGTTAGAGTAGGCAAACAGCATCATGGACTCCCGAGACCCTATTCAAACTATCTTTTAAAGTAACGGCTCCTGGATGAAAGTTAGATAGAAATTTTCCACCAATGCAAGTCTTTAACCTCAAAAAATATGAGCGTCACTGGCTCCGATGGGACAACAGTAGGTGTTATGATGGGAGCATGGTGTTGTGGTGGTGATAGCATGTCGAGTGACCCCTTCACACACACAGCCGATGCTTCACTGGAGTAGTTTAAAAACCCGAATGCTGTAGAATGGCCCAGCTAAAGCTTAGACCTGAATCAAATTGAGAGTATGTGGCAACACTTCAAAATGGCTGTTCACTGCATCCAACATGACTTTTTCCTCAGGAAGAAAATTGCATTTAGATGTGAAAAGCTGGTAGACTTGTCGAAAAACCGCACAGCTGTAATTGCAGCCAAAGGTTGTTCTGACTGGGGGGAATACTTTTATTGCACACTTTCATGCAAATTTGATTTAAGATTAGATTAGTGTGGAGTATGTGTGGAAGAGGGTTGGTTTAAGTAGCCTCACCTGGCCTGAGTCTGATTGGACTCTGGCGCTGGGGGAGGCTGCACATTGAGTAATAAATGTGCACAGGTTAAGCCAGCTATCACCACACACACTCAGGGAGAGATCTCCTGCATGGCAACATGGAGCACCAAGCCATGTATCTTTATCTGCAAACAAGGTACATTGCTACACGCCAACTAGGTGGCTGCCACACTCCACCTAGGTGACTTTTACTGGGCTCCTCCAAACACAGGGACGCAGGGTGGTGGTGTTGAAAGCCGGTTTACTGTACGGTTTGCAGATAATGATGCATGGCGCTGGTGCTCCATGTTGCCATGCAGGAGATCTCTCCCTGAGTGTGGTTGGAGATGGCTGGCTTAACCTGTGCACATTGATAACTCAATGTGCAGCCTCACCCAGCCTAGAGTCCAATCAGACTCTGGCCAGGAAATGCTGCTTAAACGAGCCATCATCCACACACACTCCACAATTAGATTAAATGTTTAATTGTTAATAATAAATCGTAACATTTAAATGACAATTGAATGGAAGCTAATGTAATGGTTACACAACAAAATTTGGAAACGCTCAAGGGGAATAAATACTACAGGCCTATGCAAGCGCAACTCATGTCCCGCACTCAATTTGTATGAAATACTGCCAACTGTCGGTGCCAGCAGGGTTTTATTCTGGATTGTACACATTGGCCTATTGCATTTTTATTGCAATCATGACAAAAGGTGATTGATCGCAGCATTTTTCTTTGTATTGTTTAACCTTACTGACATACGATTTGCGCTTTATAATTTTTCGACAAGGCAGCATAAATCGTCAGAGGACCGACAAAGAACAGACAAAACGCTGTTTTATTTTTATTTCTAATTTATACCTGGGAAAAAAGTATAAATTATGTTTGTATACAGTTAATGTAAATATAAGTATTTTTTACCTATGCAAACACGTCAGGTCTCAATTTTGACGCGTTAGCACGCAAATGGCAGCCAACGGGTTGTTCCATTCTTATCTTATAGGGGTGTTAGAAACATTACAGCGTAAAGCTAGCGATGTATCTTTCCATGCCAAAGGCAATAACTAGAGAAATTGGATTTCTAGAAAAAAATACGTAGTATTGCTTACTCTAATTCTTTTTGCATCCTAATTAATCATATACGGTGTTTATTTATTGTATTGAAATGCATTTTTGCATGCGTTTTTGATGCGGTTTTGATCATTGACAACGTTCTGCCACAAGATGTCACCATTCACAAACTAAAAAGCGGCAGCTACTTCCAAACAAATGTAGGGTCTGTCGTGCTTCGTATACTGTATGTTCTTTCATTTCAATAGTTAAAATAGTAAAATAAAATAATAGTAACATTGCTTTGTTAACGTGTGATGATAATAATGAACATAGGAAGTATATGCTTTCACATTCAATAACTTGGCACAGGCAGCTGAGACAGGGCGGTCCCGGGTTAACATGCAGTCACTACTTTCCGTGTCTGATTTCGTGTGGTGAGTCACTACTATTGCTGCGGTCTCAGACATGGCGTTGTTGTAAAGGCCTGTGACGATGGTTATCTTCAACGCACATGAACACCGGGTGTTCGGGTGCGTGCTGGATCCCATTACTCAGGCGCTGTGTGACTCACGTGACTTTTTATTCAGTTGGGAGGTAAAAGAAAAAATATATACTGTATATAAAAAAAAAATTTATATATATTTTTTTACGCTTACTTGACCCGAGTATGAATCCAATATTGTGGTAACTTTGCAGTGATGACAAAACAAAAGTTTTTAACGACAACAAGAAATCTTATCTTATCTTTTATTTAGCTGAAGTGCGGTTTATTAAGATGAAGTATTTACAGCAAGCATAATCACTCATTTTAATTACTGAGACACAAAACTGAGAGAAAAAAAAGGCTATATCACATTTGATAAAATAGAGCAAAGGAGGGATGAGAAAAAGACAAGTGTCAGAAGTAAGAAGATCGAGGGAGCGAGAGAGGGCATTAATCCACTGGCACGGGGAGACAATGGTGGTGGTTGTCGTCTCGACTGACCAGAGGGTCAGTGTTCTTGAGGTCGGCGTACTGCAGTGAACCCTGCACAGAGAAGTCACAGAAAACCGGGCATCAGGGCAGGTTAACCGGTCATAGGGGCATCTCTTCCCTGATTGGTTGGGAGAACGATTCGTGCCTACTAATCACAGGCGCGTGAATGCAGCACCCCAATGGCAGAGAGACGAAGGGAGCTAAGAGGAAAGGGAGTTGTTTTTCAGTTGTTTATTTTCAATAAAGCTCTCTTTACAACTCTCGAATCGTAACTATATCACCTATAATCGCAAACATGTTGGCACCATCATGTTGATGACATGATGGTGTCATCCCCCCCCCCCCCCCCCCAAAAAAAACAACAACAACAACAACTATATAAATATTATAGACAGGTACAAAGAGGTACCTGTGTGGAGACGTTTTCCACCAGGGGAGGTGGTGTGTAACTGTAGCTGGGGATATCTAGTGTGTAGTTAAGTTGGTTGATATTAAAACTCCCATTCCAACGCATGCATGTCGAGACAAAGATATTTATAACGGATCATTGTCAGGAACAGGCATATTTATACAGACCAACGAGCATAATCTCGCCGCTCCAAAACTTTCTTCGACAGAGAACCGCTCAAACAGAGGACTCAAACAGAAACTGCTTTTTTTCCCTCCTATTTTGGACCATGATGTCATGGCTCATTATGTCCCATCACATTGTCTCCCCTCAGATAGAACAGCCGGACTCCTGTGGCACCTTGTATGGTCACGAGAGAGCGGGTGACTCAGGGCTAGAGGAGGAGGAGGAGGAGCAGCAGCAGCAGTAGGAGGAAGAGCAGGAAAAGGAGGAGGAGGAGAAGGCCCAGGAGGAGGAAGAGCAGGAGGAGGAGGAGGGGCAGCAGTAGGAGGAAGAGCAGGAGGAGAAGGAGGAGCAGCAGTAGGAGAAGGCCCAGGAGGAGGAGGAGGAGGAGATGGTCCGGAGGGTAATTTAACTGGGTGCTGATGGTACCGAGCGATAGGGAAGGAAGCCCCAGCCCAAATGTCTTTGTTCCTGCCTGGAAACTCTGAGCACCCCCCCACCCCCCCCCCCCCCCCCCCCCCCCCCCCCCCCCCCCCTTATCAGCCTGACGAGAGGCAGGGAGGCCGTGGTGGGGGCTGAACCACAGGAGGAGCAGCAGAGCAATGGAGGGGAACCAACACTGATGTTGCCGCGGGCGGGCTTGGTAAAGTATGTGCAACTCTACTCGATCGGTCTTCCTCCGTGTGTGTGAAACGCAAGGTCGTGTATTGAGCTGTTGCATAGAAATAAAGAAAAGTAGAGAAATAAACATGACTCACGTATTCGTGATCGGCAGCAGCAGCAGCCACACCTGTGGGACATTATTCTATTATTTAAGTGTTTGCCAATGGAGATACCTAAAACAAAGTAATCGTGCATTTCACTCAAGCTGGAGACGTGTGTGTGCGTGCGTGCGTGCGTGTGCGTGCGTGCGTGCGTGTGTGTGTGTGCGTGTGCCCTGCCTTGCCCACTCACTTGTCCACCATGCGATGGAATTCGATTGTGAGCTGGAAAGTCAGACAGTAATTTATCAGCCATCTGACAGATATGATGACCTGCTGACCAGCTAGTTCCCTCTTTTTTTTCTTCCATTGTTTGACTCCATAGAGGAGTGTGTGTTTCACCGTGTAAATACGCCTGTTATGGCTGGAAATATTGAGCACCCTTAACAACTTCCCAACCAATCAAAGGATTTGTTGTTGCACTTGGTATCTGGAGAGGGTACTGCATGTCCCATTCCGCCCTTGTTATAGCTTGGGTTTCTACTAATAGGAAGTTGCAGTCGACACTAACAGGATATGATCACCTTTTTGTGGCTTCCCTCGGTATTCGAACGGCAGAAATGTTGGTGATTTACTCAGGACGTCAGTAGTATTACAAAGCATAGTGAAACAAAGCATAGTGCATCTTAGGTCAGGAAGCGCTACGAGGACCAGCTGATGTGCTGAACTTACTGAGAGGGGAGTTCTGTAGCTCAGTGTACACCGTGTCCGTGCCCTTCTTCAATACGACTGTTCAACAGAAGAAGAAAAAGGCAATTTACCCAGACATCAAAATACCTAGTAATAGCCCCTAGTCATAGAATTATTTTATTTATTTTTTTCTTTATTCAAATTCTTTAAAGGGCCAACTAGTGATTGTCAAGTAGCTTAACCACGGTCCGCGGTTGGGCTTCAAAGCGCAACGCGGGCATCGCTAAACCAGCAGGAACCTGCATGGCAATTAGCCCTAGCTTCCTGTTTACACGCTGGCCCCTGGAAACCAGGCTGCCATAGCAACCTGCACACGCTTTAATGAGGGGTCATTAGGGCCCCGCCCAGGAAGCTATGCTGCTATGACTTTATGGACAACAAGGAAATGTCGACATGGAATGAGAAGAATCGGGGTTGGGTGACGAGGGCGACGGAAAGGATGTGGTTAGAGGAGGAAAGGGAAACGTTGAGGGCCCGGAACCTGAGGCTCTCAGATATCGAACCGACATGAGTTAAGTGAATTAACAAAGTGGGGGATAGGAATTGGGATGGAAGATATTACATAATAAGACATGGTGGTCAGAACAGTTCATCAGGTAAGATGGAAGAAGAACAGGTGTGTGCGTGTGTGTGTGTTCTACCTTTGGCTGGGTCTGCAGGCAGGGGGTGCACCACCTCGGTGTATTCTACGTCAGGCTCACGAGACCCTACACTGGCCTCCTCGTCGCTAGCTGGGGATCACCAAACCCCACATGTCAAGTCAGAGACCACAACCAAACCAAACCGCCACGTTTGTATGGGATTATGACACACGGCTGAAAGATTTGAATCCAAATGCATATTAATTGGGTATGTATGGTCGACGGTGGGGTCATGAGAAGGGTCGTGTGTGTTTATTATGCACCTCACCTGCAGTGGCAGGTCTCACACTCCACATGCTGCTGGTCGTTCTGTCCACTGTCACTATGAAACACACACACACACGCACACGCACACACGCGCACGCACACACACACACACACACACACACACACACACACACACACACACACACACACACACACACACACACACACACACACACACACACACACACACACACACACACACACACACACGCATGCATTAAGCCTAGTCTGCCGAGACAGCTCTGCGGCTCAGCAGCAGAACCCCCCCGCCCTGGTTGGTCTTTAGAGATCCGCATGAGTTATATGCGTTGTGTCTCGCCCTAATGTGCAAGTCGCATAGCAAACTAAAGGATACATTTATAAAGGGCATTGTTTTATCGTAAAGAAGTACTTCCTTACGTGCAGTGTATGTGATTCAAAGCAATACGACGACTATGCTACCGTTAAATATATTACTGTGAATGCATAGTGCTATTTTGTATGCTGCACTAATGTTTACAGTGAGTGTATAAAATAACATTTTGATTTAGCCATCCCTTGTGGATTTAATTGAATCACAGGCTGGTTTCTCTACCGAGTTGTAAAACAAGACGGGTGGCTTTATACCGAGAGGAAAGCAAGAGCCCAGCGTAACAAAAGGCGTGGATGATATGTGTTTATTTGGCATGCTGCTGATATCCCTCTCTGCCTTGTGCACAATGGGCCACTGTTTGGTCCAGAGCGGCCCAAACAATAAGCGCTGGCAAAAACAATGTCGCACTCCACGTCCAGCTAGAGCTCCGCCGCGCCGCAAGTGATTCGTTTCCTCCACCTGCCGTATTAATTTAACCCCGTGTGGAACCAAGTCTTCCATGGCCTGAGCAAAAATGAAGGGCACTGAAACGCTGCAGTAATCAAAACCTACATCTTTATTCTAGAGTGTGTCCTCTAATCAGTATGTACACACAATGCAAAAGTATATACACATTTTTCTACTGATGGTGAACAAAGTGTATATACACACAATGCAAAAGTATATACACATTTTTCTACTGATGGTGAACAAAGTGTATGTACAGTCTTCTAACGAACAGTGCACTTCAGATACATAGATTTGTCGTGACAAAGGCCTCTAATGCCTTTAATGAGACAGACACACACAAAATGGAAAAAGATGGAAAGACACTAGTGCTGATTGCTGTGAGAGCCGGAAGCATGCCAGACAGCAGACGGAGGAGAGAGGGAGGCTCGATTTTGGGGTTGCAACTCCTTTTCTGTCTTCAGACAACAAAGGCCAAGACTCGTCAATAAGCCATTTATTTTCCCCGACACTCCAACTTTTGGAGTTTTCTTTGGTCTTCCTTTAGTTTCCCTTCAAATGTCAAACCCTCCGATTAAAATAAAGAAAGTTTTTTTGTTGTTTTCTTTCTTCCACTGAAAATATTGTTCTACACTGTTGCCGGGATACTGTAGCTGCTCCTGTTGCTGATGTCAGCAGGCAGTGACGCCACACTATCCCGCATCCCATTGGTCGCTCTCCCCTCCGTGCCCTCATGCGTTGCTGCATCTGTAAGATGGAGACGGAGAGGATGAAGACGACGAAGGCGACGAAGGCGATACTTAAAGCTCTTAGTGTCTGCTTGCAACAGTCGCAGGTGTTAGAAGCAAACTAGGCTATGAAGCAATTATGTGACTTAAGTGAGCATTAGGTGACTCAAGTAACTATTACGGTGCATGCACACTGCCCCAACAAATACCAACACCCAAAGATAGAATCGTGGGCAAAGTTGGCCAACACGATTCAAAATGTCTGCCAACAAAAAACCTCCAGACAACAGCCAACAACCACCAACTGGTGTGGCACACCGGTCCCATGTTGGCGTTTGTTGGGCCAGTGTGCAAGTACCTTTAACCTTAACTATGAAATAGTCCAGAACCCACTACCATGTTCTGTGTCGTACCTAAACATGTGATGGATGTAGCTGAGGGAACCTGACAACAACTAGACACTGAAACCATGCCCCATAACATTAGCGTCACTTTTAGAAAACAGTGTAGGCTGACGGTTTCGAACATGAACATGCTATGGCTTTAATGAATAACAAATACATAAATATGGGATGTATTAATAATGATGAGGACATACGCCTGTTAGGGTGTGACGACATGCAGAGGTATTGAAAGCAGGCTACCTGTGGCTGCCGTATAAGCCTCTGTGTCGTGGGTGAGACTCACTGTTAAAGAGTCATCTGATTTAGAGCTCGAAGGCTTTCTGAGAAACGGTGAGAATAAAGTTTCAAACAAGACAAATATCAAAAGATATGAAATCCAAAAGCTACATTTCTACTGAGCCTAAACCGCTGTACAAACTTAAGTGTAAGACCATCTTAAACGGCATAAAAGGACCGGGATGGCGCCCTGTTGAACTAGCGTGGGCACCGCCGTTCCTTACGAGTGTCCAACTAAATGAGAAGCTCCACTTTGCACGGCCAGTGTCTAAGTGGAAGGAGGAGGGACAACTCACACTGAAAGCTCTGTCGTCACTTCCTTTTTACCTGAAGGCAGAAGAGAGGAGGAGGTGAGGAAAGAGGGAAAGGTGGAAAGAAAGAAAGAAAGAAAGAAAGAAAGAAAGGTGGGAGTGAAAACGCGGTTGCTTTCCGTACATGGTTAGACATGAGGGGCCAGGGTGGACGGGGGGCTGTAGGTCGCTCTACCTCTGCGGGACTTCAAGCGCAGCACGCACAGCAGCACCACCACGCACAGCACCAGCAGGCAGGAGGCCGCGATCACACCCTTCTTCCACAGCGCCATGCGCACTAGAGGGGGGAGGGGGGAGGGGGGGGGGGGGGAGGGAGAGATCCAGAGGTGAGAAACGACAGCCTGCAGGACAAGGGGAGGACGGTTACAATAGAGAGGCATGTCACAAGAATGAACTGACAATGACTGAATGAATGAGTGAGTGAGTGAGGATGACAGAGAGATAGATACAGAGAGATACAGAGAGCTACAGAGACACAGAGCTCGAGACTCAGAGAAGGAAAGAGAGACACTCAGAGAAGGAAAGAGTGAGACAGAGGGACAGAGAAAGAGACAGAGCCAGCGTGAAAGAGAGAGAGAGAGAGAGAGAGAGAGAGAGAGAGAGAGAGAGAGAGAGAGAGAGAGAGAGAGAGAGAGAGAGAGAGAGAGAGAGAGAGAGAGAGAGAGAGAGAGAGAGAGAGGAAGGAGGACACTGCGTGGAGAAACGACGGAGAGACAAAGGTCAAGTTCCAAAACAAGATGCTTCCTTTCCGCAATGCTTGAGGTTTTCCCCCTCAAGTTGCACACCCAAATTCTCTGTAATAGCTGTACTTGATCATTGTTTGCTGTTGGACAAAAGGCCAAGGCTACCTAGAGAACCTTCGCTTGCTCCCCAACACATGTTCTGCATCTCTTAGGCCATGTACACACTGCGCAGGCTAAATGTGCAACACATCTCTTAGGCCATGTACACACTGCACAGGCTAAATGTGCAACACATCTCTTAGGCCATGTACACACTGCACAGGCTAAATATGCAACACATCTCTTAGGCCATGTACACACTGCACAGGCTAAATGTGCAACACATCTCTTAGGCCATGTACACACTGCACAGGATAAATGTGCAACACATCTCTTAGGCCATGTACACACTGCACAGGATAAATGTGCAACACATCTTTGGGCCGTTTTCCACCACCACAATTTCCAAAGGTGGATAAATCTGAAAACGGACATTCTGTATATATTTCAGAAAACAATGCCGTATAATCGTGAGGTGACCCAGACCACAGACGAAGGCTACAGCGCTCTGGGCTTGTGCATCCGAGTCATTAAAATCACCTGCTGACGCTGATGAAAATGCTACCGTGGAAGGAAAAACACTTTACACACAGAAACAACGATTTCCCGTGTGTGTGTGTGTGTGTGTGTGTGTGTGTGTGTGTGTGTGTGTGTGTGTGGACATGGCCTAAAACCCCGGCCCCTCCCCCATCCCCTCCCACAGCGCACCACGACAACCCCAGGGTTGGTGGATGGACCCCGGGCAGACGCCCAGGCTGCTCACCCTCTATGAGGACCAGCTGGCTGCTGACCAGGTTGCGGGCGTGGTTCAGGGCCTCGCAGTAGTAGGTGTCGCTGTCGTCGTGCCCGATGCCGTGGACCTGGTGGTCCATGCTGTCCTTGTTGGTGGTCCCGGTGAACAGGGGCTGGCTGCGGTCGGTGCGGTACCACTTGAAGGTGACCGGTGGCGTGCCTGTGACCCCGCAGATCAGGTAGACCGTGTTGCCCTCGAAGATTTCTCCCGGTGCGGGCAGGACCGTCAGGGTGGCCGCGGACAGAGGTGCTGGGACGGGACGGGACAGGACAGGGGGGGGGGGGGGGGGGGGGGTATGAAGATCAAACAAGGAACCTGGCTTTTTCAAGCTTCCCAACACAACAGCCAGACATTTTCTGTGCCCATTATGTCCAATTTTGTATTCGTCTACAAGATTCAGTAGTAGGCTTTGGTTTGTGATTGAATCCGCCGATTCCAAGCATGCTGCATAACATCACATGTTAGCACAGTGCTAACACGTGCTAACAAAGTGAGCAAATTTCACATTATTCACAATCGATATGCAGTGTGTTGTAATACAGCCATTGCCACTGGTGTAAAATACAATATTTGATAATAATAGCAGGGATTGCAGATATATGTGACTGATACAAAAAAGGGTTCGAAAAATACATCTAAAAGCCTACTCTACAACCCCCCCTTCCCTGTGTTATACTCCCCAGAGCATCCTGCAGTCACCTATGACAGTGGTGTTCAGTCTTTTGCTGAGCTGTCCGTCCTTCTGCGGGTTGTTGGTTGCCTCACACATGTAGCGGCTGATGTCCGAGGGCTGGTGGATGGTGGCGGTGAACAGGGCCTCTTGGTACGGCCGGCTGACGGTGGTGTTGTTCATGGGCTCGTATTCCTTATACAGGGTGTAGGTGATGGGCAGGCTGCCCTGCTCAGACAGACACTGGATCTGAAAGGGCCTTCCCAGGATCACCCCCCCCACCACCGATATCCTGGGCTGGACCACAGACACTGCGGAGGAGGGAAGGAGGAACAAACCCACGACATTTTTTGTTTTGTTTTTGCCACGAAACAAGGCACTTCCAGTGTTTTAAGTCGCAATGTGTGACATTTCAACTCGTAGCCTCAAATAACAAGGACATATCCGTAGTCAATGCTGATCGATGGCGATATCAATAATGTTATAAATAAAATTACATCCTAAAATTCTACAAATAAAGAATGCAGGCCGGCCTGTACCTCCCGTTGTTTACAAGAATCGTACTATCGCCGCTCCCAAAACCTCTCCCTCTCACGCCACCCAGCCAGCCGAGCTACGCTAGTTCATGCCACACAGTCGCACGGCCAGGTAGAGTGGACAGAACACTTAGAGTTGTATTACTACTTTATTACTACCTACTGGGAGGGGCTCAATCAGACAGACAGACAGACAGACAGACAGACAGACAGACAGACAGACAGACAGACAGACAGACAGACAGACAGACAGACAGACAGACAGACAGACAGACAGACAGACAGACAGACAGACAGACAGACAGACAGACAGACAGACAGACAGACAGACAGACAGACAGACAGACAGACAGACAGACAGACAGACAGACAGACAGACAGACAGACAGACAGACAGACAGACAGACAGACAGACAGACAGACAGACAGACAGACAGACAGACAGACAGACAGACAGACAGACAGACAGACAGACAGACAGACAGACAGACAGACAGACAGACAGACAGACAGACAGACAGACAGACAGACAGACAGACAGACAGACAGACAGACAGACAGACAGACAGACAGACAGACAGACAGACACACAGACAGACAGACAGACAGACAGACAGACAGACAGACAGACAGACAGACAGACAGACAGACAGACAGTCTGTTGAATAAGATCAATTCCACTACCAGGTTCACTGCCTTCATTCGATTGGCCGAGGCGCTGCATAACCCCCCCAACCAAAAACCCACACATCCACATTGCACCAGACCAGGCAGCAGCACGCACCCTTGGGCACCACCAGCAGCGCCTTGCTGCGCTTCGCGATGCCCCTGGCCACGGCGGTGCAGGTGTAGTTGCGGCGGTAGGGCAGTGCCCTGCCAGAGAAGCGCCCGGCCTGTGGCCCCGGGGCCAGCTGGCTCTCCGTGTCCATGGTGTAGGAGATGTCCTCCGGGGAGAGCTTCCTGGCCACCAGCACGTCACTGCTGCAGGTCAGCAGCATCTTGTCCCCCTGGAAGACCTCGGCCGGGGACACGCTCAGCCGCGGCACCGAGAACAGCTCTGGAACACACCACTCACACGGTAAGAATGATGGACGGCATGGACACCGAGAACAGCTCTGGAACACACCGCTCACACGGTAAGAATGATGGACGGCATGGACACCGATAGACTTTAGAAACCAAGACTTCGGGATTAATGATATAATAATAATCTCGAAATTATTATTTGATCAAAAACCACTACAAAGCTATGATGTAATTATAATAATTATAATAACAATAATAATATATTTTGCTGTTTATTCCTTATTATTATTATGGCCATAGTAATGGGATTAATGTGTCAATAAACAAGGCATGTCATTGAGTCACAGCAGATATATCGGATGGGGTTTAAGGATATAAAAAATGGAATTGTTTTAGCAGCAGCATGTGTATGTGTTGTGTGTCTAGAAAGCTGGTAATCATTTCTACTTCTATCTAAATTCTTGCTTGATAGATGGATCGACACATTATTTATATATATACATATACACATACACACATTTAATATTTCCATTTTCTAATGGTTAATTTTAAGTTTTCATTGTACATGCCAAGCATACACAGGATTACACACACACTTGCAGTAACACACGCAGTTATAACAGAAACACACAAGTAGTTATAACACACACACACACACACACACAGGTTTAACGTCACTCACCAATCACGGACAGGGTTTCGGTGGCCGTCTTCACTACGTTTCCAATCTCCAAACGGCACTCAAACTCCCCAGAATCCTCAGGGAACACGTCGATGCTGCTGTTGATCTGGTTCCGCCCAGTTTTGAGCAGCCTGGTGCCGTGGCTGAGGATCAGTTTGATACTGTCTGGGTCGCGGTGGTAGCCCTCTAGCCTGCAGTAGACGCTCAGCTGGTCCCCCTCAAAGATCTCCTGCACTGGACGGATCTCTAGCACGGGCTTGAAGGAAAGCTCTGCGGACGGATATGAAATCCATGAGTCAAAGAGGTCTTTGTCTGGCTAGGGGGGGGGGGGGGGGGGGGGGGGGTAGAATGGGTAGAATATTATCTTGGATCGATATTGCAATATACATGTGGCAATGTGACAGTGCAGTTAATGTAGTTGTGATGGGTATTCAAACGCTACAGTCTATTAGAGCAGTGATTCTCAACTGGTGGGTGTAGGGGCATTTTGAGTGGGTGGCAGAGCATGTGGTAAACCTTCATCTTTAGCAAGAAGCCCATCAATGAACTAATGTTTCAATGTTAATTCAGGTATTAATGGCTTACTATTTCATTGAGTTTAGCCCCAATTGTGGCAGCCTTTTGTTCCCTCCATGTTTTTAACAGTACATGAAGGTATTGTTGATTATATTGGCAATATTGGTAAATACCTTTTTTTATTTCTGGGTCGTGACTTAATGACTTAACGACACTTCAGTCTAGACCACCACTGTATTAGAGGATTACTTGCCATGCTGATACAACCTCCCTCTCCTTTAATTCAACTTTATTAACCGCAATTTAAAGGGCACCAACATAAATCCAGGCCAAACATAACCCCGATTGAAGTAAACCCCGAGCGAGGAAAACAAAGACACGACGAAAACACACTGATCACGTCCTCCTCCTTGGCTGAAGCGACGGTAAACCCTGCGTTACTGATTCAAACTGGGATGCATTGTGCGGATGGCCCGGCGTCGGGGTCCACAGCCACAACAACACGCTACACGCTACACCTGCGGAACCAGCCGTACCCCGGACGGTGACCGAGACGTGGTTGCTCTCGTTGGACTTGATGAAGCCGGGCGAGAGCACGACGGTGTATTCGCAATGGACGCGGCGCACGCCGCCGCCGCCGCTCCCGAAGGACAGCTTGGCCTCCGCGTGGTTGGACTTGGCGCGCTGCTCCAGCAGCTCCTTGCCGTCAGCGTAAAAGTAGAAGAAGATGGAGCCCGACTCGCCCGGCGCCGTGCACTTGGCCGTCAGATCCTCGCCCTCGCTCAGCGTCGCTGTGCTCAGCTGCAGGAACGGCACAGAGAGGCCTGCAGGGAGGAAGAGAAACAAACGAAACGCGTGGTAGGTAGAATACCCCGAAAGGCCAGGGTGCTGGGTTTGATCCCCGATGCTAAGCTATCTGCAGACATCCAGGAGCAAGAAGCACTAAACCCTACCTATTGCTTAATCACCTGTACCCCCCCCCCCAGAAGAGGCGACTATACCAGTGGCACTGTGTGTTCTTTAAGCAGAGTGGTGCCTCTTTCAGTTTGCTTCCCCTTTATTAAAGAGATCATGTGTGTAGGTGCCCTGCTAAATGGCTCTTCAGCAATGCAGACGTGCCAAATGATTGGCACCATACTCTGAATCACTCGCCTCTGAATAACAAATGGCCCCGTTTTTTTTTTTAACGAACAATGGCCCGTCAAGGTTAACCAATTTCCTGTCAACGTGTGTGCAGCCTCATCTCAACACACCTGGAAACGAGCCGGAACACGCTAACGCCTCTTGGGGAAAAAGAGACAGAGAACCAAAAGACCCCCACCTGAAACCGTGAGCTTGCTGGGGTCGCTGGTCTTCCCTTGTCCTTCGATGTCCACCCGGCACTTGTACTTGCCCGTGTTGGAGTAGCGGACCCCTAGGAGCGAGTAGGCTAACTCCGAGCCGGCGCTGTTCTTGGTGTACACCACGGTGTCGTCCTTGTAGAAAGTGTAGGCGTGGCTCAGCACCTGGGAACCCAGGGTGCTGACCACGGCCCGGCACCTCAGCGTGGCGTTGGCGTCCCGCAGGAGGCGGTCGCCTGGCTCGATGGTCAGCGTCACGGCTCTTATCGTGAACGCTGGAGCGATGGGGGAGTTCAAAGACATAACGGTAGAGGAGTCCATTTGTCAGGCAGGTCAAGTCAGTGTTTCCTCAAATTTCCCTACATAATCCAGTGAGACATTTCCAAATAGTTCCATCCACTTTGAGAATGCGACATCGTGACTTGACAATTCCTTACAATTCCTTATTATTTATATCATATATATATATATATATCATATATATATATATATATATATATATATATATATATATATATATATACAGTATATTAGCTATTTAATCCCTATTACTGCGGCTATGGTAATGAAATCAATGTGTCAATTAACAAGGCATTTCATTGAGTCAAAATTCACAAATCACAACATATATATTGGATGGAGTAACAAGGTCTTAGACGCAGCATGTGTTTATGCTGCATGTCTAGAAAGCTGGCTATCAGTTCTACTTATATCCAAATTCTTGCTTGATGGATCTAATAGATAGATCGAGATTGAGCAATCTAGCCAATGAATTAGAAGATGTTTTTGAGGCTGCTACACTGCAGTCTAATGTGGTATTGACAATAGATTCCAAAGTGGACCATTCTCCATCTTACTACTACCTGATTTGCCATCTGTCAATACAGAAGCTATGTGTTCTCCCATGCACATCATTACCAATAGACCAAATACCAGTACCAACCAACTACTGGCACAGCGAGGCGGGAAGTGGGATCAGCTGGTCTAATATACTTTTCCCTGAAGGTAAATATTTCCCATTAAGTACACACAGAGGGAGTTGAACCCTCAACCCTCTGGCTGATTGACATCTGTGCCAAGCGGTGGGCCGTGCTGCTTCTACATTCTGAGCAGTCAAAGCTCAGTACTGGACGGCTACTTAGTACGCAGAGAGAGAGAAACTAGCTGTCAGAATCGTAGTCTGTCAGAGTTTGTTTCCGGCTGCCACGGCCAAGCAGGACTAGAAACCAAAACTGATTTGGAATAATCTGTTCCCGATGACAAAACTCACGATTGGTGATGTCTCTCTGCAGTCTATACTCGTACGCATTCGAAAAAAAATGGACCTGTCTAAAAGCGCACATTCCTTCATCAGCCTACGAGTTCAGGAACATACACGAGCAAATACGGTACTGATGGGCAGAGCGTGAAAAAAACTCAAAACGAGCAGGCATGGGACACGTCTGTGCATTAATGTGATGCCCCCCCAGCCCTGCTGACACCCCCCCAGCCCTGCTGACACCCCCCCAGCCCTGCGGATACCCCCCAGCCCTGCTGACACCCCCCCCAGCCCTGCTGACACCCCCCCCAGCCCTGCTGACACCCCCCCCCCAGCCCTGCTGACACCCCCCCAGCCCTGCTGACACCCCCCCCAGCCCTGCTGACACCCCCCAGCGCTGTAGAGTACGTCGGTATGCCTTAGAAGCCCAATCGGAAGGGGTGGGGTGTGTGTGGGTGGTGTTATTCCCCTGAGAGGTTCTAATACACAAGCCTGATGCAAGACAAGTGGAAGGAGAGGAGAGGAGAGGAAAGGAAAGGCACTTACTAAAACAAACAAGGCTCTCGCGGGGCCTGGGGTTATTTATGAGAACGCTGTCTCTGGCACCCCACCCAGACGCATAGTCGGTGGACACAGGCCGCCCGCTGACGAGGAAACGACGTCCGGACAGGGCACAGATTAGTAGCATGGTCCCCAGCCTGTCTGTCTCAGACAGACCCCCCCGTCTGTCTGTGTCTGTGACAGACAGATGGACCCCCCCCCCCCCCCCTACTCCCCTCCCCAAAAGCATATCGCAACAAATCTAGACAAAACTAATCTGAAAAACGACGACGTCAATGCATTTTTGCCATCATCATCGAGGGTGATTCAAGGATTAATACCATCCTTAAGTTTGCTGTCTGAGATGAATCAGGTACGTCACAAAACAAGTGAATCACAGCACCCCGTTAGTGTAAATCCCGCTCAAAGCAGAACCTCTCCCCAGCCGTGACGTCAAGAGCGAAGCAAGCGATCACCAGTGGCACGCAGTAACTGTCCTCCTGTTTTCGCCTCGACTGCTGCTGCCCACTGCTCCTGTTTTTCCACAGCCCTTGCCCATTCCAACATCTCTCTTCAGGATAAACTTCCCCAGGAGGGAGGCGTGTGACACCTCCGACAGCCAGGTTCCCAAAACCTTGCAGCATATTTCCTTCATGGTGCCACACCACCCCCCGCACCACCCCACACAACAGCACAGATAAGAGCCTTGGATTCTGCATCCACATAGATGGAACAAATGCTAAACAAAATGTTTTACTAAGAATATTGGAAAAGCACGTAATGGATTATACACCATTGCACCATGCTCCTACTGGGAACATTAATTTAGCAACAAAACAAAGCCACAAAGATTAGCGTTTACATTACTGGCGCAGGATTTTGTTTCATTCACGTTGGATTGGCCAATTTGCACAATAGCGTGCCGCGTAAATCCAGTGAAAAGAAAGACAGCGAAGACTACATCACACTGTACTCACACGTGTCAGCTCCCACCATGGTCCCTGGATGGGATGGAAACACATGGAACAGCAACGGGGGGAAAGGGGGGGGGGATAAAAACAGGTTAATGACCGATCCACCAAACCCAAGTGAGTATCCAAGACAAGCTCTGCAGACACGGGGGGGGGGGGGGGGGGGGGGGGGGGGGGCTCTTACAGCAGAAGAAGAGCGTGGAGCTGAGCAGAAAGAGGGGTCCCATCCTGGATGAGGGGTGGTAGGGGGACCACCTTCCAAGGGCTCCTCGGCCGGCCTGTTGGGGTGGAGAGGATGGGTCGGGTGGCCGACGTCTGGGTCCGCGCGGCTGGGTAGTGGCGTGACGAGCGGAGGGGTCCCGGTGAACTGTGGACGTGAAGTGGCCCCGACCGCTAGACGCCCAGTAGTGGTGCAGGGGGGAGGGCTGGGGGGGAGGATGTTATCACTCTCGGCAGCAGTAGTGGTCGTGGTGGCGCTCTCTCTCTCCACGCTTGGCTTCATCGGACAGGAAGTGACTGTTGTTTCCTCAGGATGTGCGCTCCGCCAGGCTCTGTGCTGTTGTGGAACGTAATGTTCTCGTCCCACGGTGTGTGTGTGTGTGTGTGTGTGTGTGTGTGTGTGTGTGTGTGTGTGTGTGTGTGTGTGTGTGTGTGTGTGTGTGTGTGTGTGTGTGTGTGTGTGTGTGTGTGTGCATGAGACAGGAGCAGTGGCATAGCAATGTTTCACCTGCTGTTCTCAGTAGTCAGTGTTTGACCTTTTGACCTTTACCTGGATTTCGATTTAAAGCTCCAGTATTTACATTTTGGTCAAAATACAGATTCCTTTTTACAATTCCTTATTTTTATAAAGAAAAACAGAATCAAACATTTGGGTTTCTGTTTCTAATGTCGAGGGCGTCAAGTTCAATAGACTGTTTTTCAGCACATTCATTTTAAAAAGGTCTTTACAGCGATAAAACCAACGGATCGATAATGACTGGAGTGGATCCAGAATCTATTTCAGACCTTGGGCTAAACGTGTTCTTTAAGGGCAATGTGGAAAAACCCCAGCTAAGTAAAGATTTTACAGCCCCAATGGGCCCTTTCAGACCCCCCTTATGACAAACTTCTAGAAGAGGGTGATAAGGGACCTTCACAAACTTAATGGGACGGCAATAACGGTCACTGGTTGACACATTGTAAACCAGTAAAATGAATGACTGCAGGTTTTCATCATAGGCAGTCAATGTAACACATACTAGCAGTGATCATTCTTCAGCAGCGAGCTCTAGACCACGGCTGCCATTACAGCTGTGGAACAATTATTTTTGATCCACAGAAATATATCTATATTTTTAATCTCAACGGAACTTGAAGATGGAGCGACAGAGTGACACCTTAATTTGGAGAAGTAGGTGAATCATATCGATATATCCAATACTACCGTAGAGAAACTGTTAACTTCTGGAATTTACACACATGCTTGCCTTTCGATCATATAACATGAGGTCAGGTAAGGTTTGCCTCCATGATTTCACAAACAATGGTTGGTTGATTTAAACCCTAAAACCTGTATTACTTTTACAATACATTATAGTGCAGTCAAACTCTTAAAAACAAGCTTATTGTTAAAGGTTTTCGTGTCGCTTTCTCCATCCATACAAATGTAATATGTTGTTAAAAAGTGTAATTTATTATGCAGGCCTATGAACACGGGCACACCAAGCTGTATAAATGCATGTGTTACAAGGTTTGAAATCAGTTTGGAAGAGCATTCTGCGTTAAATGTTACGTGATGAGGATAAACTATTAAAGTCATCAAAGGTGCTGTAGGCAAGATTTGAGAGTTGTTGAGATCGGCCAGAAGAAAGATTTAGAAAAGAAACAACCAAAAAGTCCCCTTCCTCTCCGCTGTTTTGTCTGCCATTGAGAATTGTTGCATTCACACACACCTGTGATTGGCAGGCAAGATGGATTCCACAAACCAATCAGGGAAGAGATGCCATGATTGGTTAGAAATGAGCCGAGAGCGGTCTAAAATCTAAATTGGCTCATACAGAGGCAGGCCCAAGCGGAACAGATATTCTCACAGCGCATTTCACTCACTTATAGCTGACGAATGGCTTTGACCATTTTCTAACAAATTACACTCAAATGATAGCTCTTAAATATTACCGACAACAACTTTAAGATCTCTAACTGTAGCAGTTACATTCTCCAAAGCACTCACACATTCATCCTTTCACAGTGAATACAAACATCACAGAGAAAAGAAAGCAGTGTGTTTGTGTGTATTTGGTTTATTTCATCTCTCGTCTCATAAACCACAGTTGTTAAGCAGTCAACAGTCCACAGAGACACACCTGATTGTTTTTCATATTGTCTTTAAACTACATAGTTATCGTTTCTTCTTTGTCTCCCCATCTAAAATATTAAAACTCAAGCCAAGACACTTAAAAAGATGAATGTGTTTTTTTTGGACCAAGGGCCTTCACCAAAAAGAAAAAGGGTGTTTTTTTGGCTAAATGGTGAGGCGGCCTGTGTGGCCGCAGTTAGTCCTACTAGACCACAGGTGGCACTGCTGAGCTGAGGGTGAGGTGGGGGTGGTGGACTACATGTGTAGTCACTGTACAGAATGCACGGCATGTGATTTCAGTTCATTATAATTAACAGATAGAGAACTTGAATCTTTTTTGCTTGACGTTACAAAAAAAAAACAACATTTAATTTGGGGTTGTAAGGACAGAAATAAAACCTCCATAATGACAGGAAAGGAAAGGTTTGGGGAATAACAGACGAAGGAAAACAGTTATAATGGCGGGAAGCAAAGAGGATTTATGTGTTTGCGTGATTAAGTGATGGGCAGTCTCCTTTCTCCTCTCCACCATGCCAATGCCAAGACACATGCCAGTGAACCGAGCAGAATAATAAAATAGAAACCATAAAATGTACACGAAAAAAAAAGAAAAAAAAAAGTAAAATTATAAAAAGGTTTCACTAAGCAAAGCTGCGGCCCCCAGCAAAGAGGCACGTTGTAGGCAATACTGCAAGGGACAAACAGAGCAAGTAGCTAGAGGGTGTTAGCAACGCACGCTTACTAGCATGACGGGAGCAAAGTGGCACCAGATGGGACTGCGTTGACACGCCGGGCCTCTCACAGTGCTCACTGGCTCAAAGGAAAGCACCGGGAAAAAAAGCCCCTGAGCTGGACTCTTGAGGTTGAAGTGTTGGCCGATTATATGACAAAGGCGTAGTTAGTATACATTGTTCATTGTGAAGAAAGTCCACTTTTGACACACTACATCTTATTTATTAGGTGTTATGTAACCTGTAAGTCAAGTTGCAATAGTTTGGCCAGGTAAACATCAACAAAAAAACTGAAGTCAGCATTGTCAACCGTCTTATTTCATCAGACCACTGGGTGTCCATTACCATTATACCATAACTGCACACTGGCACAACTCTGTCGGTTGTAATTGATTGGCGTTCCTTTCATTTCTTTGCAGGGTCTGTTTACATCGTGTCAGCTGACATCTTGTGGTTAGCTTACTGACAGCCTATGAATGAGATGTAAAGAGTGTTTAGTGGACTATCCAAATGAAGTGTAACCCAGCTCCACCCTGGGGGTCTGACGCCCCTCACTACGGTTACTTTGAACCCCAATCTGGCCCAGGTAAACGTGCAGCCAAACAACTCTGGCAATAAAATCGAAATTAAAACCCAATGCAACTCAAAGACAGCATCTAAATGTCCTGGCAGGCTCGCCAGTCCAGATTGAGGTGAGAAACCCAGAGTACAATTAACGACAGATAAACAAACACAAAAACCCATAGTTTCCTTCCAAACGGAAATCCCCTAAGATATTGCAGTCAACCTAAAACATTAAGGAGCTGGTTCCTTTACCATGTCTGCCAGAAAGGTAGTTAGATCTATGGGAGATTGAGTTTCGTTTAAATACTTAATCAACAACATAAAGATGCGAGCAAGCGAGATGCAGTCTGGGGACAGCGGTGGTAGGGAGAAGGGACTTAGACTCAGAGGGCACAAACAAACAAAGTCAAAGCAATTGTATGAAGTGGACATAACTAATACTGGATATTTTTCTTCACTCTGTGGGCGCCCTGCAGTATGTAGTGTTGTGGTCCTCATCGCCTTCTGTAAAGAAGACAACCAATTTCCAAGGACAAGTTGTGAACGGCAAAGGCCTGTATCGTTGAAGTGACAAAAATGGTGGTCGGCTGTTGTTGCTGGGATGCATTGGGCACACACACGGCGTGAGGATCCCGACGGAAAAGCCCCCACTGCCAGAAGAATAGGGAAGAAGACTGGGTTCTCAGAGGATCTGAGGGTGGTGGGTTTATTGCTCTGCAGGTCGGTAGCTCTTCTGTTAGGTTTGGCCGGTTTGGGGTTGGGCTTCAGTTGGGCTTAAGCCGGTTCGGAGTTGGGCTTAAACCGGTTCGGGGTTGGGCTTAAGCCGGTTCGGGGTTGGGTTTAAGCCGGTTCGGGGTTGGGCTTAAGCCGGTTCGGGGTTGGGCTTAAGCCGGTTCGGGGTTGGGCTTAAGCCGGTTCGGGGTTGGGCTTAAGTCGGCAGCGGGCTAAAATCAAGCTAGGTGCTGGTGCAGCCACCGCTCCGACCGGACTGTGCTTTCAAGCTACATGGATATAACTAAGCCTTCGGACAAAGGGCCAGGGACTGCTTGCCTTGCGTGTTTGGAGACGTTTGGAGCACAGGGGCCATGGGACGGAGCGCGAGGATAAAAACAGGCATATTTTGGGGAATCAAGTGTCCAAGGCCACCGATGGAGACCTATATTCAATTTCATTACACCCACGCATGTGCATGCACACGCGCACACGCATGCACACACGCACACGCGCACACACGCACACACGCACACACACACACACACACACACACACACACACACACACACAACTTGCTTGGTTAAGGCCCGGCTAAGAGATTCTAGTCCACCACCCACACCAGTGGATCCAGTGGCACAACGCGGCCCAGCACGGAGAGAGAGAGAGAGAGTACCCCCCCACCCCACCTCCCCTGCTCCAGGTCCAGGGTGGTTGTCCTCCAGGTGTGGCCTGCCCCCATCCAGGCCACCAGGGGTCACTGTTTCTCTCATTGGGGGAGGAGGACGAGGTTGTGACCAAGTGCCTCTGCGATATGCCGGTACCGTCGTACTCTTCTTCTTAGTCTTCTTAAAATAGTATGTATGCACGCATTTCATTCTTTTTTTTTCTTTTTCTAAATGTACACGCTCTCCTCAGCAAGACCGCGACCTACAATCATCAGCTTCATAATAAGAATAGGAATAAATGAATAATTATAATAATAGTTTGTTCATCGGTTGAGTCTCTTGTCAGCAGCCATCTTTGTTACCGGGGACATTCGGGTTTTGGCGATTGCATATGTACACTAGAACATCATTTACATCCCCCCTCCGCCACGGCGCAGGACCAGAGGGGTGGTGGTGGTGGGGGTGGGGGTGGGGGGGGGGGATCCACAGGGAGGTGGTGGAAGTGAGAGGAGGAGGAGGAGGAGGAGGAGGAGGAGGAGGAGGAGGAGGAGGAGGAGGAGGAGGAGGAGGAGAAAGGCAACTGACGCTGCTACGTTGTTATCTGAGCCTCTTCTCGGCCGAGTATATGGACATGTAGTAGTCGTTGCTGCCCACGGCCAGGTGAGGCTGGGGGGAGGAGAGAGACGAGGGAGGACAGGTCAACCAAAGCATCACCGGTGAGCATCATAATCATCATCCAGACTTCTCTGTGGACTTCCACAGGAGTCCAGTACTAGTGACTTCTAAAGAGTGGGCTCCTCACATTGAGTTTTAATGAAGTGAGTTTTCCCACTGACTGTATCGTCGTAGATTGGCCTAGCAACTCTGTTCTGCTGCTTTGTGTTTACATTATTGCAATCTGTTGCTATAACTTTTCCAAATATAAAAACACGGTACTCTGCTTTCATGTCATCATTTGCCACACCGCCTTTCGTAGCACAGTGGAGTGGAGGAGATTCTGCAATTAGCTCCCCTACGTACTGGATCGAGAATCGACGTGGAATCGAGAATCAATTTGGAATGGACACGTGACCCCTAGACTTGAAATCAATAATCGAATCGTGAGACACCGAAGGATTCACACCCCTTATAAAAACGTATCATACAACAATTCTACAAGGGAAATGGGCCAAAACCTTTATCCTAGGCTAAGCACATGGGGATGTGATTGGGCTATGGGCTTGTGTGAGTGCAGTGCAGTGCAGTGCGGTGCGTCCTCACCCAGTGGGGATGGAAGGCTAAGCAGCTGATGGCCCCGATCCTCTGGCCCATGAAGCCGTCGTAGTACTTGATGTTACTGATCACATCCCCGTTGGAGTTGTACACCGCGATGAACTGATTCATGGAGCCGCTGGACGGATGGGGGGAAAACAGAAGAGCTTCCGCCATTAGAAAGGGCAGCTTGCCCGCGTTCAGGTTGTGCGTCCCATTGTAGCGCTGTCAGGGATTGTCTTAGTGAACCAGGAAATGGAGTTTGTCAGGCTACATCTCTCCCTCTCCCTCTCCCTCTCCCGTTCAACAAAGACTCCAGAACCACATAAAGCAAAGAAAATAAGGCGAAATCAAATTTGGCGAAAGGTAAGTGCCTATGATAGTTTCGGGGAACACGAATGAAGTATCGAAGGAAACAACAAAGCTACAGAAACATCAAACACAATGTCAGACACACACGAGACCCTCTCTGGGACGAGACATCAGGCCTCCCTGTTCCGTTGCTGTGGTTTCTGATGTTGGGTGTGAGCCCGCCGGGCTGAACTCACCAGGCGAAGAGGTTGGCCTGTGGGTGGATGTCCAGGGCCGTCAGCCCCTTCACCGTCTGCAGCACGTTGACCGAGTCCGGCGACCGCGGCTCGAAGAACCGCACGTCCCCGTTCACACTGGGACACACACACACACATCCATAGGTCAGGGCAGACTCAGCACACACACACACACACATCCATAGGTCAGCACACACACACACATCCATAGGTCAGCACACACACACACACACACACATCCATAGGTCAGGGCAGACTCAGCACACACACACACACACACACACACACACACACACATCCATAGGTCAGGGCAGACTCAGCACACACACACACATCCATAGGTCAGGGCAGACTCAGCACACACACATCTGGGGGGCTGAGGACTGAGGACTGTACCTGACGCTGATGATGTGTCCATCCGTCTGCTTCTGGAGGTGGGCTTTGACCACCCACGCCCCGTGCTCCCGATACGTCATGATGCGGCTGCGCACACACACACACACACACACACACACACACACACACACACACACACACACACACACACACACACACACACACACACACACACACACACACACACACACACACACACACACACAAAAGAGAAACAGGGTCTTTAGCGGGAGTGTTTTCATGGTGACAATATCCGTCTCCACCACTTGGTGGCAGTCTGAGCTCACGGCTGTAACGGCAGGTGGATCGTCATAGTAACAGGCCAACAGCCTCCTGCAGGGAATGAGAGGGCGTGAACGCCGCGTGGAAGAAGAACACTTGGCCGTCCACTTCAAAGTTAGGCTAAACCTGTAGCACCGCTACGCTACGCATGGCTCTGGTGCAACCTCCCCTGCGCGTCCCCAGGGCGCGCACACACACACACACACGCACACACACACCAAGGGACTCGCACAGCCAGTGATGTATTACGAGTGCGATGCGTCCGTTTCCTCCACAGTGCCTATTAAGTCCTCAAGTAGGCAGAGATATCATTTTTTTTGGATTCCAGTGCAATAGCCTCGGTTGACCTCGCCTCATCGCATCGATCTTGCGGTTTGGCGTCAACACAAAACTGGACGACGGCGATGTAATGAGGAGTGTAAACTTGGCATGGGAGTGGATAAATGGGGATTATTACGATTTGGCTGCTCCGATAAATTAGGCTGTTGGTTTATGCATGTTTCCAGCCTCATGCAACGATACACAATATGTCTCAGTAACGACGCAACACACAGGTTTTCTTTCACATCACCGTCGGATCACTTTATTCCAAAAGGTTTCTTTGCAGTTTGGTCATCCTTCCCCCTGTGCGTTGATTAACTGCGTCAGGGTGGAGAAGGCTTACTGACGTATGTTCTGTGAGAGATGGAAGGTTCCATCCATGGGCACAGGGTGGGGGTGCATTACTAATGAGTGCCAACTAAGGTTTAATGTTGTGTTAGGATATTGTAGATTTACATTTATTAGTCGAACATTACAAGATAGGTATTTGTATCATTGTAAATCAAGTTGATTTACCATGATACATGAGCTGTTGATCCATGCTGCCATGCAGGAGATCTCCCTGAGTGTGTGTGTGGAGATGGCTGGTTCAACCTGTGCACATTGATTAGTCAGTGCACAACAAGTGTGCAGCATCACCCAGCCCCAGAGTCCAATCAGTCTGACTCAGGCCAGGTGAGGCTGCTTAAAGCAGCCATCATCCACACACACTCCACAGTATTTTTATGTGACGTTTGGCCTCAATGTTTTCTTTCCTGCGTATGCTTGTTATCCCATCCCCAGGTAGATAATAATGGGGCTGGCTCACCCTGTATAACAGCCAACATTTCTACCCTCCTGGGCGCTTGCAGGAGAACTCTGATCGAGGTGTTTGAAGACCACAAACACAGAGGTGTTATAGACGTTAAGACAGTCGTCAGAACATCCAGTTCTTGAATCCTTTTATCTTACGCTGGGTTCCGTGTTGGCATTTTTGTTCAACCGGTTGCTTTCGGCAATAAACCCCCCCCCCCCCCCCCCCCCCCCCCCCCCCCCCCCCCCCCCCCCCCCCCCCCCCCCCCCCCCCCCCCCCCCCCCCCCCCCCCCCCCCCCCCCCCCCCCACCGTCTTCTAAAGCCTCAGCTCTGGTGTCTCTCGTGCCTACACGGTCATCCCTGACATAAGCGCACTTTGGCGGAGCACGCGAAGGTGTACGTCACCGCCGTAGCCCTGAAATCGGTATCAAGTGTGGCTAGTCACGCCCATATCAACCAGCACAAGCACTTGGGCTGGCTGACCTCTGCTGAACTCAAGCTGTACTGCAGGCAGACATAAAGAGGAAATATTGCTGCAATTAACCAGCAGTGATAACAAGGCATAGCCGAAAACTAATTACAGCAGCACTTTTAACAGCACTTCAACAGTAAAAGAAAAAGCGCAAAAAGTGAAAAACAACAATATTTGTAATGCTGCTCTTGGAACCCCAAGTCCACTTTGATCTCACGACACGCGTCCGCGTTCAATGATAAGCCACACCTCGAGGCTATCGATATCTGGAAACTGTTTTAATCAAACGCTGAATATTTAGATGCTTGACCCGTGTGTACCCGGAGAGTCCGTCCTGGGCTAATATTGGGGGCAGCTCAGCATCACGGTAAAAACGGATGGGCATAATTATTTGCCTTAGGAGAATTCTGAGGCTTTGTTAAAGATTTATGGGGTACTTTGTGGCTTAATTGCACTCCCCCCCCCCCCCCCCCCCCCCCTCGGCAACTGGAATTAAAATAATGTTTATCCAATGTGGGGGAAATAGTGCTAGCAGGGCATATTCAGAGCAACGGCTACACTACTGGGAGATTTACACCTTCCTCGGCCCAATAAATACACACAACACACCGTGTGTGGGACACGGGAAGGGAAGCATGGTAGTTAACGGGGAGTGAATAACTCTTACTGGGGAACCGCCGGCTCTTACTGGTTGTTATGTTGGGAACAATGTCATGGCACCATGGAACGGAGGGAGGGAGGGAGGGAGGGAGGGAGGGAGGGAGGGAGGGAGGGAGGGAGCGGAGATTCCGTAGGCTTCCCATTAGCTCGAGTCTTCACGCGGTCATGCAAATGCGGTCATGCGGAGATGCATCAAGCCCGGAGGGTGGGGTTTGGGTGTGCTTGCGTGTGTGTGTGCGTGCGTGCGTTGCCTACCACTCGTTGGGGCCCATCCTCCTGTCGTACACGCGCACCGAGCCGTCGCCCAGGCCCGCCACGATGAGCGAGCGTTGGGAGTCGCAGGACAGGCTGGTCACACAGCTGTCCGCTCCGGTGGGGATGTCCTGGCGGACGCACAGCGACACACACGCCATTACACACACACACACACATAGTGGAGTAGGTGCAGGTACGCATCGGTGAGCGCGCGCACACACACACACACACAGACATGCAAATCCCCTTGTAAGGACTTGTTAGAAAGCAACCAGCGGTGTTTGGCTGTCGCGAGGGCCATTAAACATTAAACCAGCTGAGGGGCTAATCATTCAGCCTGTCACCTGGCGAGCAATGGCTCATTTCCACCGGCGCCCGGCGCCGATAGAGCCAAGGGCACAGCGAGGCCATTCCTGCTACACGCCAGTCCACGCAATAATTAGCCCGCCATGGAACCAGGAGCTACCTTCCTTTGTTTTGGATACCCGTGACGGCTGCCATTAGTGACATTTTCCCTGGTCACCGCACAGGGTTTTCAACGAGGGTCCTTTTTAAAAAGAAAAGAAGTGAAATGCGACTGGGATGGAGTGGGAGGGGGGGGGGGCTCTTACCTGGACCTTCATCTCCCGCTCCGTGTCCCAGATGCGGATGACGCGGACGTCGCCGGACGTCATGAGCAGTCCCGTGTCTTGTTCCCAGTCCACCACCATGCCCGCGCCTGCAGGACGCCAGGGCCGTTACGGGACACGCCTCACTTGAATCCCAGCACACTTTTCTGAACGGGGGGGGGGGGGGGGGGGGGGGGGGGGGCTGTCGAGAGTTTGGCTTTCCTGTGCCATGTTTGAAATCTCTCCCCACTCGATTTAAGTGTGTTTACCGTCATTCTGATCAGTTTAGGGTACCGGAGAATTCGTCACTTGGATTTCAGGACAATACGATGCCACTGAAAGATTGTCACAGCCCGAAAAGGCACGCACACACACACACACACACACACATAATACGAGGGACTTTTGCACCAAAATTCATAAGACTTTAGGGTCAAACCAATTCCTATTCAGTGGACTAGAAATGTCTTCCAAGATCCCAAACAAGCGCATCTAGACGGCGTCCATATGAGATTTAAGATATTTATTGAGAGCTAGATTATTACTTGATAAACAACAAAAATAATTTCTCGATCATTACAATTCAAACCCATTCATTTTGTATCGATTGAATAATTGATTTATTGCTCCGGCCCTAATGGAGACGCGAGAGCAGAGCTGTTGGCTTTTAACGGCGACGCACAAGGGAAAACACAGGTCAGGGATTTTCAGGATTTATGGCGGGGCCAAGGTGTGCGGTGAGACCTTCCTCGTTCCCTCTTCATCGGTCCAGGGTACGGTGGACCGACGGCTGGGGTTAGGTGGAAGTGTGAGGAGGCTACATGAGTCACCTCACTGGTTAACCATGCACGGTGTGCATGGTTACACCTCGTTGGGCTGTACTAAGTGGGGCTGAGTGGAGAGGGGCTCTGCCAGGGATGCTGGTAAAAATATAAGATAATGTTGAATGTTTATTGCTCAATTATATCACATGCTTGCTTATTACAAGCAATCGGCGACAAGGCAGTGAAAAACCTACCTCTGCCGCCCCCCCCCCACCAGAGCGAGTTTAAATGCCGTCTCTGGATCCATGATAAAAAGTTATCGCCCATTCAGGCTTCACTTCCCAACCCTCCTGCCTCCCTCTTCACAGCAGGGTGTCCGTGGCGTCTGATAACGACCAAGCCCCTGCTTTTGACAAACAAACTAAACGGGGGGGTGCACTGCGTTGGGCAGGAGCTGCTTCAAAATGCCACTTCACAAGTGGAGCTGAGCTCTGTGTGGGGAGAGGGTTTTATGCAAGACGACGTACAATGTGAAAGCAGGACATGGACCAATGTGAAAGCGACCCCTATGTAGCGATCATTAGGCCAACCCCTCGACTACACGCTAGTACCCTTGTGCCTGGTGACAAACGTTAAGAGCCAAATTACTGGAAGGCTATCTCAGCCTCGGGAGACCAGAACCCACATACCCCAGAGTTGTGCTGGGTATACATGTTCATTGGGAAAACAATTATGTGGTCAGCCAGGTCAGTAATTGACACCCTCAGTGGCACTGGGAAAACACAAAGTGCAAATCACTGCACGTTCTCCGCTGCTACAACGTTCTTCTTCTTCATCACACACACACACACACACACACACACACACACACACACACACACACACACACACACACACACACACACACACACACACACACACACACACACACACACACACACACACACACCCTGCTGCAACAGAAACATTACACCCTCTTTTTATGCCTTGTTAGAACAACTGCTAGCTTATCATTTCTTCTCAATTATGTTGTGCTGTCCTCCTTCGCTGCTGTGCTGTTTGCGTCGGCCTGAGACACGTTACCAGCCTTTACAGCTCGGCTCTCTTCGTCATCGTCAGCAGAGCCTCTGTGTCCCTCTTTTTACCCACAGAAACTTTACATGAGAAGCCCCCGTGTCCACATCATCTCTGAGGCAGGGATAGCTTGAAAATAGAAACGGACGTCAACGTCTTACGACGCGTCCTGTGGCGAGGGGGGAGATTGAAAGGAGAAAGAGGGAGACGCCATTTTGTTTTCATCTGTTCGCATGCGGACACTCCTGCCGAGTTCAATCATTACGGCCCCCCCGTTATAATAATAATAAAAAAAGGTAATTCAATTAACATTGTATAATCATTTTTGTTTGTGGGCCATAAAAGTTAATTAATGATTTACAAAGCAAGAGCAATGGATTAGTAGTCACATTATATATATTTTTACCACATTATTTAATCATGAGTCACATTTATTCCTGAATTCGTAAACAAGGCACTCGCACATCATTTTTGGTACATTTGTAAATTATAAATGTGTAGCTACTCATGTTTCTCACCTTCTGCAGTATTTAATCTAGAATGGTTGCCAGTCTTTAAAGTCATTGTTCAACTATAAAAAAATATCTATATTAAATTAATTAAATTAAATAAATTAAATTAACTACAGTTCAGAAAATAACAACTAGCATGTAGCTACCGTTACCTAAACTTCCGCTGGCATACAAAGCTAATTAACAGGCCTCACTTAGTAATAACCATGGATGTGCATTGACACTGGCAGATGGCTGTCGATTTGACTTTGACTTGGCGTGCGCATACAAGCCCTGGCTTAGTCACCACGTCGACATCACAGATATCCTCATATTCTGAACCAATCACAATCCACGTATTACGGTGGCTGACACAACTCATCTATATGTGTTGATTGGTTCACAAAGGACATTGTGCTTTCAAATACATCCAAACCCCAAAAAAAATTCTAAGGGGAATGTGTTCACTTTCAAAAGTATTACAAAGCACTGCCAGAGAAGAAAGAAAATAACATCTACACAAAAGTATTTACTTCATTCACATTCTTGAAACATTTTTCCCCTACCAACTTCTCTATTGATCCCACATCAGCCAATCAAATCCACCCTGGCCTCCGGGAACAATATCGCTATGGAGATACATGCCATGCCAAAGATCACCTAGCTCAGTCTTGTTTCCAACCATCCCCAACCTTCTCTAGGAGGCCCCCGAGAAACTCCTGCTCTGAGCAGCAACGTGCAGTGGCGCAGAAAGGAACCCACACAGAAATCCATACTAGGATAATGCCTGGAGACGCAAGAGGGACCCCATTAGGGGCCCCTCATTCATTCTCCCGGGATACAAGGCGCAGGTGTATTAGTCATCCCGTACGCGCCGTTTGTCTATTTCGGTCCTCGGTAATAGACCCGCTCCATCTCTCCATCATCCCTCTTCTGTATCACTGTACATCTACCTCTTCGTTGCTGACCGCTCCGCAGGGCGCTTTGTTCCCTTTGAAGTAACCATGCCAACGGGCTCTAATGGCGACGGCGGCATGCCTCATCGAAACGTTGAGCAGCAACAACTTTTATCTAATCACTGCCTCCATCCTGCTCTACAAATGTATTCCTTTGTTCACATAATGTGTAGTTCAATTATCTCTCCACTAGCAGAAGGGAATGCTTTCACCAGTGTGCCTAACCAGCAGCATTATCTCATGGAATTGCACACGCATGGACGGACGGACAGGCGCGCACACACACACACACACACACACACACACACACACACACACACACACACACACACACACACACACACACACACACACACACACACACACACACACACACACACACACACACACACACACACACACACACCTGCAGCCTTTTTCCGTTCTGCTCAGTTTTCTCTTTATTTTCTTTCCTCAGTTTGCTTTGAAAAGCAACCGGGCCCCAGCAATAAACCTCCCCAGGATTCACTGAGCTGGTTCAGCTCCTATCAGAAGGTGATGCCATCCGTTGGGCTGGCTTGGACTAGATCCACCTCTGTAGAATCACTACCCTGACCTTTTTGAAGCAGGTGTCTGGCATTCTGTCGGAGGAAACCTATTGACCCATGCGGATGGCAGACTGCCTTTTGAACAAGGCTAGACCCAGGGAACCAGAGCCTGCTGATCTCTGTGACTCATTTCTGACCATCATTGTACATCTCAACCATTTTGGTCAGGCCATGGTGCTAACCGTTCATATTGAAGCATCAGTCATTCCCTTACAAAGAATTGCATTTACCGGTAACCATTGTAAGCCTCTTTAAAAGATGGCCACGCTGATTGAATGTGATTATTTGCTAACACACAGCTGCATGCCAAGCCTCTGTTGTGCATCCGAGGTCAGCTGAAAGTTCTGACATGCACCTTCTTTTCTCTTTTGCATAATCATCCTCACTTTGCTCTCTCTCCCTCCCCCGCTCCCAAAGCTCCATATGGCTGGAAACAGACAAGTGAACCACACTGGAATGCGGAGCAGGGCAGAGAGTCTGCGTCTCCATCCAGCAGGCCGAGCCAGCCACAGCGGCCCTACTTTCCCTTTCACTTCAGCAGATCATTCAGCAATGCCAAAGAGGAAACTAAAGGGGGGGGGGGGGGGGGGGGGGGGGGGGAGATAGACTCTTAAAAAGATGTCAATGAAGGACAACACCTTTTGAGACTGAGCCGCTGCCAGAGGGGAGGAGGAGAGGATGAGCGAGATGAGGAGGAGGAGAGGATGAGCGAGATGAGGAGGAGGAGAGGATGAGCGAGATGAGGAGGAGGAGAGGATGAGCGAGATGAGGAGGAGGAGGAGAGGGTAAAAGCCAAGGGAGTAAAATTGAGACATTCCCAGTAACATCTGCATCAATTTAATTACACTTGCTCCGGTGTACGAGACGACGGGCGCCGCACACAGTCCTCCTGAGACTCCTGAACCAACACTGATGAGAGCGCAGCACTGGGAGTAATGAGCTTGTGTCTCTGTGCGAGAGTGTGCAAGAGTGTGCAGTTGTGCAGGTGTGCGGGTTTGCATGTGTGAGGGCGCTTCTCGTAGATTGAAAATAAACAAGAGCTAAAAACCCAATTCTCCCGCTCGGTTTCTTTGTGCATTTTTCTTTCGTTAAACGTATTCCCTCTTGCATTATCCTGTATTTCTTCGACGCTCAATGTTCTCATATGCCTAATATTGATCTCTGCATATAAACCACGGTGCCCGTTAATGACCCCCTCTGCACACGCTCTTTTTCTCCTTGCTTCAACTTCATGTTATGTGAAGTTTACCTTTTTATACCCCACCCACATTTGAAGTACGTGGCCTATCAGTCTCTCGTGAGACAGGGAATGTGCTCATTTCACAGCGGGGATAGCAAGCCCCCCTTCAGCACTTTCCTCTGCTATAATTTGATCGGTTGCACTGGACTCCAGCAAACAAATCCCCAGGTGAGGACATCTCCCAGCTATTTACATAAAAAAACGCTGTGCTGATCGCGCACTGATCGGGAACTGACGGGCTATTTTTCCTCATACGCAGGGGAAATCATTCTGACCTGCACACAAAGCCACGTTAGAGACGAAAAAAAATGGACTTGATTTAACCTCAACGAGTGCCTTACTACACCTACTGCAACTGAAGCTATTCCAGAACTGTGTTCAACCAAACCTGCTCAAGGGTGTCAATGAGACAAATGTGTAGAAGATGAGCTTGCAATGCTCACCGACTTTACCTTTTGTGTGGTAGAGCGGTGTCTTTCAACCCGTGGTTCTCGAACCACTGGTGAAACGCAAGGGCACTGCAGGGGGTAAGGGGGATTGTATTCTTGAAAGACAAATTTACTAATAGATAGTTTTATGGCTCGTTATTCATTAAAAAAGAGTGTGTCTTTGTCCATTTCATCATATGTTTTCAATGGTAATGTTTTGTGTTCATTTATGTTTGCTAAATGAACACACAGGGAGCATAAACAGCATTGCTGACTTTTTCCTTCCACCGTTTCCCACTGGACATGGCCTTCCTGCAGTCGGAATTGTGGATGAAACGGGTGGATAAAACTCTGTATGTAAAACGGAGTAATAAATGTATATTTATGTGCTTTTTACCGTTTACATATGAGGTGGTCCGCGAAAGGTCTTGAGGACAACTTAGCGCTACACCTGATTTTAAAGGTTGGCAACCGCTGTGGTAGAGAGAAGAGCCTTTAGGACTTTGGAAGGGGAAGGGAGAGACGAAGAGCCACGGCACACATGTAATGGCCCCCGGAGGAAACCGCAATAAGCAAATGAAATAGGCACACATGGCAGTAATGTATGGCACGCTGCACGCAGGGAGAAAGCGACAGAGCGAGAGATAGAGATTGAGAGAGATGGATAGAAAAAGAGAGATAGAGATTGAGAGAGATGGATAGAAAAAGAGAGATAGAGAGAGAGCGTGAGAAAAGAGAAGTACAGGCAAACATAACTGCAGCACTTACCTCCCTGTTTACTGCGGTCAAGATAGATGGAGACCCTTCTGGCCAGACCTGCGATTAAGAAGCAAATGGAGGAAGGGAGAGGAGTGGGGATACAGATCAGCGAGGGGGGGGGGGGGGGGGGAGGAAGAGGTATAGGCAAGTCAAAAGCACATCAGCCCAAGCAAGTAAACTGTTAGCATGGCCTAGCCTGTTGGCTAGCACGCCCACAAAAACAAACCAAAGGACGCACACGGGGATGCACACACAAGGCAGCGTTTCACCCAGCAGGGTGCATTCCAACTAACGGACGTTAATAAGAGTGGGATCCGACATCAAAAGCTTCACCCAGGGATGGAGTCCGGAGGAGGGAACGAGCAACAAGCGGCTCACTAATGTGGCTAATTGGATGAAGGGGTGTTAATGTTTATGCGTTCACGCATTATGCCTGTCCCGGATCACCTTTATGTTGAGCACAAATGGCGGAAAAGTGAATGAGTGCTATGGCTATTCGACCAAAATATTGAAGATATTTATTGAAGACAATCCACTCTGTTCAGTGACCATCGAGGCATGCTGTCTTTGCTGCACGTTGGGAATGCTTGCTGCCTTGTTGAAGCTCTCTCTTATAGGGGGAAGACAGAGCAGCATCACACTGACATCGGGTGGAACGGTCCACAGGAGCCTGGGACGGCTCAATGAGGAGTACAAGCTGGATCTGACACAAGGCATAGCACTGGAGGACCGGCAGGGGACCGGGAGGAGAGAGGGAGGGGTGTGTGTGTGTGCGTGCGTGTGTGTGTATGTATACGTGCGTGAGTGTGTGTGTGTGTATGTATACGTGTGTGTGTATGTGTGTGTGCGTATGTGTGTATATATGTGTGTGCATGTACCCGTGTTTCACACAGGTTTGGCAGCAGCTGCATAACAACTGAATGAACAAATAAGCCCTCGCCACTGTGAAAACACTCCAATATTTAGTTTCAGCAGAGGTGCTTCTGAGAGGGTGTAGTGTGTGCTATTCCACAATGCTATCCCTGCTGCTTGTTATAACACACATTCAGCTTATGTTACTGGGTTCAAAGCCAAGGGAATTTAGAACTGCACTTTGGACTTGTTTAAAAAAAGGCCATTGTTGACATGCTGTGTATGGAGCTCGAACTACCACATATGATATCTATGGGTGGACTTAAGTATTTCTTCCTTCCCTGAATCTAGATGTTAATTGGGGAAGATGATCTCAGCATGGACTGCCCACCCTCCATACTGAAAGAAGCAGCTGAACCTGTGAGCTGAAGCCAGACAAAGATGACCAATTATAATAATATAATTCATGAGTTCATGAGCTAATTAAGCTGTTTTTATCATTCCATTCCAACTTTGGTGGATGCTTAACAATAAGCTCAACTTTAAATACCTTTTGAAAGATGTTATGATTCTTCTTCTTTCTATTTCGGGAAGGTTTTATGACCCCAAGCTTTTGTTTTTTAATATCCACGCAGCCTAAAGCGAGCAAAATACTTCAAAATAATACGATTTACTTTTGTTAGCCAAGGCAGAAGTTCTTTACAGGCAAGCGTTTTGTATTCAATGCGGTTTCTGTCTTGTCACTGAATGTTCCATTGGTTACAACCAGTCATTTGAAATCAGATTTGGGGCCTTAATCAAAATAAATCATTTTCTCACGCACAATGTGTATGCGTCGCTATCATCATGGAGGTCATTTTCTCAGCGATCACGCCATTTTGTTTTTATGGCGTTGCGGAATTACGCTTTTGAATGTTTTCCGCAGGATGTGTGCGGCCCGCTTAAGAATACCGCTTGGTCCGTGTATCAACTAGAAGGAAAGACGAATAACCATGTGGTATCTATGTATAGCTACCCTACAGGTTCAGCTCTGTCGCATTACAAAGACACAGGCCAACCAATGCTTACGAGGACAAGCTAAACGCCTCAACACCCTATCGTAAAAAACATTCAGTTTTATCGGTAAGGTCTGCTCATACTAGAAACTCGGGTTCATCCCATTTTGACAGAAGCTCTGCCCACTGTGGTGCCTAGCTGTGGCGCTGCCAGTCTGGCCGGATCGGTGTTGGCTAGCACACTCGACTTCATTAACTGTCCCAACATCCAGCTGTGTTTAAAACTGGGCTGAGCGAGAGAGCGAGAGAGCGAGAGAGCGAGAGAGCGAGAGAGCGAGCGAGAGAGAGAGAGAGAGAGAGAGAGAGAGCGAGAGAGCGAGAGAGCGAGAGAGCGAGAGAGAGAGAGAGACGGGCCGTACTGTGTTTTTCTCTCGCTGGGTGTCAGAGTGAGAGCGCTACTGCTCGGACAGCAATGCTTGTTAAGTGTGTCACCTCCCCGCAGGTCCTTCCAGAGAGCTGGCCTGGTAACAATCGTGACACACACACGGAACAGTGGCTGGTTCAAACCCCTGCACAGCGAGACACCTGGCCAGTCCACGCAACGCCACTCCCAACAGTTAAGTGCTCATTCCCTCCAATTAGCCTAATGTGTGTCAGTCTACATGAGGCCTGGCCTACCATCCCATCTGAAGGCCTGTCCGCCCACACGCAGCCGCCGACGATGTGTGTGCGTGTGTGTGTGTGTCTGTACGTGTATATGTGTGATGCTAATTGGCAAAGTTGTACAGAGCGCGTCCAACTTAACATTTTCTAACAGCGAGACAACACGTGGTAAGTAGGTATTAATAATGTTGTATCGCCCTGAATGAATGAACCCCAGACAGGGACGACGAGCCAATGACGCGCAACTCAAACAGCGTTCAAACTACTGTCGCATTTCTCACACAACTTGGTGACCTAGAATCAGAGGATAGCAGACTGGAGAGAGCGAGAGCGAGAGCGAGAGAGAGAGATAGAGCTAGAGCGAGAGAGATAGAGATAGAGCGAGAGAGAGATAGAGACAGAGAGACAGAGATAGAGAGAGACAGAGAGAGAGAGAGCGAGAGCAAGATAGAGAGAGAGACAGAGAGACGGAAAGAGAGACAGAGAGCGAGAGACAGAGAGAGAGAGAGAGAGAGAGAGAGAGAGAGAGAGAGAGAGAGTGAGATAGAGAGAGAGACAGAGAGAGAGAGAGAGAGACGGAAAGAGAGAGACAGAGAGCGAGAGCGCGAGAGAGAGAGAGAGACGGAAAGAGAGACAGAGAGCGAGAGAGAGAGAGACGGAAAGAGAGAGACAGAGAGCGAGAGAGAGAGACAGAGAGAGAGAGAGAGAGAGAGAGAGACAGAGCGAGATAGAGAGAGAGACAGAGAGAGAGAGAGAGAGAGAGAGAGAGAGAGAGAGAGAGAGAGAGAGAGAGAGAGAGAGAGAGAGAGAGAGAGAGAGAGAGAGAGAGCGAGACAGAGAGAGAGCGAGAGCGAGAGAGATAGAGACAGAGAGAGAGCGAGAGCGAGATAGAGAGAGAGACGGAAAGAGAGACAGAGAGCGAGAGCGCGCGAGAGAGAGAGACAGAGACAGAGAGAGAGAGAGAGAGAGAGAGAGACAGAGAGAGAGAGAGAGACAGAGAGCGAGAGCGCGAGCGAGATCCTGCAGTAGAAATGTGAGAAAGGCGACGGCACTTTGCGGCGGCTGAGTGACAAACGAGGTGTGAGTGGGTGTCAGGAATCCAGGGTCAGATTACACCGCTGTTCTATATGAATAATGAGTTCTACATGAAGGCAGCTGCCCCCCGTTGGGAGTCCAGTTCAGGCTGTGCACCAAGCAGGGCGTCTTAAACCTTCGGTATCGATGCTGGTTCCCTGCGTGCAGACGCAACAGAACCAGCGTGTTCCAACGCCAAACCGCCCAGTGGTAGGAACCATGCAGGGGGACCGCTACCACGGTGCACCAGCTTGGAGGACCAGCATGGAGGACCAGCTTGGAGGACCAGCTTGGAGGACCAGCTTGGAGGACCAGCTTGGAGGACCAGCATGGTGCCCCAGCTTGGAGGACCGGGGCTACTGCGGGGGTGAGTGAGGGCGCAGGCAGGGCAGGGAGACGGGGGGAGTAAATAAAGAAGGGGGGGGGTCTTTACTGTGTGTGCTGGAGGTCTGACCTCGGGTGGTGGGCAGCATGTCAGACAGGCCCTGCCACGCCGTCACCATCTCTGGGTTCCTCTGGTCGGCAAAGTTCTTCCAGATCCGCAGCGCTCCGTCGTCTGCATTGGGGGTGGGGGTGGGGGTGGGGAGAGAGAGGGAGAGAGAGGTAGAGAGAGAGAGAGAGAGAGAGAGAGAGAGAGAGAGAGAGAGAGAGAGAGAGAGAGAGAGGGAGAGAGAGAGAGAGCAAGCGAGAGAGAGAGAGGGAGAGAGAGAGAGAGAGAGAGAGAGAGAGAGAGAGAGAGAGAGAGAGAGAGAGAGAGAGAGGTAGAGAGCAAGCGACAGCGAGAGAGAGAGAGAGAGAGAGAGAGAGAGAGAGAGAGAGAGAGAGAGAGAGAGAGAGAGAGAGAGAGAGAGCGAGAGAGAGAGCGAGAGCGAGAGCGAGAGCGAGAGCGAGAGCGAGAGCGAGAGCGAGTGAGAGAGAGAGAGAGAGAGAGAACAGAGGTTCAAATTGGGACGATAAGTAAAAACGAGATTATGGCTCTATATCGGTTTACTTGGCTTCATATCATTTTCCCACAGACAAACATTCCAAGTCCAATTGCCATGAATGCACACACGTAAAACCCATCACACGAAGGCATGTATCCCTATGTGGAAACCCATTGGGGTTTAGCCTCTCTCTCCTGCACTGAAATGTGTATGTACAACAGGTCACACAAACGCACGCCTAATCTATCTCCTCAAAGCAGAACACTCACCACATTGTAGAATGCAAACGCCTGACTTCTTCTACTCTGCGGCGCACAGCCAATTAAAATATGCAATAGCATGACGTATAACACGATGTAGCTCATTACTCCACACGGGCCGGGCCGATGAAAGCGGCTCCATTCTCACGTGAGAGAATGTGTAATTGGTTAATTATTCATGCGCGTTGTGTATACAAACTAATGTGGCGTGCGTGTGTGTAATGCCTGTTGCGCTGGCTTGATGAACAGAGCTACTGGTGAGGAATACCCGCGTGGTTCGGCATGCGTGCATGCATCGTGTCCAGTATAACTCTTGCGTTTGTTACCGTGTATACGTCAAAGGAATGTCCCGCTTGAGCTCCTGAAAGTGACGTGAGTGTTGACTTTAACAAAATAAATGACTGAATGAAATGCTGTGTGTACGCCTGTCTGGATAACTTTCCCCGGACGATGTATTGGCTCCGAAATAATTGCGAGAAACTATATTATCGTCCTCTTAACACCATTTTATGCCACTGATATAACGATAATATAATAGCATATTAAACAAAGCACACCCTTTCAAAGAGCAATTAACTAATCATTCTTAAGAACGATTTAGACATTGGAATGGAATGTCATTTTTTGGGGGAATTTATTTCTTCTCAGAAAGTTACAACTTTCTGGCTAGACTTCAATCGTCGGAGGAGACGGGGACGGGGACGGGGGACAGACACCTATTAAAACACCAATTAGCCTCGGTATCTTCACCTGTAGTGTCCGCTCTGTGTGTGTGTGTGTGGGGGGGAGCTGTCTGAGCCGTCTGCCACACAGAGAGCAGACGAGAGGACAGACGCAGCGCCACTGGCTGATATGTAGGGGACATTCATTCCAAAAGGTATTTTTATATATCGGGCACGGAATGAATAAACGACACGGAAAAGTGAGACCAAACTGAAAAGTCGGACAGTGACGACGCAAATATGCAGCCTTTTCCAACAACAACGACGGCAGGGAACGAATCTGATGGATGGATCCCAACCTCATATCGCCAGTGAAGACGAGCTTATGCTCCGTCCAATCACAAACATTTCATACGTATTTAGAGGATTAAAATATAATGGAGTTTCACACACTTTTTAATCCAAGTGTAAAATAGTGTAGCAAATTGCATTTCGCGAATGAGGGGGATTTTGATAAGTGGGTGTGCATTCTTTAACACATCCGTGTTTTGGAAACGTTTGTTTTTGGGGGTGCTTTCCCTGTTTGATATCTACAAGTACTCTTTCGGAGAACGTTGGTATCCACAACTAAACTGTTGCGATACAACTGCACACCGTCATGTTATCAAAAGCAACCTGCATGCACGTACCGCAGTGCAAGTAAACATTGGCGTGCAGTTCTGCATGTAACAGATGGCGCTCATTTTAGGTCTATGAACGTAGTTCACCGCTATGGATGTAATACGAGAACTCTGTGTTGAGAAACGTAAATAGGCGGTTACCTCCGCCATGTCCTACAACATGCACACTGACCATGACAAAGATACCCCCATTGTGATTGGTTGCTTTTTCGCAAAGCGGACATCGCGTCATAAGTGTACAGTCCCACGCAGCTGCGTGATTTTAATCTGTTATGGACGCAGGACAAAAAAAAAAAAAAAAACTAATGTAAACATACACACACGTAACACAACGGGCGACATCAATGTCGGCGAAAATGATCAAGACCATGCCAATCGCACACTCCTTGCGCGCCTGTACGTATGTGTGCGAGCAGGTGTGTGTCCGTCCGAACCTGTGGCGGTAAGCAGCAGTGAGCAGTCGTGGCCGTTCAGGTATTCCATGGCCGTGATGCGAGTGTAGCGCGGGTTGCCGTTGTAGAAGTAGTCCAGCCGCTCACCCTTCTCCCAATCCCAGAAACTGAACACACAAGGAACAAATACAGATCCGTGGTTAGCCACCAGACTCGCAGGCGGACAGGGCGATGCGGTTGGCAGTCTCGGGCTGACCAGATGCTGTCCTTGTCGGCCACGGCGATGCAGGCATTGAAGGGATGGAACTTGACCACGGACGGGACGCCGGGGTTGCGGTTGATGAAGATCTGGTCGTCCAGGCGAGAGATGCCTGTCGGAAAGGATGGAAGCAGAGGAGGAGGCGGAGTTGGACTACAAACCCCCAAAAAAGCAACAGGCCTTCTAGTTGTTTTCAATGTTCTCGAGCAGCTGTGTGTTTGTATGTACTAAGTTGCCATTAGTGTCTGTATGACACCAGTCAGACACATTATATTCAAACAGGTGTTATTATCAATCAGATGATGAGCTAGGAACAAAGATTGCCAATATATGCAGTCATTGCCTGTGAATGATGAAGCCGACTCAGATTTTCATAATGTACACAGCGCTGGTGGAAGGTATACATGATTGCAGGGGATTTTATTCCAATGTGGCAAATGAAACATATTTTGGGAGAGCGCTCCGATGGGAGTGGTTGAACTGAATTTCAGTAGGTTTCACTGGTAATAACGGTTGACAACATACATAGTTAGTGGCTTAAAAAAATTGAATTTAAACAGGCGGGGACTCATGAAGCAAAAGTAAGATGTTTATTTAGTCAACCATGTGCTCTTGCTAATGAGCAATGCCCAGAGGTAAACTAAATAAGAGAAAGTAGCAAGTTGAACGGCGTGGCGCAGCAAAATAAACGACCCGACTTTCGCTGGCGTCCGGGATGCATGTTAATGCGATGTGCAAATGGGGCTCCACTGCATAACGGGGCCAGGCATCGTGTTGACACTTCGCCACACGACGCCGGAGCTTTTTAAAAACCAAAAGAGGTTTCGCTGCGGGTTTTTTTTTTTTTTTTTGCCTCGTGTCCACACGACAAGCGGAGGATTTGGCGCCAGAAACCGTCTTCCAGCGTGGAGGACTTTTGAAAACGCAGAGCCTCACGGCAGCGCGTGGACCGGCGAAACCGTAGCTTTCTGGAAACGATGACGACACGCAGGAGTAGAAGGCCGCTGTGGGCGGGCTCGTGGTTTTCTTCTGCGTTTTCTTTGCGTATCTGAGCAGAAAAGTTACACCACCGCCTACTGGCCTCGCATACTTGCTACACCATTTTCACTCGGGTGGACAAGAGGATAGCTCTGAAAGCGTTGTCGTGTGGATGCGAAACTTTTTTTGGGGGGAAAATGCAACGGGAAACGTACTACCGTTGACGCTAGGCCTGTAACACCGGCAAGCTCAAGGAAACGTGAGGGGGGAACAAGTTCACTCCCCCCCCCCCCCCCCCCCCCAAGTCCTATTCCATTTTAAATATTCATTTCAATTAAAGAGCGCCGTATGTGGTGAGACGAGGAGGCATCAGCGGCACAAGACGAGGGTGTTGGTACGCAGTGACGCGGTGTACCTTCTTAATGTCAGCCTGACGAGGACGCTAAATGTCAGCCTCACGGTAACAAGCGATTAGCATTGGGTGGCGGCCTCACAACCGCTCAACTTGTTGCCAGGACTAGCGTGAGGGCAGCTCTGCTGCTGTGTCTCTGATAAGGGCAATGGGTATCCACACGTTTTTAATAAAGAATACGAGCAGAGCGATTTAGAAGTTGGATTTGTTAGGAATCCCAGGCTGGGTCACTTTAAATGGCAAAAATTATCGACTGCTATTTTCCATTTTTCCAACAGTTAGTCCCGACCCAGTAGTTTGATTGGACAAGAGGTGGGGATATTGCTGACAGAGTATAACAGCACTGGGACTTGTAACTATATTTGTATCACTCCACTTTACAGGTGTTCCTAATAACGGTTTATTAGCCTATATTAAAGATCATCAGACGTTAACTCATCGGAATCACACAGGCCACCAAAGCAACTCTCAACACTCTTATGCCACTGGTTGCACAATAGATGAGAACATACAGATAAATATATATATATATATATATATATATATATATATATATATATATATATATATATATATATATATATATATATATTAGTAAAGTAGCCGGCCTGTGGTAACGTGTAGACCTACACAAAGAAGCAAGCTAGTGTGCAGAAAAAGGACTGTGTTGCTTGGCAACAGTCCAGTCCCAGCCAGTTGCGGAACTATTCCGTGTTGGCGGAGTCAAATAAATGATTAATAAACAAACAAATCCTAATGTTTATTACTGCCAACTAATAAATGCCGCTTGTAAAACTTTTGCGTTAATGCTAAACCAAACCCGCGGCCGTGCTTCTCTTAGGCCTGCGTCCTCGAACTTGCGACCGAACCCCCGTCGTGCTGAAAACCCGTAGACCAGCCCTCCCTCTCATGTGATATTGCCTACCTATGGGTGACATTGCGGTGCATTTGAATTGGGGATAAAAAGTATTATGTCACATGGTATTTTCCACTCCTGTTCCTCAGTAATGCTTTGGGCTTATTTGCACATAGATAAGATGACAAGGGCTCTGGGCCTTCCACAACGCCCTCCCTCACCTTCCTGGCTGCTTATTTACTCATGTACACCATCACCAGCACCCTGCGGCAACACACACACACCCACCCCCACCTCCCCCCCACCACCGCCCGTTCCTCTCATCAGCTCCATCCGACATGTTGCTCTCCCAGGGGAAACTAGGGGAATTAGGGCAGCAATGCTACTTTCTCTCTCCGCTCGCTGGGGCTGAACTGGGGACTGATTTGAGGAACGAAGTCATTTGTAGCCGTAAGTGTACCCACAGAAGTGCGGGAACGGAGACGGAGGAGGAGGAGGAGGAGAAGGGGCGGAAGCGGGGGGTACGGGTGCGGGTGGGGGAGGGGGTGGTCAGGCACATGTACGCCAGTGGACCTCAGCTCTGACGTCAACGGGGCTGTGTGTGCGCACGTGTTCTCTGTGCGTGTGTGCGTGTGTGTGTGCGTGCGTGTGTGCTTGGAGGGGGTTGCCAGTGACGTAGGGAGGTTAGCTATTCTGTTTGAGGAAGATCCCTCTTCAGTTGCTCTGTCTGGGAGCCTGCTGGCACCGGGGCACTTTGATGCACGTGAGGGAGGGAGGGAGGGGGAGGGAGGAGGGAGGAATGCGGGGAGGGAGGGAGGGAGGGGGGGATGCGGGGAGGGAGGGAGGGAGAGAGGGAGGGATGTGTGTGGGTACTATAGGGGTCAAAGTTCCGGTCCTATTATCTTCACACACACACAGTCAGACGTGCTCTCTCTAACCAACCAACACATGAATATGGAATCTGAATGTGCTGGCGTCAAAGTCTCAGTATTTGTCCATAGCCAACATGGACCATTCACCCTCTCATTTATGTATACACTTCCATTCTCCCCAGCACTCCCACAGTGCTTATGTATGCCCCTGCTGTTTTTCTTTATTATGTTAAACTCATCTGGGTTTTGCCATATTTCTCACCTGTAGATACAAAAATAAAGAATGTGTTGTTTACCGTAAAAAGCTCTTATGGTTTTAAAGTCCTAATTGACCTAAAGTCCTCAGTTGACTACCTTAGTCACCACACTCTTCATATCTCCTTTATTGGTGCGGTTGTGTGTGTGTATGAGTGTGTGTGTGTGGCTGTGTGCGTGTGTGGTTGTGTGTGTGTATGAGTGTGTGTGTGTGGCTGTGTGCGTGTGTGGTTGTGTGCGTGTGTGGTTGTGTGTGTGCGTGGTTGTGTGTGTGTGTGGTTGTGCGTGAGTGTGAGGTTGTGTGTGCGTGGTTGTGTGTGTGTGCATGGTTGTGTGTGTGCGGTTGTGTGTGCGCGGTTGTGTGTGCGTGGTTGTGTGTGTGTGTGTGTGTGTGTGCGTGTGTGGTTGTGTGTGTGCGTGTGAGAGAGACCTCGGTGTGTGATGCGTTGACTCTGCCTCCTCACACGGGCGTTCCTCAGGAACCTCCACTGCCTCTCCATCCGCACCTGGCTCTCCAGGTCGTGCTCCTCCGGGACCTGGGGGCGGGCGAGCCAGACAGAGATGAAGTCATAAAATGGAGGGGGGGGGGGGGGGGGGGGGGGGGGGGGGTCAAGCGACGCCAAGAGCAATACAGAGAGAGAGAGAGAGTGATAAGAACAGAGGCAGAGATCAGTGAACATCAAAGGGACCACATGGAGTACAATCACATCCTCTCTGGAGTGTTTGATGGAGTCATCCCTTCCGTTTTTATTACCTAAGGGCCGCCTACCCCAGTCCCCATAAAGGCGACCCCCTCCAAATAAATCCAGATAGAGGTTCCAAACAGATAATAAACTATTATTGATCTGTTTTGAACCTCTATCTGAATTGATCAAGCTGAGGGTTTAGATCTGTATGAACTGTGTGCTTACATTATGTTCTTGTCGAGTCTAATGGTCGAGCCCACAATATTGTTCCTAATGTGACAAAAGATGCACTCTTTTTGAGTGGTTCTTACAGAGGTCCAATAAATGCTGACTTGAAGTTGGGTGGCACAATTTGAAAGTTTTCAAAACGGATAAAAACTCCTATGACGTATAACTCGAGAGGGAAGGCTTGAATATCCCCAACTCTGCACTTTGATATACTATTCACACCTCCTACTGTGTCACAGAACCCTCAAATCACCAAATCCCATATATTAACTTTCGCTTTTCCTGCAGAAAAACTCTGGCAATTTATACTACTCCCCTTTTCTAAACTGTCATCCATATCCCTCTATCTTCCTCGGCTTTCTTTTTATTTATTCAAACATCATCACTCTCTCTTGCTCAAGGGTGAAAAGCCTTCTTAGGGTAATTAGTGTTTATCAATAGTGGAGCTCCCCCTGGTGAATCACAGCAGCAGCCCTGTGTTTGCGTGTCTGCTGCCTGGGATACACACCAACAGGGGAGGGTTCTCGGCATATCTATGGGAGTGATCAGGAGATGAAGCACAGCAAAAATCTAAGCACTGAAATCGGGCTGTGGAAATATACGCAGAAAGTGTCAGAGCAAGAAAATGTTAATGAATAAATGATGCACAGGCATGTTGGAGGGGGTGAGAGAGAGAGAGAGAGCGAGAGAGAGGTAGGGAGCGAGCGAAAGCGAGGGGTAGAGCGAGAGAGAGAGAGAGCGAGTGAGAGGGGTAGAGAGCTAGAGAGCAAGAGAGAGAGCGAGAGAGCGAGAGAGAGAGAGAGAGAGAGAGAGAGAGAGAGACGTGTCTGTTCATGAAGGCTGCTATCAGTGGGAGTGAGATACTAATGGGTGATGCAAGGTGTTTTTAGGGAGTGAGTGTGTAAGCCATTTGCCAAGGGATGATCAAACACTACCTGAAGCCGTCTCTTGACTTCTCGAATACTTGACCTTGGTTTATTTTGCTTTTTCTCTTGCAATAGTACTTCCCTATTATGTGCAGATTTCAAAATGTTTCTCAAAGTAGAAAGTTTGTTCTGCTTTAGAAAACATTTATTTGAAAGGGCATTTATTTGATATATAACAAAATGTAGCGTAATGCAAGAAGCATCAGCAACATGCTGCACAATCTTTTCGGATGGAACCTTCATTTTTTCCAGATCGACTCGCCAGGCCTTAAGATGTTCTTTCAGAAGAGAAAGCTCATCAAAGCCTTTGATATCACAGGGACAGGGAGAGAACGTTCAAACTCCACGGTGACGCCAGGCGAGTGGAGCATCACTTCAGTTATATTATGTTGTTCCAATATCCCCCGGTGGGCGTATTCCTCAATGGGCTTTTCAGTAGACAGAAAAGGTCAATCAAGTCAGCCAGCTCGTCTTCTAGGGCAGTAGGAAGCTGCTACTGATGGCCTCAAGGCTGTGGTCTTGCACCCTGTCAGCTTCTATGATAAATTATAATGGGACCCTGAGAAATAGGGAGCTACATCAACACACACACACACACACACACACACCTCAACTCATACCACTGTCTCCACTGACTCTTTAAATATCATTGACAGACAACCCACACTTGCACATTACTAAGTTATACTTGGTCATGAAAATGGGTATCGGTTCATCACGTTAACCTTTCGAGTACTGTTTTAGATCACTTTTTTGTGTGTTCCACAAGGTATGAACCGAGACGACGTATGAACAGAGGAAAAAACAGCCCACACTCGCTTGCCAAGCGCCTTTTCGAAAGCCCAGTCTGGACGATCAATCACGGGTGTCTCCAACGTGTGGACGTGCAGGCTCTTCGCGCTGCTGACGCGGTGCGATGGTAACCTGTGCTGAGCCGCTGAGGTGTGTGCTCACGCATGCTCCTCTAATGCACTTTTATGGGACCACTCGACATAAAAGGGTGTTTTTTCAGCAACTCAGCGTTTTTTTGTAAGAAAAAAAAAGAAGAAATAAGACGAGCTGGCTTCCATCTTTTTTGTCTACCCGTGTTTTTTTTATTTTTAATGGTTATTATCGCTTCGATGTGTTCAAAGTCGACCCCCTCCGCCGCCTAAACATTGTACCGTCGTAGCTTTTTAAATAATTCACTGATTTCCTGGTAGTCATTCGAATTCCATTTTCTCCCGTCAACAAGAAACCTCGACTTGTGGGGAAACTTGATAACTATTGGATTGTCATGGAAACAGTGTGTTAATTGCTTGCTCTATATGATCAAACACACAACGGGATGGGGTCATGTTACGTGATGTTGTAAAACATTAAATGAACCAATCCCAGCACAGTCAGTCAGAAAGATAAAGGAATAAGAAGGAATGCAGGGCTCTACCTTCATGACTGGCTGAGCAAAGTACTTGGCGCTCCAGTCGCACAGGCCTGTTTGGAGAGCGGTGATGTAGTGCTTGTGGCCGGGCTCATCCCCGTCTTCAGCCTACACACACACACACGCACACGCACACACACACACACACACACACAGATATGCACACGCACACACACACACACACACACAGATATGCACACGCACACACACACGCACACACACACACACACACACACACACACACACACACACACACACACACACACAGTGAACAAAGCTTAAAAGTTCCTCTGCAGTACTTTATGGGTTTTGAGCCGGTCAATGTTTTGTTTGGCCAACCCCCTGCTAATATAAATGGAATCCGTAATGACCATCGTAGAGATGATGATGTTTTTTTTGGGGGGGTAACAACTTTTTAAGGCAAATTGAAGTAGTATTCCATCCATGCGACTAAACTCGGAGAGTAGTAAGAGATAAGTGGAGGGAGCAGGGAATATAACTGGCTGCAGGAGGCTTTGATGCAATGAAGGTGGACCATTGATTTGTCATTTATTAGACAGTGACTCATTTACATCTCGGGGCATAGAGCCCACATGATCACTTTGCCTACACCTGGTACGTGCACACTCACTCACATGTTCACACACACACACGGCAGCACACTGAACCTCACACACATACACACACTCAAGCTCTCTCTCTCTCCCTCTCTCTCACAGACACACACGCAGTCAAGCACTCTCACACACACACCCCTCAAGGACATACACAACTGCACACAGTCAAGCCCTAGCATTCTCACACACACAGACCCCTGAAGGACAGACACACACACACACACACACACACACACACACACACAGTCAAGTCCACACACACACACACACACACACACACACACAGTCAAGGTCTCGGCGTACCTGTTCGGGCCCCTTATCAAACATCTTGCGGGTTCGGGGGAACTGGTGTGAGTGCGGGGCCTGTCCCCCCAGTGTGGGGGTGTAGGGGAGCCGGGCGGCGGACGGCTCCCTGGCAGGGGGCTTGGGGACCTCGTTGGTCAGACTGGAGCTGGTGGGGCTGGGCATGGGAGGGGATCCGCTGCAGCTGAGGGACGGGGCAGAAAATCAGCACTCAGCATCCCAACATAAACCCCTTTCACACATGAATGCAGTAACATTGCCGGGTTACGTTTTCCGGCAAAGGTAGCTGTTCCTGCGCTCACACACGACACGCCTTTCCCCCTTTTTAGCAGAATGCTACTATTCACACAGCACTGGCAACACCGTTCAAGTCCTCTGTTGTCATTTCCACGGAAAATACGTGTTACCTTTGCGCCGGAATCAATGGAGTTTGAAAACATTATCGGTCCTGTTCGCCGTTTCTGCCGATCCTTCGATTAAACCTGTGTCACTACCCGATCCGCTGTACGAAAAGCTTTACGTTGTACCGGGTTTTATAATTCCCTCCAGCATGGGTTTACCGTGGACGTAAAGTAAGAACAGTGTTTACACTGCAAAGCCGGAGGGAAATAAATGTATCTCGAGTACTTCGGGTTTGGCTCACAGTTCGGTTTGTGCCATTAATGTTACGGCATGGTTCAAACATAATGTCATGCCAGAACTTTAACGGTATTCTTAGAACGTCTTATGCTGGAAAATTGGCAGAACATTGGCATTTCGATACCGGCTCCCCCCTATGCCGTTAAATTACCGGCACAGGCTGCACGTGTGAAAGGGGCTATACAATCACACAATCTTAACATGCTACTGACACCATCAAGCATGACTTTGATGACTTTAAGTGGTCAGAAGTTCTGCAAATCACAAGAAAGGATTTTAACTATGCAGTAAATCCCTCAGTTGTCGTTCTTCGCATTCATTTGGAAAACAATAAAAACAAAAATCTCTGTATGAAAAACAGTCCAATAACAATAGCATAAAAAGAGAATATTGATGAAGCTAGATTCTGAAATGCAATCACAAATGTGGGTGCGTGTGCGTGTGTGCCTGCGTGTCTGTGCGTGCCTGCGTGTGCATCCACTAATCCACGCTAACAGAAGGGCACACAAACAGGGCATACATAATTCATATGCTTTGGGGTGTATTGTGTTGGGCATGTATTTTTTAGTACATTGATTTGTGTGTGTGTGTGTGTGTGTGTGTGTGTCTCACCTGGCCTGGTGAATGTGAGTGCCCTTACTGGTGGGGCTGGCTGGAGCTGATTGTGTTAACGAGCCCGAGTCCAAGATCCTCTGTGGCCGTGCGTTCATTGTCGCCTGGGGGGAGGGGGGGGGCACATCAAAACGAATGGCTTGAACTCACCAGCAATTCGACAAACAATCACTTGGAGAAATTGGGCAAACAGCAGAGATTGATTTGCAAAGGGTGGAAGAGATGAAAAGAGAGAACTGAAGTGTGGGGGGAAGTGAAGCAGAAGGGGTGGCGGTGGGGGGGGGGTGTGGGGGTTGCTAAAGAACTAGGGAGTGGAATTCAAATGAAGGCGCTGACAGAGACGCCCCGACTCGAGGTGTAGAGAAGAGGAACCGAGAAGGGAATAAACGCACAGATCGAGGATACCCGCGTGATCTGTGCGGCGTTTCACAAAGTTTGACTTCCTTTGACCATAACTTCTCTGCTTACCGACTGAAATGGGCGATATTGCCACTGCAGAGAGCCGTCTAATAGGGGATCCCGAGGGCAGGGTAAAGCTAATCAGAAGGATACATGCAAAGCATTGGCTGATGAATAGCGGAGTTGTTGTTTACCAAAGCCAGCCGTGGATCGGGAACCGGCGGGCATTGTAAATCCGGTTAGCACCAGTAAACATATTCTACTCGCCGAGATTGTCTTTGATTGGATTTATATGCTAATGACCAAATCGTCCACTGATTTGTGTGCATATGTGGGTGTGCGCGTGCGTGTCTAACAAACTCACCAGGCACGTAATGAAATGGAGGAAATGTGGGGTACCAAAATGGGTGTGTTACCACCTTACCAAGAGCTTACTATGGGGGTACGGCAGGGAGGGGCGATGGACCAATAGGTCTAGGAGGAGGATAGTGAGAGGATTGGGCTAGTAAGTTGGCCCACAATTTAGAGAAAGATGAAAGAGGAGGAAGGGGAAGGGAAGCCCGATGCCCATCAGCAGCTCGTCTATGGACAGGCTTGGTGTCCGAGGACAAGACCTCAAGCCCTAACCAGTACGTGGTTTTGTTTCAAAGCACAGCAGTGAGACATGCTTTACTTCTACACCTCGAACATGAAACACCGCCGCTGATGAGCACAGAAGACTTTCAGTAGCTTAACTTGACTAGAGACTCAAGCTGAAGCTAGGGAGGACTGAAAAGTTGTGCTGGCGTTACACCCCCCCCCCCCCCCCCCCCCCCACATCATCATCAGCAGCAACAAACAAACTCTTAACACTCCCAACTAGCAAACCTGGAAGCCTTGGGTGTATTCCATAAGCCGAACCACCGCCCAGATGGGTGTAGAGAAGTCCCGCCATTAAGCGAGGGTGAACAGCAGCTGTGAAAATACAGTCGCTCTCCATTTCCTTTAGGTTTCTCTGCGCTCGTTTAATTATTGACGAGCCATCTAAAATGCTCTGCTGCTCGTGAAAGGTTCGAAATGGTGAGAGGAGATTGGTCAGGGAATGGAACAAAGCTTACACGTGGATTGGTGGGGGGGGGGGGGGTGTGATGGGTAGGGGGGAAAGAGAGGGAGCAAGGAGCGAGCGAGAGACAAACAGACAGACAGACAGAGGGACAGACAGACAGAGATGGACAGACAGACAGACAGAGACTAGACTAGAAGGACTAGAAGATGGTGTGGTGGTGTTGGTGTTATTTTTCTGCGGGGAACCATTGCAGAGAATTAGACGACTCAGGGAAATGGTAAAGTGAGACATGGACGGCTTGGTTAACAGTTGATCACACCCGTTAAAGAGCAGAGTAATGGAACAAATAAAACATAGCCAGACTAACATGGACCGGCAGAGGGTCAAATTGTGAGCCTCCAAACCTGTTTGTACCGCTTGTGATAGTGCTTTAATTATGTTAAATCTTGGCTCTGCACTATAACTCACCAAAAGGTAAATCTGTTTATCAAGTGTGCTGGCATTACTGCAAATGAGTCCGATAGCGGCCAAGCAAGGATAATAGGAGGAGGAGGAGACCGCGGACTTCAATAATAAAAAAAGGTGTCTGAAGTTAGTCAACTAAGAAACAATAAGCCATTAGCTATGTTGGACAGGCTTTCAAATACCGACTGTTCAATACTAATCAGACGTATGTAAACATTCAAATGAATACTAATATATGTGTGGATTTCACCTTTGGGTTCATTTTGACACAGTGGCAGAGTTTCTCTTCAGAGTTGTGTCTTGGGTCCAAAAGGCAAAGTGTTAATTGTGTTATGTTAAGCTTCACAACCACATCTATAAAGGAGTAGACGACGGTTGCTCTGAATCTAAACCCCGGCTGGGAGATTGAGATATGTGTGTGGGGTGTTTTGACGTGTTGAATTGTTTTGATGAGCGAGAGAACGATAAACACAGGTAAATAGAGGAGCGTGTGGGTGTCTCTGTCCGTGTGCGTGTGCGTGACTTATGGCCCATCCCTGACTTACTGTGGCATTGACAGCACTGTCAGTCATACCAGCCATGAATCTTGCTTTCGTGCACTTCCTGGAACACCGTCAAGGCCAGCGCAGAGGCGCTCGCTGCGTTAAGGTCTGCTTCACCCATGTTCAGCAGAATCAAGCCGTGCATCAGCATGCGATAAATAACCAAGCAGATTGAACAGGGTCTCTATTTTTGTTTAGTCAGCCAAACGTGCTCGAACACGCCTTACTCGCAGTTGAACGCAACGCAAGCATCAGGCGTGTTCAGCCCAGCGGCTCGATGCCGGTGGGATCGCTAAGGCACACCAACACGTTTGATAAGATGACTGGAAGACATTCACCTGCAATACGTCAGCAGAGGATACGGTGATATTTACACTTATTTCAAGTGTTAAGAACCCAGCATGAAATACAATGTCTGCTGCACAGTGAACTGTGTTACCCTGTCCTATGTGCACATAACAAGGACTAGCTGGCAGGTAGTGCACTGCGTGTAATACAAGGGTTCCAAAATGTATGAAAAAGACTAAATCGCTCACTATGAAACAAATGACAAGACACGTAAATGTCAAGAAAAAAGTAAAAATAAATAAATAAAGAGCCGAGAACATTCCCATCATATCGGCGGTGCGTTGCGAGGGCTTCATCAGACGGGAACCTGTCTGATCTTCACGCTCCCACAGCCGACTCTCTGAGCGCTCGGAGGAGGAGGAGGAGGAGGAGAAAGACTATCGCTGAGGTGGGAGGAGTCTGGTGATTGTGTGGCTCTTTATGGAGGGACTCGATGGGTGGCAACAGCGGCACAGATGCCACGGTGATGCATCGGGATGACTTGCCCACTGTAGAACTGTTTCTGGTCCGCTAAGAGGGAGGTCTACCGCAGCTGCACTGTCATACATCACATCCTGTTGTGTGTGTTTTTATTGCTATTCTGGTGGGAGTCTGAGTGATGAGACAGACTGCCTGGGGGGGGGGGGGGGGGGGGGGGGCCGAGGGGGATGTTGTGGTGTCTGGGAGAGGAAATACAAGGAGATATTCCTCATGGGTGAAGGGGGGTATGGTGCTTGTGTTTATCATGGCTTTTAAAGTTAAAGCACCTCCTCCTCTCCTCCTCCTCCCCCCTCCTCCTCCTCTCCACTTCCACTTCCCCCGGCCTGGGAGGAAGTGGCCCTTCACTGCGGTTTCTCAACAGTGATGGCCTTTTGAGGAAGATCTTTACAGTTTGTTGAAGAAAATGTACGGCGCCAGTCAAACCCGAACACATTGCGATCAGCGTCCACTAATGAATCAAACGATCGGGGGTCAGAAAACTATTTCAGCCACAGATCGCCAACGGGGCACCTCACCGACAGAGACTCTGAAGAGCTTCGTTCAAAGCAGGGTGCAGTTTCCAAGTCCGTTTCTTCCAAATAGACCATAGCGCCAAGACGCAATGTTCAATCCTTTATTCGCAGGCTCCTGCGGGATACCCCAACATCAAGCCCCATCCTGCTACATGATTGACTCTCTCCCTTACTCTCATACTCCGTGTTACTCTCTCTCCCATTCTGTGTCCTCTCTATTATTATGTGTTACTGTCCCACTATGAGTCCTCTCCCATTATGTTCTTTCCCAGAATGTCCTTTCCCATTATTCTTTGTTACCGGCTCATTATGTTTCACAACTGTATATCAAAACACATGACAAGGCCGGGCTATCGGACCCCTTCCAATCATTACCTGTTCTCTAAGTTAAACTTATAAAAAGGTGCAACCCCCTGTTTCCTATAGGGTTACTGTTATACATAAAAGGCCAATCACAAACCGCCTACACCCTCTCAGGTTGAACAGATGGCGGGGTGCGATACCTGGGTAAGACTGGCACCCAGACCCGTTGGTCTGTGGGGGATCAGTTGTTGGACTATACGATGAAAGAGCCATTTGATGCCAATACCAACCCCTCAGTTGCTCCATTGATCAGTTCCTTTAAGAACAGTAGGGGGTTCGAGACAGAGGTCTGGCAGGGAGGAGGAGAACAGGATGACGGTGAATCCACATAAATTGTTTGATCAACTCCTCAAGAGTAATGGGGGGTTAGAGACAGATGTTTGACAGGGAGGGGGATAAAAACAGGTTGAAGATGAAACATATTTACTGTCTGATCAACTAACAGTGGGGAACACCGACAGGGCTGTGGCAGGGAGTGGGATGAGGGAAGGGAAAAGATGTCATCATATTAACTGTTTGATCAGCTAACAGTGGGGGGTCAGAGGCAGGGCTCTGGCAGGGAGGGGGATGAAAACAGAACGAGGTGAAACCATTTGAACTGTTTAGCGATGAATCCGTTCTTCTTCCTTCCTCAGTTTGAGACTTCTAAGTCTCACCGATCATCATAATAACTGTTGCAGGAATCACATCGTTCTTCTTCAAATCGATAAATCACGACACAGATCATGCAGAGCAAAGTGCCGGTCTTGTGTCCTAGCAACATCCAGGATAGAGAGTAAGCCCAGAGGAGCGCTGTACTGCAGTGGAAAGGGGGGGGTACCTTGTAGGCGATGCTGTTAAGAACCTTCATCGCCAGGTCAGAGACCTCAGGGAAAGGGTCTGCAGCCAGGTGGAGCAGCACTCTCCAGATCTGTGTGTAGACGCTGTTGAAGGACACACCTGATGGAACACACACACACACACACACACATTTTCAATTAATTCAATGAGACCAATACAATACATTCCAAATAAATATGATAACGAAACGGCATGATAAATAAAGGCGTTACACAATTTCTGTTGCACGCTCATTCTGAAATAATATGTCGGAAGAAAGGTGTGCAGATGATTCCCCCCGCTCGGATGAGGTTTGGCTGAAATCAACCCATCTCTGCCATTGAATTCTATTAGTGACCCAGCGCTAACAGCTCTGTCTTAATGGACTGCCACCTCATTAGCATCAGTCCATCCAGCCCAAGGCATTTAACCAGTGATCTCTTCCCCCACCCTCTGGTTGGATCAGGTGGGCATAGAGAGAAAGTCACCAGTATCACCTTTCATTCATCAGCGCGCGCGCACACACACACACACACACACACACACACACACACACACACACACACACACACACACACACACACACACACACACACACACACACACACACACACACACACACACACACACACACACAGTTTCCTAGTCAGCAGCAATCTTGACAATATTGATATCTGCATCAGCTCTGTCTCAAACCCCTGGGCTCGGTTTGTAATGAAGCCGGCTCCATCAGAGAAGGCCCATGCAATTAGCACCACGCACACTGAACAATCTGTCTTTCTCTCTCTGTGTCTCTCGCTCTCCCTCTCTCTCTCTCCCCCACTGACTGACAGCCATGCATATATACGAACACTCCCTTGCCCAACTCCTGGGGGATTTCTTTCTCATATCGTTAGGTATCGCCAGGAGATCGGCCTGGTGCACGTGCACATGCGCGCGCACGCACACACACGAGGGAAAAGCAGGCCAGCTGTTGTTAATAGCCCTGCGCGTCTACTACAGCACCATTGCCTGGCAGCGGTGATCATTCCCATGAACACAAATCACACGGCGCGATCACGTATGTTCCCGCCTCGCCGTTTCTCCGTGGCTGGTTTATGGCGACAATGACAACCGGCCCCCCTTTCATTTTCTATTTTCGTGTTTGTTTATTTATTCATGCCTTTTTTTCCTCCCTTTTTTTCATGTTGCCCTCTGAGCTCCCTGCACTGCGCTGTCGCTCAAGTCAGCGAAACTGCTGATGTGGCTTTGTATGAGAGCGAGGGAGAGAGCGCGTGAGGGAGAGAGCGCGCGAGGGAGAGAGCGCGCTGAGGGAGGCTGAGGTGTGTAGGCTGCGCAAAAGGGTGTGCTGAAGAAATCTAGTTCTTCTACATGGAGTCCTCAAGCCTGCCTCACTGTGAGATGACCCAACCCTGAAGGTTTTAATCCTGTGGCCCAACTCATTCTGCAGCGAGACCTCACCTTAATCTGCTCACTTTGTCAAAAGGTGCAATGTGAATCAAGTTATTCTTATTATTTATTATTACTCCCTTGGCCGTTGTTGTGTGAGTTATAATGTTGTTCGTTTTGCCTCAGTGTCAGCAGTGGAAATGCTGAGGGGTGAAGGTCCCTAGGTCTCATCTCCTCTCCTCCAAGGTCCTAGTCCTCACCATACCACTTCCTCCTCCTCCTCCTCCTCCTCCTCCTCCTCCTCCTCCTCCTCCTCCTCCTCCCCCCTACATCCCATCTCCTCCCAGGACCTAGTCCTCAACACAGCATCATCTCGACTTAAAGCCTTCAGACAGCCATTGCCTTTCCTTCACCACCTCCATGATCATCTCTATGCGTTGCACACTGCTCTGCTTTTCGTGCTAAGCTCGTGCTAAGCTATTCAAACATGAATCAGCGCAGAGGGGGAGCTGAAGAGAAGGCAGAGTGTGCACAAGAGCCAAGGAAGGGGGGGAGGGGGGGAGGGAATTGAGAAAATGAAAAAGGGAGGGAGAAGGCTCAAGTGGAAATAAGAGAGCGAGAGAGGGGGGGGGGGGGGGGGGGAAGGGGGGGGGAAGGAGCGTTAAAGAGGTGATTAGGGCTGTAGCCTGAGGCTCCGGGGTATGTGAGCTCGCTAAGCCGGGCGTCGGTCGCGGCCATAGCAGCAGGCCGCCCCCCGGTGATGGATGTGGAGTGGAGCTGCCCGCGCCGCTGGATCTGCTGCGCTGCGTTACAGCGGCCCACAAAGTAATCACGCCATCGGCCGCGGCCCCCCCCCCCCCCCCCCCCCCCACCCACCGGAAGGCAGCGGAGAGGCTCCTCACCTCTTCACAGCCAGCTTCCTTGCCCTGATTCACACCCCCTGGTTGCTTTTATTTATCTTCCTTTGAGGATCTCTCTCAAAAATACAAACCGACAGGCGCACCGTTTCAGGTGTCTCGGAGCTCTTTGTCCAAGTGCATTTTGTCTACAAGAAAACGACCAAAGAGAGTTCAGAACTTTGTTGGTGTTTTTCTCCTGGGATGTCCATCGTCTTGCCGGCGCACGGAAGAGGGGATACATCAAAAAGGTGGTTGGAGGGCATACAAGTTCACAGGTTTAAAAAAAATAATAATCCGGGGAGCATCTTGCTTTCCTTTCAAATGGCCTCTGAAATCCACTGACACAGGCACAAAGCCCAGCCAAGCCCTGACAGGGACAAAACATAAATGTCAACGTGGATATGGAGATCCCACACACACACACACACACACACACACACACACACACACACACACACACACACACACACACACACACACACACACACACACACACACACACACACACACACACACACACACACACACACACACACACAAAAAGTACAGGTTATCTGGCAAAAAAAAAACTATTCTCAATCATCTCAAAAATGAGTAGGGTGTTCCGAGACTAGCCCAGCAACCAGCCCAAGGAGTGGGCTAATGACGCACACACACACACAGCTGATAGGATGGCTGGCGAATCCTGTTCACACACACACGTGATATAGATGAACAGTACGTCACTGCGTGGAACCCATTCATAACATAAGACAGCTGCAGTGTAACATGTTTTATGTGCACATCAGTCAATTGTTTTTTGCTATGGCTGGCACGCATTCGCTCAATGTAATTAACAAACAGCAATCACAGCATGGTCATAAGAAACAAATCGAGCAATCTATGAAAGCTAACAAAATCGAAAAACTAATCATGGATGAATGTATCTGAATCAATCATCACACGAGCAGAACAATATCTTCATCAACATAATATGGCAACGGTTATCTAATAAATGATTGCTCTCTTGTCAACACATATTCTCAGAAGCTACACCTTTTCCCCTTCCCCATTAGCTGTGTGTGAAACAACCTCCCTACATCAACAGAGTGGGCCTTCTATTGACCAAGCTGTTCCATAGCATCAATGACTAACCACAGATGAAGTGCCCACAGCATAAATATGGCCTGGCTTCTACCTACACTACTTCATGAGGGTTAGGACATAAACAAGCCACCTCAAGGGAATGCTCGCTCCAGCCCGTAGCTCACAGGTCCTTTGCATAACACATTGTGTTTCCTACGTTAATTCACACCCCACGTCCGCGATGCAGCTTCAGCGCATAGGTCATCCAACCAGCACCGCTTTGGTTTATGTTTTGTTTTGTTCATTAAATAAAATAAAATAACACACAACCTCAGCTGGCATATAACTGATGCATCCCTGCCAGCTTGGTGGCTTATACATGCAGCATCGCACCCGGGTGAAAGTCCCCACACACACACACACACACACACACACACACACACACACACACACACACACACACACACACACACACACAC
>JACYXH010000211.1:245000-260000 GCA_026745465.1 Lota lota | reverse complement strand
AAACCCGTCTCATCTTGTCGATGGTCTCGAAGGAGAGGATGTACTCGTCGTTGTCGGGGCTCCCCAGGGTGCTGCTAGCGCTGCTGCTGGTGCTCAGGTTACCAGGGGAGAAGGCCACCGGGCCGCCTGGGACACACACACACACACACACACACACACACACACACACAGTTAGTGCGGTATCAACATATAGACACAACTTAAAACAACAAATGAACTCCCGCTCGATCATTAAAGAGACGAAGGAACAGAGTGTTACATTTGGGATAATATATATAACAACTTCTGTCCTACGGAAGGCGCGGTTCAACCAAAGAAAATTTGGATGGGGGGGGGGGGGGGGGGGGGACGGACGACGACGACGACACTATGCTAGACAGATCCACTGAACCACATGCATTTAAATTTTGCCGCATGAGTCAGGCGTTGGAAAAGTCCTTGCCAAAAGAGTGAAAGATAGTGCAACTCTTTGGAGGCGGTTAACCTCTCAAAGAGCAGCGGGCGATCAATCACCGAGGAGCAGGCGGGACGTCACGATGGCTCCGTGTCTCATCAACCTCAAGCAGAAATCCACACAATGCGGTTCGCCCTGTGCCAGTGGTTCCCAACCCTGGGGTCGGGACCACACTTGGGGTCCCCTGATATGCATATGGGGTCGCAGGAGATGCTGACATGAGCTATAGATATTTGATCATCCATTTGAGCAAAACGTTATAATATATATTTTGTTAAAGGTCTCCTAAATACAAACTGACTGCCTAATGTTTCACGGCCAAGAGCAAACTTAGTTGCCGGTGACTTGGCGTTTCAGTGCCCTGTCTGACTGAGTTGTTCTGTGCATCTGGCAATAAAAGTATTGAAGTTGAAACTACTGCCAATCACCTGGTGTGTAGTAGAGCAATGCGACTAGGTTCACCGGGACATGATATTGCCGGCATTAATTGGGTAAAAACTATTTATGTGGAAGCAGATGCACAAAAGTTAAGAGTTTGGAAATGGGGTCACGGGCCACGAAAGGTTGGGAACCAGTGCCATATAGGAAGTCATGGTCTTGAGATTGCAACAGTGGAAAAAGGCTAAAAGAGAGGATTAGCTACTCTGCGATACAATGGCCATGTTTAGTCTTGACATCAAACACTTTCTCCCAATGCAAAAGCAACAGTCAAAGAAAAACGTGACTGTTGTAAGGTTGCTAACTTAGTCTTCCAGCAACGTCTTCAGTGCTCAGTGTGAGTGACAGCTTAACACTCCTGTACTTAGTCTCACAAGGTGACCCTTCTTCTCTTCTACCCGTCTATCAGCCATTTTGTATTTTTTGTGTTTGATCTGTTTATTGGGTATTTCAGGACAGGTAATTTACAATTTACATTACAAAGGCGAACAAGTAATGCCCGGGTACAACAAGGATAAAATAATGTATATAATAATACAATTATAAACAGTTACACCAAACTAATCAAAAAAGTATCATACCTTAAAAAGAAGAAAAAAGAACAAAACTAAGAAAAAAAAAGAAAGCAATATACAGAAATACCCCAAAAAAGCCTAAGAAAAAATAAAATAAAATATATACTACCAACTACCAAAAAAAACACATTTATAGTCCACTTAATAACCCAAGCATGAGGGTGACCCATAGGAAACCAATCAGCATACATCTTCCTATATGTGTACGCAGCCCTGCGGGGAATCAAAGTACACGGTGCTGTCCCCCGCTGATCGCTAATGATGAACGTTGGTCAACGTCCGCCAGCATGGATTAGGAAGGTGTCACAACAGCAGTAGGTCAGCCGCCGCGGCGCCAGCGGCTGATTTACAGCCAGTCTGGGTTCAAGCATCCCTCACACATGGTGACATCGCAAGGAGGCTGACGGGGGAGGGGGGGGGGGGGGGGGGGGGGTAGTTCATAAGAAGACAGCGCACGTCAAACCAAGAGGGTGGGTTGTATGGGCATAGCGCAAGAGACGAGGCCCGCGCTGTGGGTTCACGTGCTTTATAAACCCTAGGCAGTTAGTGAGGAGTCCAAAGTGAACAAAGTGGTCAACGGAGCGACCCACGTCGCCGTCCGCAGATCCACTCCCTCCCTTCATTGTAAAATAAAACACTGACATCCATAATCCAGTCGGAGGTACGCGCGCTACACAGCGCCACACATCACAGATCAATTAGGGCCGCGCGTTTCTCTAAACGAGGACAATCATCTGCCAGTGATTAGTCTGCGGCTGAGCCAGCTGGTCGTGCGTGTGTGTGTGTGTGTGTGTGTGTGTGTGTGTGTGTGTGTGTGTGTGTGTGTGTGTGTGTGTGTGTGTGTGTGTGTGTGTGTGGGGGGGGGGGGGGGGGGGGGGGCCTACCCTCCTCGTTGACGTTGAGGTTCTGCAGGCTCTTGTTGAGGTTGCGGGCGGTGGTGGCCGCGCGGATGTTGGTGTAGGAGTTGACCGAGCGCAGGCGAGGGACGGCCGGGCTGTCTCGGCCCGGCGTCAGGCTGCCTGGTTCTGAAGGAACACGCGACAGCGTTCAATGCACAAGGCGCAGATCAGGGGGAAATGAGGTTGTAAGGATTGGGTACTCCTTAAAATGATGGAGAGCAATGGCCTCTGGTCAAATAGAACAATAGTCATTTCTTTTCTCTACTCCATCTAGAAATAAAGGTGTTTCTCTGTCACACCGTCATGTGTTTCCCAACCAGCAGGTGTTGCACAAGGCAAAGGAGAGGCCCTGGTGTGTGTGTGGGCGTGCATCCATGCGTGTGTATGTGCGTGCGGGTGTGCTTTCATGCGTGTGTATGTGCGGGCGGGCGTGCATGCGTGTGTGTGTGTGTGGGCGTGCATCCATGCGTGTGTATGTGCGGGTGGGCGTGCATGCGTGTGTGTGTGTGGGCGTGCATCCATGCATGTGTATGTGCGTGCGGGCGTGCATGCGTGTGTGTGTATGTGCGTGCGGTGTACCGGTGGTGTTGGCAGGCGAGGGAACAGAGTAGTTCTTCTCCTCCTCGATGAACTGCAGGGCCACCGTGCAGAAGTTACTCTCATACTGGACCACCAGATGACTTAGAGCCACCACCAGCTCCTGCTCAAAACACACACAGACGCACAGACCAACAGACACAGAGACCCCCACACACACACATTCAGCCACAAACAATATGAGTCATCCACGTATAATGTGGGCTACTTCTGCAATTACCCAAACTTTGCCATTTGGATAAGATGCACATTCATTAAGGTGTACAATTTTACTATTACTGGCTTTTCATGGTCATACTGGCTTCATCGTATTGTTTGCAAGGCACTTTGCAGCACATTTAATAGGGTACTGTACAAAGGCATTAGCTTTTTGCCAACAACAATAAATACAAAAAACGTAAATGAGAATGTCTTAATGATGTAACTGAGTGTGTGTGTGTGTGTGTGTGTGCGTGTCTCTGTGTGCGTGTGTGTGTGTGTGTGTTGCAGGCACCTTGCGGACCACCGGGCTGCCGTCGTTGATCAGCTGAGCCAGCATCATGGCCACGTTGTGGTCGATGGTGGTGGAGTGGTCCGTCCTCTCCCCAGAGTTTCCTACAAAGGTCCCCAGGGCAAAGACCGCGGCACACCTCACCTGGGACACACACGACAGGATTCCTGTTACACACGCCCCCATCGTACCGCACCAGGACAAACATCCGCCTTTTCTTTTGTCTTTGTTAAAGTTGCCGCAAAAATTGGCTCTCCCATATCGGTAAAATTAAGCATTTGCAAATAAAATGGGGAATTTGCCTGGGAAGACATGGAGAGAAGACAGAAGACGGTTGAATGGTGCGATAAGTGTAAAGGCTGTGTGTTAGCACGTCGTAGGCTTCACGTGAGGGGAAGGGGAAATAAGTTGGTTGTTCAATTAGTATTTTGAATCCGTCTACAAATACAAACAATTTAAACTGTCGAATAAGTTGTGCTTATTAGGTCTGGATGCAAAAGAACTAAAACTGATTTTCGTCGATCAATGTTTCATTCACTGGGTGATTGAGTGCGGCGGCTAACAAGGTGAAAAAGTACATTTTCATTTCAGGGCGTCTATCAATTTTAAGGCATAACCGAAACAAGGGAGTGTAATTGCATCAGCATCACATAAAAGGCACCAAACCTGATAACCAGGTGCCAGCAGGGCCCTTTGAGTGCATTTTAAACACCTTTCTACAGACCTCAACTACCCAGGATGTGGAAGCGACAGGGGTTGTCCTGGGGGAGATTGGAGTGTCAAATTGAACAATGACTGCATCATCAATCTATTGCTGGCTAAGGAGATTACATTTGAGCAAGTCCAAACAAAGACTGCCAAGATTACTTCTTTTGCTCAGAGATTTAATTATGTGGAATGAATCCAAAGGTAGTAACTGACTCTGAATAAACCATCGACTACAATTACCGTATTATTCTCAAATAAAGCCGCATTTTCTATAAGCCACACCCGATTACACATTTTTGGCCACAACCCAAATACTTCCATGTACCGTCCAACGCTGGCGTGAAACCGTAACGAAATTGTTGAAATAGTACAATGTTACTTGGGGCCGTGAACAAGCCGCGGCTGTATTTTCGAAAAGGATACAGTGCCCAACCTTGCCCAACCTCCAAACAACTGAAAATCCAAAATATTCCTGAACAGGAATATTAAGGCAGTATCTGGTGAATAGCTTAAGCTACAGGTTTGAATGCATATCCTCCACTGTCAACAGTGACACCATGCTGCCCACCTACACTGCCAACACACAATACGAGGACGGAAATGTCCCCATTTTTGAAAAGCAGTCGCTGAGCGCCCAATGCATGGATATTTCTGCCCAAGAGTCACAAATACAAACACACACACACAGAGTAAATAACAGCATTCCCATGGGGTGGCAGCCCTGTCAACCCACAACTCAGATTTAATTAAAACTTTCTGCTCATAGCTGCTGATCTATGTACTCAGCCTTCAGTATTTCCTTCCGTCTCTACGTCCCCTTCTACAGCCCCAAGCAGCGGACACAGCACCCCCCCCCCCCCCCCCCCCCCCCACCACGCTATACTTATTTCCCACCCAGGTCCCATGATGGTGTCCCGTTGTTGCCCATCACAGCGCTTATATGAGATACGTTTCTTCAGCTATATACAAAGTCCACTCTTGAGGTTTGTGTTCCAGCCGTTTAATTTGGCCCAACAGGTAGATGCTGACACCTGATTGGTTATCATCACCAGAGAAACCTATTTGCGGCCGTCTCTAGATTGTTTGGAAAAGGTCTGCTCGCTGCCCACAACATGAGTCACCGGCGACTTTGGGCACTCAATTACAATCAGTGGAGTTCAGAAGCACATGCAGCGGTGTGCGTCAAAAGTTCTCCTTCTCCACACTTGAGTTCAAGCACTTTCTTTTTTCTACCACTTTTTAACCCAAAGCATCTGTTCCACCGAGAGCAATAGCTGCTGCTGCCAACAGATGCTACTTGTCCACGCATATACTTGTAGGTGTGTGTGTGTGCTGATACTGTGTGTGTGTGTATATGTGTGTGTGTATATGTGTGTGTGTGTGTGTGTGTATATGTGTGTGTGTATATGTGTGTGTGTGTGTGTGTGTGTGTGTGTGTGTATATGTAGATGTGTGTGTGTATATGTGTGTGTGTGTGTGTGTGTGTATATGTGTGTGTGTATATGTGTGTGTGTGTGTGTATATGTGTGTGTGTATATGTGTGTGTGTGTGTATATGTGTGTGTGTATATGTGTGTGTATGTGTGTGTGTGTATATGTGTGTGTATATGTGTGTGTGTGTGTGTGTGTGTGTGTGTGTGTGTGTGTGTGTGTGTGTGTGTGTGTGTGTGTGTGTGTGCGCATCATCTGCGAGCCAGAGTCTGGCGGGTGCGAGACCAATGAAAGTCTGGGTGAATGTGGGTGCAGACTCCAGTATCACCATCCCTCTGGACGGTGAGACCCTGGACCCTGACCAGACGAGGTAACAGCCCTGCTATGTGGACCCCCCAAACTGTTCAAAGGCTTTGTGGAATACAGGCCTTGAGCACTGTTGCATTATTAACCCTGCTGCTCCAGGTGTGTGTGTGTGTGTGTGTGTGTGTGTGTGTGTGTGTGTGTGTGTGTGTGTGTGTGTGTGTGTGTGTGTGTGTGTGTGTGAAACTCACTTTTCGGTGCACCGGCCAATGTTTCCGGTGGATGAAAATATGGTCCAGACACTTGGACATTTTACCAGACACAATATTTATTTATTCACTATGATAATGAAATTCGAAGAAACGCACAACGATGCTTTTGTAAAATATATATTTACATATTTAAAATATTCACCAATAACACCCCCACTGAAACGGTGCATTACCTCCAGCACACCGGGAACACCCCTACAAAGTCACAACGGTAGCTTTGGTATACCTTCATTCCCTACTGCCATTTCCCCGGGGTATACCGTATTTGGCGAAATTTGTATAAATATAAATGAACTAAAACTTGTTTCTATAATGTATCACTTCGAGCTGATGGCTTATTTGTAGCATTGTATGAACCTGCGTGGCTAACGCCTTTTTGGTTGCATCTTCACTGTTCAACGCACTTATTGTAAGTCGCTTTTGACCCTTTTTCTTAAAAGCTTAGCATGTACGACGTGGTCTAGCCTACAATGCGGCGTGTCTCGTATGCAATTAGCCTACACGTCTCGCTCGGTTTAAGTACTTATAGCCCATAGTCTAATTATTAGATGCATTCGTTCTTCTTCTTTGTTATTAGAGCCCTTCTTACATCGATTCTTGCTGGAGGACCCACGTAAACTTGTTGGTGGATACAGACACATCACTCGGCTGAAGGGAGATGATGTGCATGTGTTGGTGGCAGACTGGCTGATAAACTGCTTTTGTAGTTGGAAAAAAAGTCATCTCAAGATGAAGTTATATGTGGCAATATTTCCATGATTCCATTAAATATTCAGTTAGTGACGGGATTGACTGTCGCCGCCTCGAGCTAAAATGGAGGAGACAATTATACGTCTGTGTTGGGTTTCAATTCAGTGTACCCCGTCTGCGCAGATTGTTTCATAAGCACGGAATGAAGTGATTCGCTGGAAAATCAGTTGACGGTGATCCACAGGCCATTCACGTGAGGGCAGCCTAGACACAGACGTACGTCTTGAAATACTTTTCCTAAGCACGTAGACTGCATTCAAAAGGGCCAATATTCAGTGATTAGCCAAAAGACAAAATCATATTTACGTGGCTAGAACATCATGTAGGACCAACGGTTTGCACTCCTTTTGCCTCTCGCATTTCCTGGTTCCAAGGCGCTGAGTCGCGTTGTAAACCGAGGCTGTAAACCGAGGCTGTAAACCGAGGCTGTAAACCGAGGCTGTAAACTGTGGTTGTAAACGCTCCCGTGATTGACAGGTGATTGTTCGCCCCATGGCTCCCGCCCACAAGCAGCAACTCGACTAGGCAGCATGCGTGAAATGACGTAAGGCCGTGACACCCCGAGACTTTCAAGAAAACAGAAAGAGGTGCGTCTGTATTGCTTTTTGACGGTATTGGAAATCATACCGCCTGGATTTCTAAATACCCTGATATACTGCAATACCTTGATACCGTCCAAGCCTAATTCCTACAAGCGCCTCGTTTTCTGTCTCATGCGTAGCCATCAGATAACGAAATCAGAACCTTTTAAAGATCTTTTATTATTTCTTTTTGGCCATCGACCCAGAGTGGCAGGTGGGTTTGATACATTTATCCGAGCATTACAAAATCGACCCGCATTTGGCGGGTGCCAATTTCCCACCCTGTGTGTGTGTGATATAAAGCGATAGATGGAAAGAGGAAAACTGACAGACAGACAGACAGAGCGAGCGAGAGAGCGAGCTCCTGTGATCCACCCACCTCTGGGATGGGATCTGACAGCAGAATGTAGAGCTTCTCGTGGGCGCTGTCCCGGACGCCGCACCAGCGCGCCGAGTCAAAGTTCTGCCAGATGCGGCCCAGGCAGATGGCCACCCACTGGCGCAGCAGAGGGTGTGGGTCCGACAACTGCTCCAGACAGTTGGCTATCAGGTTGCCCTGCAGACAGGCCTCCTGGCGGGGCAGGGGCCAGCCAAGGAGAGGAAGGACAGATGGGGGGGTGGAGATAAGAGGGAGTGAGCGGAGGGCGAAGGAGGTGGTTGGAAAAAGAGATCAAACAGAGAGGAGGGGGGAGAAAGGGTGAGGGAAAGGAAAGACAATGGGTGAATGACAACACGTTATCACAGCACTTGATCAGGTCATGACGCCATCGTCGAGTTTTCAAAGTCATTGAGTCAGAGGGGGGAAAGTTTGATGGGTTACTTTGTTTCACATCGTTGCTCGAGCTAATAACTTCGATCTCTAAAGATCATCCGATTTTCTCCATCAGAGCAAATTTAAACACTAATATCGCCAACTTTGGGGCTGCCAACTAAAAGCTTTTTTTTTCTACAGCTTTTACAGCTAATCTTATTACTATCACTTCTCATTACTGTCTTATTATCACAGGCATTGTAGTTTGATACAAAACTATTTTGTACTAACAATGGAACAAGATTTTAATTAACGATAGCCGTAGTCCCCATGAATACCAATGCTCTGGTTTTGTATTCTTCATGATAAGGCAATGAGCTGCTTTGTTCCTAGCTTCTTCGAATCACTGAAGCCAACAAAATCCATCTTTGCCAAAATTATCTCCTGGGGATAATTTAACATTTATCTGCTGCATGTCTCTCAACATCCAGACTGTATGTGCTTCGAAAAACATATTGCGCATACGGTAAGCAGCACTTTTAACTCCATGTACTCCCCTATCTTCTTCCCCTTCTAAGTCCTTCCTTCTTTGCTTACAACCAAACTGCTTATGGCCGCGGTGAGGCAGGCTCCACACGCTGGGCCATTTAGGTGCGTGTGTGACAAGGCAGCTTTAAACACCACAAGCCCGGATGTAAGCAGTAATCAATGAGAGAGCGAGAGAGAGAGAGAGAGAGAGCGAGAGAGAGAGAGCGAGAGCGAGAGAGAGCGAGAGAGCAAGAGAGTGAGAGAGCAAGAGAGTGAGAGAGCAAGAGAGAGAGAGAGAACGAAAGAGAAAGAGAAAAGAGAGAGAGAACGAAAGAGAAAGAGAGAGAGAGAGAGAGAGAGAGAGAGAGAGAGAGAGAGAGAGAGAGAGAGAGAGAGAGAGAGAGAGAGATATTGTTAGCAAGAGAGTCGCTTTTTCGGCGGACTGTTAGAGATCATCTATTATTCAAAAGCCAGTGAGAGAGGAGGAAGCATTAGGTAAACACCCGGACATTGAGGGATGACTTGTGCCTACGCTGGGCAAGAGTGCATGTGCCTGACTCGACTTTGTCATGTCATGAGATCCAGAAGACACAGACTTCCACGAGGAGCCGATGAGGCCCTGGGGACTAGTGGGGCCGAGGGCTGGGCAGGGAGGGCATAAAAAGCTGGAGTGCACTTGACGCTGATAGCTTGCTATAATAATGTACTGTTAGTGACCATTGTGATACTGCTTACGGACCTATAGTGAGACCTGCTAGAGGCACACTACACTAGGGTGGTACCAGCACCGCTTCAACCCACAACCCACCCGGACCCCTGCAGACTGACCGGCGCTGCATGATTAAGGTCTCACAGCAGAACGCCCGGAACGGGCCCCTCCAAAAATGATCAGTGACATGGGTTCCGCGGCAGGAAGCGAGAGAGAGAGAGAGAGAGAGAGAGAGAGAGAGTGAGAGTGAGAGTGAGAGCGAGAGCGAGAGCGAGAGCGAGAGCGAGAGAGAGAGAGAGAGAGAGAGAGAGAGAGAGAGAGAGAGAGACAGAGACAGAGACAGAGACAGAGACAGGTACCCGTTGCCGTTCCGTGTTTAGGATATTGATTTGTCCAATTATTCGTCAGCACACATTCGTCAACATTCTCCGTGTCGTTTTTGTCGGTCTTCTTCTCACGTTCCTATGTTTCTCGACCCGCGGGGGGGGGACGGGGGGGGGGACTGTTTCTCTTGCGTACAGTCCAGCTCATGGTGAAGTAGGAGAAGGTAAATGGCGTTGCGGTTGACAGTACAGTACTCAGGATACTCTCTCAGCGTGGGGGGCATGATCCTGCACACTCATAATGAAACGTGCAAAAGTGGACACACACACACACACACACACACACACACACACACACATACCTGTCCGGTAGTGTAACTGTTGACGATTATGGCCAGTATGAAAACAGCCATAGTGCGATGCTCAGCCTGGAACATAACAAACACAAAACATAAAGCCTTACACTTATTGATGTTATTGGTCCACCCATTCCATGAGAAAATAAAACATTGCGAGCACATCAGCATCAACATTTCCATGTAGAAAGCACATTTTATTTTAAGAAACGCCACAAACACAAAATGCCATGAATTATGAATGGATATTGCCCTGTGCGCACGTGATTCTCGGCCTGCTGCTCTGCACTCACCGGCATGTAGCTGTCAGCCAACACCGACAGGAAGTACTTGTGACCGTTGTCCTTCACCAAGTCAGCCTGACATGACTGGTCAGATGGAAGAGCACACAGAGGGGCAGAAAGGGGAAGATCATTGAAGGAGGGGGAGAGCAGGGACAAATGGGGAAGACAAAAAAAACAAACAATAAGAGGTGAGCGTGTGGAAATGTATCAAGGAAAAAAAGGAAAGAGGAAAAAGGTATTTCAGAAAAAGGTCCAGTCCGCACCACTAGTGGTTTGAATGGACGGTACGTCTCCAAGGCCGTCCAATCAGAAACCCACACTGAATAGTGATGGCACCTCACTGGCAGTTTGGTATTATATTCAACATTCGAATTTAATTGCCTCCGCTATTATACATGCACACGCACACATGAGGGTAATCACATACACATACACCTGTGCTCTTTTAGTCAACAAAGTGCAGGGTGTCTAAATGGAAAATTAATGAGTCAAGGCTAATTAAACCCCTGGCATCCGGGCACACGCTGCTCTACCAAATACACTCTACTTTCAAACTGAATTGGTAATATCGACAGGCTCATTTGTTTGAATAGACATTCATAGTTAATATCCGTTCCCCACCCTGCCAGAATGAACGATAGCAAAGGGCAATTTGTTCTAAATTGTATTTAGTTTTTTGTTATTGTGTCATGATACAAAACTGTAGTGCAACGAAGGGTACCTCGTTTTGGACACTTTCCTTATTGCGTCAAAAAGAGGATTGAATTGTAATTAGTTCATTCTCCTAGGCTCTACTCAAATTACGTTCCACAGATTGCATTTGACACAAAACACACTTTCTACTCGCAATAATTAATTGATTAATCTAGCCCAAATAAGAGTATGCTTCAAGATTTTTAAGATCAATAAAAGGTAAACCAATGACTACAAGGAGTAGTGATACAATTAAATATCCTGCAGCAGTTGGGCCTCTCCTGATACCGGCTGGAAAACACATCATCAACTGTCCTATGGTCACGGTGGAGAGGAATTGAGGAATGGTCCAACTCGTCCAATAGCATAACATCTCCTGGGATTAATCACGTGAACATGAATGCCCAGAAGGCATCCAACACTAGGCTGCTAGAACTACTAACAGCCGTGGCGGAATACCTGCAAAAAGAAGCATGATAGAGGGAGGGATGCAACTGGATCTATCGATTCGATTGCAAATCACCCATTTGTACCAATATGAAGGAGGCCTCATTTAATCCTTGTTTGCCAACACCTCCACTGTGCTAATGCTTCACTGCGCTGTGATAACGCTCTTCCAACACCCGCCACGATGAACCAAATCGAACCCTTTCCAGAGGGATCATTCTTAAAGTATGTTATTTATATATATATATATCTCTTTTTTTGGAGTAAAAGCGTGGAGGTTTTGAGTTCACTTACGCTGTCCACGGCCAGGATCTTGGCCCAGATGAAGACCAGCAGCGGGCGGAGCTCTCGGGCGGAGCTCTGAAGCAGCTTCAGCACGTACGGGAAGATCCCCACGGAGAGCGCCTGGGGAAGCACAGCATGTGACGCCTCCATGAAACGCGACTCAGCGTTGGACAGCACTGGACTTTTATAGCGGAGCTCTGCAGCCAATGATGTGAGTGCTGCACACTCGTTCTATTCTCTGCAGATGCATCACTTAGATCGGAGCAATGTACAATTTCTTGTTTTAGCAGGGCATGTACGGAATAAATCGTTGTAAAATGTGTTGCCAAACACAATGGATACATCAATATTCAGCAAGATCGATTCAATAAAAAAGAAATGCATCATTTTACCATTATTTGTTATAATGTTTGAAAAAAAAAGTACAAACTGAAGGCTTCTTGCTCAGGGTAACTGCGGCCATTGGGGTTCGAACCCGGTGCCTTTCAGCCGGGAGTCGAGCCCACTAACCGCTCGACTAACCTGTCCTCAAGTAAAGGGACAAAGACATCAACACGGGGTCCACTGCCGGGACGGACCGAGCGAATGATAAAGGCTAAACGGGACGGGGGAGACGGGACGGCGTGTCCTGAACCCACCAGACTGACGGCCCAGGGGCCCAGGTCCAGGAAGCGGCCCAGCAGGTCCAGGGCCCGCAGGCGGTGCACTTGGCTGAGCAGCACCTAGAGGGGACCAGAGAGACCGGCTTAGACACAGTCCACCCGCTACACGGCGCGAAGGAGGAGGAGGGAGGACGGGCAGATGGGGGAGGCAGGGAGGAGGAGGAGGAGGATGAGGAGGATGAAGTTGATGGGAGACACGGGACGCGGAGGACGCTGAGCAGGTGGCTCCCTCACACCCCGGCTCGCATGCATAACAGCACCTGGTGGAGATTATGGACTTCACTTGTGTGTGTGTGTGTGTGTGTAGGAGCTACACTACTCTCGGTGTCCGTGGGTGTGTTCACTCCTCTGAGTTTGCAGAAGGAAGCCCGTGTGACTGTGCCACGCGCACGTGGTGGCGGAGTGGGCGAGCCGGACATCAGAGTGTCAGCGCTGGCGTCTGAGGACAGGCATATGGAGGCCATGAGGGCGCATTAGAGAACTCCTACACCAACCCACACACACACACACACACACACACACACACACACACACACGGCTATTCCGACCAGGCCAAGACATGTAATCAGAGGACTCCGTGACCCGCGCCCTGCGAGTTTGACCACAGGGCTGGAGGGAAGACCTTGCCAGGATGACCGCCGGCTCCCCAGGGAACAGCGTGGGGAACTGTGTGTGTGGATGTGTGTGTGTGGATATGTGTGTGTGTGGATATGTGCGTGGATGTGTGTGTGTGGATATGTGTGTATGGGTGTGGAGTGTGTGTGAGTATATATATGTGTGTGGGTGTTTGTGGGTGTGGATATGTGTGTGTGTGTGTATATGTATGTGTGTGTGTGTGTGTGTGTGTGATTGTGGGTGTGGATATGTGTGTGTGGATATGTATGTGTGTGTGTATGATTGTGGGTGTGGATATGTGTGTGTGTGTGTGGATATGTGTGTGTGTGTGTGTGTGTGTGTGTGTGTGTGTGTGTGTGTGTGTGTGTGTGTGTGTGATTGTGGGTGTGGATATGTCTGTGTGTGGGTGTGGATATGTGTGTGTGTGATTGTGTGTGTGGATATGTGTGTGTGTGTGTGTGAGATTGAGTGTGTGGATATGTGTGTGTGTGTGTGTGTGTGTGTGTGTGTGTGTGTGTGTGTGTGTGTGTGGGCGTTTGCGTACTGTGCAGGAAGCAGAAGAACAAACTGTGAAATGGAGAACCTTTGGGAAATGGGAAACGCCCTTCGTGATCACCATTCAATTCAACTGACGCATGCTATTTATTATCCTTATCAGCATGATTGTTTGTGTGGTCATTTTTCAGTAATCAGTAATCCAACATCTTCACTAATAGCGTAAATTCCTAAAATGCTCAAATATAAATACACATATTGCTTTATGTGTCAACATTTAGCATTTACATTCATATGATGTAAATAGTTTCTATTTATCTAGAATTAGCCGTAATTGTTTGGATTCAAAGTCGGTTCTTTGCTTAATTCCTTTCCTTAAGTGATCACTCCTGGTTAAGGTGTGTCACACCAAAAGCGGCGCCATTACATACGAGGTCAATAGAAAGACGCGAATAGACGCAAATTTGGAACGAATGGCGCGGCGAGAACGACGCAAATTCGTCTCATTCGCCCGCTCGCTCGCGTTGAAATACTTGAACTTCGGCGCCAAATTAGCGTAAAGCTGTGTCATGAAAGCCTGTCAGTATTTACATTCTCTCCGCGTCCTGAAGTCATCCATCTCCTGTAGAGCGTTCAATTCCGAGTTGTGTGTGCCTCCGGGTGGTGCTATGAACCCAGACACGACGTCTCCGCGACTTCCACAACAAGTACAGTCGCAACGTCAAACTCGCACGAGTAACGCGGATTACCAATTCACTTCGCTTTCGGTGTGACCACGGCTTTAGACACCGACTCTTGCAAAGAGATCTTTTGATAGTGCCATTTGTACACTTATCTTTTCACCTGTCTAATTGCCCATTCATACATTTTCAAAACACTTTACTAGGGGAATGATTTCTCTTACACACACACACACACACACACACACACCAGCAGTACGAGGGGGGGGTGGGGGGGGGGGTGGATCGCTCAAGGACACTTCCTCACCGACGCCATGGTTACCACCAGACTACCACAGACCCCGCCTCCCGAGTCGCCGCGGCCCTCCTGGATGTTTCGCCGTCGGATTTATGCACTGTTATTAACTCATTTGTCTCCCCGGGTGGGCCTCTGCACAGCACCCATAAAGTCCACACTTTGATTAATCTCATCAAGATTTCATTAAATGTTGAAAAAAATGATGAGCTCCCATAAGAGGTGTTAAGATTTATTTTGTCATTAAGGAAGTGTGCATAGGGGGGCATAACTGGATGGAGGGCCCATTTTGTGATGAAGACGAGTAGGAATTTACTTGCGGCACATTTAAAAATGTGTGATTATGAGACGGCTTGCATCAGGTCCGTCGACTTGAATCC
>JACYXH010000211.1:210000-235000 GCA_026745465.1 Lota lota | reverse complement strand
CATTAAAATCTATGTGTGTGTGTGTGTGTGTCTGTGTGTGAGAGAAAGTGTGTGCATGCTGGTGAGATTACATCATCACAAAGTAGAAAGGATAAAGAGAAATGCAAGCGCAAGAAAGAGAGCCTGTGTTTAATAATAGTGTGTGAGTGAAAGTCGTGGCTTTGATTTGTGTGTGAAGACCTGCTGCTTCTCGAGTCGGCCAGAATGTGTGTCGGTTGCGTGTGGGAAGGTGTCTGCATTAGTTGCTTTGCGTGTGTGTGTGGTAGGTTCGTATTGTAGTGTGTGTAGTGCTGCAGTACCAAGAGTAAAACGCCAATGCAGTGAGCTCAAAGCAAACCCAAATGTACGCAAGATTGTTTTTGATACACCTTTGTTAATGTGCACACACTGAATATGGGGAAGATTTGTATGCTCAACAATATGATTATCATTAGGGATGCGAAAATCATTTATTGTGATTTATCGGTGGCCCAAGGGATTTGTTGGAAACACCACAAACTAAGGTCTCAAAATATTCTCAAAATATATCTACACATTATAAAACACCTATTTTTGCCAGTTTCTTTGTTGTATCCCATAGTGATCAGCTAGTGTGGTTTCACATCGAGAGAGGTAGGGAGTTTGGGCTGTTCAGGGTTAACCTCCAAACCAACAGTAACTTCACGACAATGAAATGTGGTGTTGTATGTATTGTAATGTACCATTTCAAACGGACAAGCCAATGTTCAAAATGTGTACGTGAAAATTTCAATTTGAGAAATAAAGTCACTTTGCAAGTCCCCCAGACTCACACAGGAGAGGTACCTTAAATCAAATTGATGTACCTCATACAGAGTAGCCCTAATATACTGGGGAAATCTATTCCTGCCTGCACTTTTCACTCTGTTCCCTTCCTCTGCCCCCCTGCTGGGATCAGGATTATTCACAGTGGCTGGTTTGAGTTCGTGATGGTGGTGCCGACACGCCAACAGGGGAACCAGCCCTCAAAAGAAGGTAATACTCAAAGAGAGCGGACAAGGAAGCAGACATACACGTAGTCATACATGTGTCGGGATGGTCTAGCGGCTGGGGTGTTTGACTCCCAGCCGAAAGGTCATGGGTTCAAACCCCAATGACTGCAGTGTACCTGTAAGGCTCGCGAGGAAGACTCCCAAAACCTACCTGCTCCTTAATGCCACGCATCTACATGAGGTCGCTGTAACCGAATGCCTTAATGCCTTAGCGATCTGCGCTAACCATAATCCTACTGCACATCTCCGGGGGTGTATCTGCAGTAAAGTTACGTGGCATCTTGTGTGTGGCCGGTGAGTGCGTTACTGCACTGACCTGTGGCTTACCCGTCTCCCGGTGGCGCGATCCTCCAGTTGTATCGCCCTGTAATATCCCTGACCTGCTGTGATGCAGGGCACACAGTTGGGCACTGAACAACGACCCTAAAAGGCAGCGCTTTTTTTTCCATCTAGAGTTTTAAATGCTTGTTGGTGGTTTGTTGTTCCGATTTATCCTCGAGCATAACGGTTATGTAGCCTGGGAACCAGACGAATCTCGCGAGCTCATGTTTCCTTTGCTCTGCAGATAAGGTCTGGCTCCCCTCCCGTAGATACAGATGTCTGCCCGGTATGAGACAGACCGACCAATCACAACCGTTTATCGAATATCATGCGGGATAAATATGATGACGGTGCAGAGGAGCGCCGCAGAGGCATTATCAACAGCAACAAAGATGGCTGCCGCTGATGTGGAATGGTCTGTTGATTACGCTATCGAGAGAGTATTTAACGAACTGGACGGTATATTTTCACTAAAAGAAGAACCAACGACTGCACTTAAAGCTTTGGTTGAGAAGAAAGTTGTTTTTTCGTCACTCAGTGCTGCGTCACCCGTTTCGTTGCTATGATTGGTTGTAGGCCTATCCAATTGCGTCCAGAGGCATTTTGGTCTGCGCCCGTTGGTGACGCCCTTTGGAAATCGAAAATGAACGGAGAGGTTCCAGACTAATTACAGTTTGCAATTTGTCTGGCGATGCCAGGCTATAGATTATGCGTCTACAATGGCCGACTGAGTTTTGTCACTGCCAGGAAAACAGTCTGCTCATATGTCATCGTCTGAAGTGCTTGGTCATTTGATGTTTCTTTGATGCAATGTCAAGTACTACTGGCAAAGGAAGCTCTTGAACCGCCATTCCTGACATGGTGGTAAAAACCGAGCCTGGAGACATGTATCTTTATAAAAAAAAAATCTTCATCACAAGACTTGTCAGTATAACATTTCTTACGGAGGCAATCGACCAAGTAGGGAGATTATGTTCGATTGAATGGGACAATAACTAGCACATTATGCAAAATCGTTTACCACCTCCCTGTAGCAACAGTTGACAAATGAAATAACAAAATTTAGCATTTTTAAAAAGAAGAGTGAGTACCTGAAATCATTAATATACAGCTAAAGCCCTGCGTAACATATATATACACACACACACACACACATACATATATATATATATATATATATATATACACATATACGTACATATACATATATACATACACACACACACACACATGTAATAACTTTCCTCTCCAATGAATAATAATTTTTGAATGGGTATATGGCTATAATTTTTTTCACTCCTGTGAGGAATGAAAACCACTCTCCAAGATCCTGGGAGAAACTTTAAACATCCGATATGACATCCATATTGAGCGCAAATATCAATCTGGGACCGTGTGCCCTGCAGCAAGAGATGTTTCGTACTCAGCCAGTCAGCTCGGGCCGCGGAACCAAGTAGATGCTTTAAATTACTGCAGTCGCAATCATGGAGAGGAGGAAACTTAAGCAGAGAATTAACCCTTGAGGCATGGGAGGAGATGGAACATGATGAGAAAGAGGTTGATAGATGGATACAAGAGGGATCCATTGTCACTGGTTCTGCAGATGAGGGGACAGAAGCTAGTGTGTCTGTGTGTGTGAGAGAGAGAGTGACTCACTGAGTGAGTGAGTGAGAGACAGACAGACAGACAGATGGATAGAGAGAGATGAGATGAGAACGGTGTGTGTGAAGGGACACTTACTTCTCTATGAGGTCTAGCGTTACACCTGGAACCAGCTTGGCACTCTTCTGCATACAAAACCTAGAGAGGCAGACACAGGCACAGCAAGGATGTAAATAAAGAAATCAACATAATGCAAAATAAACCATGTAGGAAAGCAGACCGCACAGGCGTTATGATGCATGGAGGGCAGGGCCACCCAATGATTACCGATACTGATTAAGCGAAAGGTGAAAAATGAACTCTGCAGAGTATCTGGTGAGTGTATTTCAGGGCGAGTATCAAGGGAAGAGGGCCATATTTCTATTGAAAGAAAAAGTCTGCCGTTGGCTGCTCTAATGGTTTGCAGAGTGAGCCAAGGCCAGCTGTGTGTCCCAGCAAGCCCGGGGCATACGGACACCCACCTAATGCCAAGCGTAGTGCCCAGGATGCCTCAGCTTTAGGAATGGGTTTGCTTTAGAAGTGGAGCAAACAAACTGCTTATTACACTTTGTATTCTTAAGAACGGTCCTACCGTTTCTGTGGTCACTGGATAAAATAAGGCAGGCATATATAACGATGGCAAAAAAAAAAAAGATGACAATTATTTTTATCGTCTGATACATTTGCATACCGAGGCCACTGCAAGAAAAGGGTGGAGGACCCCTGATGTAGGAGACAGTAGGGGCCCTCCCCGTTTACAGGTGACCTGCTCCACCTTTGACCTCGGGCCAACTGAAGAGGCGACCAGCAGAGGTGCCGTAAATGCATTTGACTAAGATGATTGATTAGGCTCGTGCTACAAAAACGGAGACATTTTTACACAAATGTAATATTTTGTCTCGTCTTATCTGACCCCCGAAGTGACAGAATTAAAGCTGAATCATGCATCATTCCCCTTTCTTTTTGCAATGGTGAAGGTGCGTGGTGCAAAATAAATCAATCAGGTTTGCCGGAACCTTTTTTCTTTGTACTTAAATTTACTGGCAAATGGGAAGGAAACAAAAGCACAGATGCGAGGTTCTTTCATTGACATTAGGAGCAGGAGTCTGGAAAAGAACGTAACTCATCAACACAGCCCCTTCTAAATGCCGTCAGCACATTTGAATTACAAGAGGGACACAAGACACACAACAGCAGCATTGGCAACAACCCTAACTATTAAGCATGCCACGTCAATTCAACTAGTCAGGCCTCATTTCCAAACGGCCCAGGTGTGACATGGAATAAACAATGCAGGACACAACCAGTGCAGCTTCTATCTAAACAAAAAACATGTTCATAGCAAAAATCCAGTCTACCTGTCAGACACTGTCAAACACAGTCTACCTGTCAGACACTGTCAAACACAGTCTACCTGTCAGACACAGTCTACCTGTCAGACACTGTCAAACACAGTCTACCTGTCAGACACTGTCAAACACAGTCTACCTGTCAGACACAGTCAGACACAGTCTACCTGTCAGACACAGTCTACCTGTCAAACACAGTCTACCTGTCAGACACTGTCAAACACAGTCTACCTGTCAGACACTGTCAGACACAGTCTACCTGTCAGACACAGTCTACCTGTCAGACACAGTCTACCTGTCAGACACAGTCTACTTGTCAGACACAGTCTACCTGTCAGACACAGTCAGACACAGTCTACCTGTCAGACACAGTCTACCTGTCAGACACAGTCTACCTGTCAGACACAGTCTACCTGTCAGACACAGTCTACCTGTCAGACACAGTCTACCTGTCAGACACAGTCTACCTGTCAGACACAGTCTACTTGTCAGACACAGTCTACCTGTCAGACACAGTCAGACATAGTCTACCTGTCAGACACAGTCTACCTGTCAGACACAGTCTACCTGTCAGACACAGTCTACCTGTATGACACAGTCTACCTGTATGACACAGTCTAACCTGTATGACACAGTCTAACCTGTATGACACAGTCTACCTGTCAGACACAGTCTACCTGTATGACACAGTCTACCTGTATGACACAGTCTACCTGTCAGACACAGTCTACCTGTATGACAGCCCTAGAGAGAACAGTATGCAAAGGTGTCCGATCATCAAGCCCAGTCTTACTCGATGTACCACCTCTAGAGGAACATTGTGCATAAGCTACCGTTTACTTGTGGACTTTATTTTTAAATCACAACTCCGGTCTTTGTGTCTGTAGGTGATGAGTAAAATGTTGTGTTCCTTTAAACCTCATGAAGACAGACATGGTCGAGTAAACAGAACAGAGACATGGCAGGGGGGGTTTTAAATAGCGTGGCGGGAGGAAAAGATCAATTGAATTTAAGGAGAAGAGCACCAGATAATTTGAGAAGAAATAAAACAGAAATAACAATCGGTATCCACAGATACACTGTGAATACCTAATAAAAAACAAGAGGCAGAACAGGAAAAGAAAGACAATACAGCAATCACACACCATGTATGGCATAATATTTAACACTTCTCGTGTTAGATACTTCTTCTATGTGTTAGATACTTTGTCTACTCCTTTGTGTTTAAGAAAGAGCAAAGTGCACTGAAACTACAAACTCGTATCTACCATGACATGAACATGAACTTGTAGAGGTCATTATGTTTTAAATGTCCTACAACCGAAACAGCTAATTTAAATAGTACAGCGATAGCTAACCTAGATTAAATCAATATCAAACTGTTTACCTGTGCATCTCTAAAAATAACCAAACAAGCACAACGATCTGTTTTTCAGTGTCTAACTACCTCTTGATCAAAGATTCTCTTAGCGGCACCGAGTTCCAACAATGGCACAGGGAAATGAGACAAGCTAACCAGAGATGTCACTAAATGGAACAGAATCATCAAACAGCGACAGAGGAGGACTCACTCAAGAGGACTAAGCACTACTAAGCTAGCCTACTTGTGTCCCGTTCTGAACTGAACTGGACCAAACCTGTCCGACTTCCAAGCGACGATCTCAGAGCCTCTCATGGCTTGTGGTAATGAACTTTTCTTTGTTCGGCAAAGCATTTTGTTTGGTACTTAGTTTTCCTTTCTCATTGCTTTGCAAGAGTTTCGTCACATCCCGGCTAACCGTAGTTCGCTAGTTTTTCCTGACCGTTAAGCCTTGATCTCCATGAAATCTGCCATTGTGAATGCAAATATTACCAAATGAATGAATGAAAGAAAGGGATGGTTTGATGATAAGAGTACTATAGCAGAAGCATATTCCTCAACTCTCTGACATCAACACTTTGATATGCTACTTCAACTCTGCGTATACTGGAAGTCTGGGGAAATTCAAGCACTAAAATTAGACCGGAAAGGGCGGCGACACACAGAGGGCATATCACACTTACAAGACACGACGTTACACTTGGGAGAGTTGAGCGCAAATGTCAATCAAGGCTCTGTGCAAGATGAAGGGGCAGGAAATGCAGGAAGAAACAGGGCTTGTAAAGAGGGTTGGAGACACCTAACAGACAAGAGATTATCAACAATAACTCCAAAGCCCAAAGCCTTGTCCTGTCTTTAAAGGGAAGATGCCAGGGTTACTGACAAAGAAAGGTATGACATCGGTGATGCGCAGCAGCAACAGTTTCCCTAATTTCCCTTCAGGGATAAATAAAGTAGATCTCATCAGCTCTGCAAAGCGTATACGAAGGTAGGCAGAATCGTGTGGAGAAAACTGGGCCAGAACGGCCACCTCGGTCCAGCAGAGTGGAAGGGAGGGGAGGAGGGAAACGCATTGGCATCTCCTACAGACATAACCTCAATGACTCAGTCCCTGAGCTTCATCAGGTTTAATCCTACTATGACACCGTTGTGCACACAACTGGGTCAAGGGCCACGATGCCTTCGCCTTTAGCTCTAGCCTCCCCTCAAATCTGCAGGTTTGATGCCCCGCGGGAGTTGATGTTTGACGACCAACTGGGTGCGTGTGCGACCGGCCGTGCGTACCGTCTGGCCAGCGGGTTTACAGGCCAGTGTTATAGCTGTGATTGATTTTGTGTGGACGTTTATTCAAAGTACAATTTACTCTGCGGCCCAGCGTTGCAGAAATACGGTTTCTATGCCAACAGCCATTGGTGCTAACTACCATTAAACTGCCTACACCGTATATAAAATGAAGTAGTTGGACTTGACAATTTTTTTTTATTAAGACTTTGTCCAATATACTCCTCCTTTTATCTGCATTCAAAACAGAAAAGCTTTATTTGCAGCAGGATGACGTAGCCCAAACAAAGCTCTATGGTAACAATCTGCATTGCCGTTACAATCTCAAAAGCTCGTGATGTCTGTGGTGCGTGGTATTATCCCTGCAGCGCGTGTTAATTATTGCTGGAGGCCAGTACGAAAGCGGACATATTTGACAGTGCAAAGGGGGTGAGCCTATGGAACCATGCACGCACCCTACTTAGCCACTCCATAGGCTGTCGTGAAGGGCTTTCCAATCAAGCAGGAAATCTAATCATTTCCAAGGACAACAGGGTTTAATGACAATGATTACATTACAATCTTAATGACTTGATACTACAGAAACATGTAAAAAAAAAGAAAAAAAGGGGGAAATGTTAGTAGTGATACCATGTTATCATGTAAGCTAAGTATTATCCATTATTCATATATGAGGGTACCGCTCTTATTTTGATATTGTTTATGTTGGTTTTTCTATGGTCTCCAAAGGCTGAGAATACTTAGCCAACAGCCCATTTTTGTGATGCCAAACAATATATCCCGATTAGGTTTGGGTATCTGCTTCCAGTGGTACGGAGTCGGGACTCCAAAAGCCGTGGAGATGAATGAACTATTCTGGGGTATTCCGAGGTGAATGCCTCTCTGCTATCAAAACAAACCCATGTCTGTAGAAAGTAAAAAGTTGGGCATCTGTGGTTATGTAACGCCTGCTCTTGGTAGCTCACCCTCAATCTAGAGGCAACAGCAGCAGACGAACCACAGCGGAACTTCTTCAAAGAGCAGCAGTGTGCAAGCAGAATGCAACATCAAAATAGAGAGGAATAGAGAAGAGGAAAACTATGTATAAGTCGGTATACGTTTGTATGAAGGCGAATGACTGGAAATGTGAATATATTGCCGTACGTTTGTATGTATAATAACGGGGCTGCAATTGAACATATTGTATCAATAATTGATAATCAATGGCTACAGAGATTATTTTTTTATTAACTTTGATTATGTTCTCTACCTGCGTCAGTGCCGAGGCTGTGACGACAGCGAGGATTAATTCATGTGTTTCTAACGAGGCCGTGTTGTAACTGGGAGAGCCTACTGAATAAAAATGAATCCAAGCTGTGATCATGTGACTCTGCGTGAAGGGGCTCCATTATTAAAACGATGACAGCGTGTGCTTCTGAACGTTGTGGAGATGGATATAACCGTACCCGTATCTCCACTCGGAGATACTGAGAGAAATTCCTCATGGAGGTTTCCATCGCATTTTTCCAGTGATGAATACACACGCTATGATGCAACGCGCGCACACACACACACACAACCACAAGGTTTTCCTTAGTGTGTATCTATATACAGAGGACAGGAAGCCTGTTTATATCTGTATAGGGGGGGGGGGGGGGGGGGGGGGGGGAAACTCGTGGGGGTATTGCATCTCCATTTCCGTCCGGCAAGTTACAATGCAGTCTCCTTACACTTTATCCCTCCATCTTTACCCCGTGGCCCCATTGAGCTCTTTAAAAATCGAACAAGGGTTCCGTGTCTTTATCTCCTTAATCCCTCTCCTTGCTTACTTCTACCATGCCCTCTCTCGTGCTCTCTCCCTCTCCCTCTCGATCACATCCTTCCCCACCATCTCCATTTTCACACCGACGGCTCCTGTGCTTTCCCGCCTGTGGTGGCATCTGGGAAATCCCTTTAAGAGGGCACACCATCAGTGACGATTTTCTGCCTGGTTGGGCAATGACAGGCACATTGTGGCCTTTTCCCTCTCCATCTTTCTCACTCTCTCTGTTCCCATGGGAGCGAGCACACACACACACACACACACCACCCTCAGCCTGCCCCACGCACACAAAAGGACACACTAACACACCAACACACACACCTCGCTCGATCACGGATTCAAAGCCGAGTAAGCCCACATGTCTGTTCTAGCACCACTGAAAGTCCTGTCAGGTCCCGTTCACCCAATAAGCTGCTCCCTGGGGTCCCGGCTGAGCGGGCCTTGAAGACGCCGGAGAAAGCGAAAAAGCAAAAAAGAAGAAAACACTAAAGAATATGAATATGGATGAGATTGCGTCTACGGATTGAAAAGTGGTTGTATTATGAGCGGTGTCTCCCGGTGCAGAGAGAATTCTCCTGCTCATTACATACTGCCAGCAGTATGGTGTGTTTTAAATACCATATATAACATAATGGGGTAATGTAAGATTACGGAGTACAACAATCAAATGTGTGATGAGAGAAGAGAGGGACAGAGAGGCCGGGAAACACAGGAGTGGTGCACACTGTCATGTTCACATTCATTAATACATTTAATACATTTATTTTTGTAGTTTTGATGAATGTCAACAGCAATGCTTGCCAGCCAGGCGGCGGCAGCCAAAAAGGGTATTATTTAGAGCCATCGCAACACAAAGTAGCAGTTGTTAACGGACAACTCCAGCCCTGCTTCAAACACAACCGTCAACATCTGTTCTGGGAAACGTAAAGGTATCCAAACATCTGGCAAACAGAACTTAACTCTGCAGCAGTTTTCTGTTGGAATTGAGAAGATGAATGTGGTCTACGTAGAAGATGATGGGTAAGGGGGGGGGGGTTATCAATATTAATGGTATAGCCCCTCATTATTCTGAAGGTCACGACAGGGCATGAAGGAAGTCTTTAATGTTTGGGGGCAGAAGTTGCCTGCAAAAACCTCCTAAAGGGAAGACTTTCTTACTCACCACTTCAAACAGTGCCATCACTCAGGATTAACTGAAGTAATGCTTATCCTGAGGTGACTTTAATATTGATGTTCATGATGCTGTCTGCACATATTCAGCATTTTCACAAAACATAAAACATTTGTGACCAGTATTTATTTTTATTTTTATTATATTACATTTTGGCCTGCATATTAATTTAAATTGAGCATTCCACAGCTGTAAACTATGTTTCCTGTCATGGAAATGGAAAATTGGATCTAAAAGGCAAGAGAATCTATCTTTACGGTGGCATGTGGTGTAACGAACAAGAGAGACAAGAGATGGGGGTTGAGCTAGATACAACAACAGGAAGAGAGAAGGCATACCAACAGATTCATCCACAGATGAAGACGACGGTTGCTGGCCTAATCCAATGCATGCACAAATTATTTTCCTGACTCGGTTGCATATCTTCTTCCAAGGTAAAATGCATGAACACATGCACGAACACACACGCACACACACCTTTCCAACTCCATCACAGAACCCAACAGAACTACTAGCAGGGCCAAGTTTAAAGGGATACACAGAGATATCTGTAAATTGGCATTTGCCTGTCTTACCCAGATTCAGACGAGTTGTTAATTTCAAAATATATCATTGAGCTAGGCTACTGTAGCTCTGCAAGTCAATGGCAGCGGCTAACAGAAAGCAAATGCTAACCCAGCCAACTCCCCTTCTGGACTCACAACGATTAATTTGGAATTAAACATTTCCAAATGAATCTGGGTAAGACAAGGAAACATCACTTTACAGATATCTCGGCATATCCCTTTAACTATAGCAAAGTTATTGGTGTAAAAATAAAACTGGACGTCCATTGCACCCCTATTTGAACTGCAGTACCTCCGTGTTACATATGAATCAGAGTGTTGAACCCTTAATCTCTGCTGCCCTCCGTGTGCGTTTTGACACGGAAAGGAAATGATGAAGTTGACACACCTCAGTGAGCGGTGTGCGAGTGACGTCACTTTTATGTCCCCTCATTAAAGTCTCAAGTCAAACACTACGGAAGTAAAATGTACCAAACATTTTATAGTGGATCACTGGAGGGGGGTCACACCTTCATAATGGACTCATTAGCTACCCCCATCTTTTGCTTGATTCCTGCATTATTACCATTTCAATGGGTTTTATGGTTACTGCTGCACTGGGGGGAAAGGAAGATAATTAGACTAAGCGAAGCTCATATTTCCTGGCGTTTCTGCAACCTCAAATGTGTTTCTGTATCCGCCACAATATTACAGTAAACGCGACGGCCGTTTGACTGGTCTTTGTGTCCAGCCCGCCCGGAAGCGTCATGCTAACATCAGCCGCAATGAAACAGAGAGGGAGGTTGTTGTTGTGTTTTTTTTTACCATCGCAGGGCGATCTTGATGGGCGTCGTGAGGCAGGAGGTGAAGAGGTCGGCGGGGAGGTCAGGGTTCATGGGCAACAGTTCGCTGGACTCGCAGGCGGCCAGCTGGATGCAGTTCTTCATGGAGGGGGGCAGGGGCAACTGGGCCAGGGGGTGGTTGGGGTTGATGGCTGCCACCTGGATGGACACGGCGAGAATACAGCTTTTTATTATCCATTGTTTGTGTAGTCATGGATATGTAGTATTGTAGTATTGTATGTATTCAGTCTGGACCTCATGGATTACAAACGCTGGAGAGAGTCTGAGCGATGTGTAATATTTTTGTAATAATTTTCTCAGAAAGCTTAATATAAAAGTTCAATGGGGGCTAACCAATCAGAGACAAGAGAAGGTAAAGTTTGAAGCACAAGAATATCTTGCTCGTTTACAGATTCCCAGTGTTGTATGCCACAAGCTTGACAGAATCACACCGATTGGAACTGAATGACTATCGCTTGACACGTTGGTGCTGCTAATTGCCTACCAAGTTGATGGTTGAACAGAAAAACGATTGGGGCTCAACACATCCTAAGCTTCACAATTTCCTGAGTGTATTGTACTTGATGGAATTGGTGGTATAATCAAATGGCAATAATGTCATTCTCTTCAGTTGGTTGTTATGGTTTTTGGAGCGGTGGCAACACAGTTTGCAAGCTGCCTCTCATCAAACCTCTCTCTTTTGCCTCCATGAAGTAAGGCATTGCCACTGTGCCTTCAATTCATTAGATACAGAAAACATTTACAACATAAGTGCAAGTTTCGTCCGTGAGACGGGCATTTTGAACTTGCACTAACCCAGATGAACTGCCCATAATAAAACGGCTGCATCTAGGCTTTCTTACATCTACTCATGTGACCCCTACTTTACCCTTTTCTAATTCCAACATTTAGAGAGGGAAAACTTCAACCTGGAGCTGGTATAAGCGTCATGCAGTCAGTGGAAGAAAAACGCTTTACAGTGTTGGAGAAGAGAGACAATATTTAGGAGACCCCAAAAAGTGTCCTACTGTTGCATAAGACCAAAGTAAATATTAAACGACACTGCATCAGCGGCAGATCTGAGTAGCTATGGTGTACTTTGTTTCTGACTGCAGCAGGGCGTGCTCTTCTCAGAACCTTAGTTCTGTGCCTTTAAACTGACTTTGTTTTCCATGGACGGTGCAAAGTTATAAAACAACAACTAAACTAAATAGAACGCAATGCCGTCAACCCCACAGTGTTACCATAATCAGAGTTGAATCTGTAGAAACCTCAAATAATCATTCAGTTCTTAAGCAAGGACAGAAATGCTGGAACCCGATTTCTATTTACCTTGGCAGGAAGGGGACGAGTGGTTCACTGAACCTTACTCAGCCAACAGAAATCCTGGCGAACGCTGTGTTTTCTAGCAGCAGAACCTTCTCACACTGACACGAGAACGGAGGCAGGTAGTTTGCATCAAGGTTTGTCTAATCATTTCTCGTCCTCCTCCTTTACATAGAGGTCTAAGGGGTAAGTACGACGGTCAACCTTGTGACGGTATTGATGCGTTTTTGTAAAACAATGGAAGTGTAGGGCATCACAGGTACCATCCTATCTGCAGTTTGCTACATGGGAGATACGTGGCTTCTATTGGCAAACACAAAAAAACGAATGAGGTCAGACCTCGCCCTACAACCAGTTTGGGCCTCGTTTATTATGTCCCGCGCATAATTTGCATCGCACAACCCGTTGCCCACTCTTACAACGTTCTTTCACCTCTTTTCTGTATCCAAGAATATCGACACCTTTATTGCCTGCAAACATCAGCTCCATTAATGAAAGCCATGCTGTGAGAAGCTCTCGCACAGACCATCTGTCTTACTGACTGATGCAAGTCAAGGAAAATCAACCTGCAGCCTCCAGCCGTATTGAGGGACTGCCATTTGTCGCGTCCGCCCCAAGCATTAGCTAACCGTGGTTGCAAAAGGATAATGACCAGAGATAAAGTAGTATTGCTGAACCTGTCCTGAAAAACAAACCAACATAGAATCACTTAAATGTCAGTTTGAGTTACAATTAGGTTTACATTTCAAATCTGTAATCGACACATGCACAGCAATCCCTATAATGATTACGCAGAAATAATAGGTCATCTTTTAAAAAGAATTATTAATCATGCCGTCTGCCCTGCACAAACATAACGAGCTCCATTCTTCTACCAAGAGAGACATGCAGGGTTTGTATAATTGTACACCAATTTCTGCTTCTTCACTACGGATCTGGGGCCCAATAACTAATTTGTTGACTCTATAATGAGTAAACTGGGTATTCAACATAAGAAATTCCTTACAGCTCAATACGAGTGTACAAAGTGTACAGCTGCACTGGATGCAAATGCAAATTATTACTTATAGCAACTTACACCAAACTTGTTGTGGTTGTTGACATTTTCTGTTTGAACTGTGCTCCTATCCCATTCAGTTATGTAGACGCTAACTTTAATCCTACAAGGATCTAGGTTTATTGCTCAGACTCTGCAGCAGCATAGAGCAATCTCATGTTAAAGATAAGAGTAGGGAATTTATTTGAGAAGCATTTTTTGTCACATTTGTTGAAATTCTCTTCCCATCCTGCAAGCAATCAATAAATCGAATGCTCTGACAAAGAAAATAAAAATATCTGGTGGCTGTCGCAGACTGTAACAAGATTATGTCTTTCCCCCTTTCATCCCTTTTTCTTGAGATAGATTTGACAGATGCTGTAATGCAAAGGGTATATCCTGTTGGTATCATATAGGTATAACTGCCTATACTTTTTATTCTCTCTTTTTTTGTTACGTTCTATAAAGGATCAACAAAATATGTCATACAGGTTTGATGGATATATCCTGCCCAAGATGCAAACTGCTGCCTGTACCAACTGGCATTGAACATTATGGAAACGAAGAGAGAGAAATTCACGCAGAGAAAAATGGCAAACCCCCAAGTCTGTGTGCAGGGCCATAATCCTGATGGTAAACACGCTAACAGACTCAGGCTGATTAATGCCAAACATACACTGTAATTACCTCATTAGCATATTGTGATTCAACACATTACCAACAAACACCGTTGGAGCTTTCCTTTCCTGCCTCATGATGTTAGCAACAATTTAAAAGCGCAACGTCCCTTTGACAAATTTTATTTTACAACCGAAACTAATCGATGTGCCTAATCCGACAAACATGTCACCGATGCTTGAGCACAAAAGCCGTTGCAGACGAAAAGAAAAGACACTTCCATGGTCGGACGGAGAGACGGCCGGACAAGCGCGCACACGCACACACACACACACATGCACGCATTCAAACATGCACACACACACACACACACACACACATGCACGCTCACTGTCTCCACCAAAGTGATAATGCTTGTGTGTCTTTGCTGACCGTGCGCAGGAAGTAATGAGATATTTAAAAGGAACCAGCTGGTCCCATAATACATGGGAGCACTCAGACCAGACACCCACATGCAGCGCTGACCGCCCTGCAAAGTGACGAGCTGCATGATGTGTGTGTGTGTGTTGTGGCCGCTTGTTGAAGCGCGAGAAAATGACTTTGTTATTCGATCCTTCCTTTAATACTCCTTCCTACCCAAGATGAGATCAATGCAGCGTAAGACATTTTTTAGCAGACATAATACTAATACAAATTATAATACCACATTTTATTTCAGGGCGCCTTTCAAGACACTTACAATTCATAAAACATTCTAGTTAAAAACAGCAAGAGCTGGCATAGCCAACAGCGTGTTCAAAATAAGACAAGACACCAGGTGGGGAGACACAGGTAGGAGTGGGGGGGATAACAACACGTGATAGTTGTGCCCCTTTACCCGACGTGCGCACGACGGCCTGTACTGTATCGCAGCCTTTATTGGACCCCCACCAAGTGTGTGCAGACGGAGCGACACGGCGAGAGAGAGAGAACCAGAGGAGATGGGTGAAGTGAATGAAACGTAAAGCAAAGAGGCGGGGGCGCGAGGCAGGGAACTCCCCATATAGATTGCCTCCTGCATGTTTAATCAGGCATCTTCCTCTCCCAGTGCATGCCCACCACCACCACCACCACCACCACCAGCAGCACACTACACCCACATTATTCACTTCCTGTGTGAGGCGGTGTGGAAAGGAGAGTGCTCGTGTGTAACCACTGGGACACCAGTGTGGGTGGATGTTAGTCTGCTTGCATTTCAATTCAGCGACTCAATCTATACATTAAAGACAACTGAATAAATCATTTTTCTTGCAAGCTGAACTGCTGCAAGTATTTTTTTCATATATATTTGGGCTGTGAGCGTTCGTATTTATGTAAAAGGTGACATCATATTAGTTATTAGGTTAGTACAATTATTTTATAAAAGAACGTTGTACATGATACGTGATACTGATGTGTACATTTGTATCCCTTAGGAGAAACTCTCAAAATAACATAACATAAATCTTTAATGAAAGATTTAGGCTCTGCTTGGTTGGTTGGTTATGTAATATTGCGGTGAAGCGTACATGGTTTTAATCCTAGTCTTTAGGGCAGCACATCCCGCGAGTCATCCGGTTTTATGATCTTATTAGAATGTCCCCGACTGTTCCGGCTGAGGGGAATATATGATGAAGAACTGCTTGGCCATCATATTCCCATTACTAATGAAAATGTCAAATTTTATGTGCAGCGAATTGATTCAAGACTTAACGCTACGCATAATCAGCCAATTTATATCACGCTATTAGGTCAGAAATAAAGTGCTATTTGTTAGCATCGCACAGCTTTTGTTCTTTTGTGTAAAAGTCTTGTAGAGAAAAGGAAGGTATGAATTTTAAGTTGCTAATTCAATTTGAACATTAAATTAGAAAATGGACGGCTAGTAATAGACTAGTGTACTACTGAAAACACCATGAAATGAACCGAAGGACTAGGGCCGTCGTCAGTTGATAAAAGTCCGGGTTTCTTCAACAGCCTTCACTTACTTTCAGCACTCTGACCCCGACGAAATGTGCCGCCAAAACGGCTCTCAGAGCGGGGACTAAAGAGTGTTTATAAAAGGTATCTTCTACTCTCTGTGGGAGCCCACACGTTCGTCCACAAACTCCATAGTTGCTTCTGGCCAAGAAAGTGTTCACCACCTTTCAATCACTTTAGTTTCATTTTTTATTTTCTCAACTTTCTCATCTCACTAAGCCTCCTGAAGATTTCGCTCCACTTCCCTGCGTTCCTCCAGCTATTCTTTTTCGGCTTATCATCCGTGCTGAAACTTTAGCTATGAAACATTAGGTTGAATGACAGCACCGTGTCCTTAGCAATTCACATTGCAGGCAGTTTGGAGGGGCTGCTAAATACATAATTTATGTATTTAGCATATCCTGACCATTTGGACAGTTGGTTCATAGCGATAAAGCAAAGTTTGATGAAGCTCTGCCACAACCAAGTCGGACTCGGACTGATGAGTGGATCTGAAAGCCACTGACGCGGTACTGTTGTTTTGCTATTTTGCGTTATTAAAAGAACATTTGTTTCACCAATTGAACCGCTTTAGAAATGAAAAGGGGAAATAAAACGATCAGCTGATAAAAACGCCCGCTACGCTTCACAGGCGGTGAAACATGCGCACTATGAATGGACTTTTTTTTTTCCCTCTCTTTTCTTTCTCCACCGAATATTCGGATATTCCGTTTGGAAACCTAACAAATATTGGAAGCATGAAATGATGTATTCAGGCCAGTCCTAGTATTCAGAGTGCAGCTTTTGGGTGCATTAATGCTCACATCCCTGCAATTATGTAATGCATGTGTGACCATGCGCATTTCCTGGACTCACAACGTGTATGTGTGTGTGTGTGTGTGAACGTGTGTGTTAACGTGTCAGTGTACATGTGTGTGTGCGTGCGTTACCTCGAGTTCCTGTTCCCTCTGCAAGGCAAACTGTTTGAAGGACTTGACGATGATGCCCGCATTGGAGCAGTCGTACACAAATATGGAGGGACTGCCCATCCACGTCTGCAGGTCGTAGATGGAGAGTGGGATGTACTGGGTGTAGTTCTACAGTCAGAGAGAAAGCAGAGCCAGGTAAGGACAACATTTGAAAAAATTTATATAGTTACGTGTCAAAAGGGAGGAAGAGAACAAAGGAAATAAAGTACGAAAGGCACAAATATCTGACTGGAGAGAAAGCGGGGAGAAAGGCACTGAAAGAAGAATAACTGACAGCCGGAGCGTAGGAAGGGGCAACAGAAAGGGGTTAGCCCTGTCCATATCGTGATAGTTCTCCCTTTTATTCAGTGCCCAGGCAGTGAGCCGAGTCTACTTTTACAGCCAACACACCGACTCTCCCGTTCCCCTGGCCAGCCCACTGCCTTTCTTAAACACACTGGTGCAGCAGCCTCTTTTTATAGGACCCATCAATATGGGGGATAAAACGGGAGAAAGGCACAAAATGAAACACCATGAAACACTGGGGGGGGGGGGGGTTGCATCATCATTGGGATGGGGGTGCCTGCTACAGTCTGGAGCTGATTTTGATTTGAGGTATGCAGCCCCTTTATTGGGCGATTGTGCCTTTCCATAGTTTACCAGCAGGGTAACCACTACTGCTTTCATTTGGGTAAGAAAGGCAACAACAGGAGATTCGGTAATCAAAAGAAAGGGCCGCCAGGGCATGTTTGCACACGTGGGATTAAAGTGCGAGTTTTATTTTATTTTATTTTCGGGGCGCAATTGGATGGAAATCCAAAAGTAATTTAGTCCCTTTTAACGGCCTGCCTCGCCCGAGTCCCTGCGGTGATTACTTTAATGGCAGTCGACTTGTAAACCCTCAGACTCAACCCACAAGTGTCCCCATCAGGCCATAGCAAAGGGTTTCGCATGGACACTTTTCTTTAATATCAGGGGGAATCTGCAGCTATTACCTAGACAACATTCATGAGCTAGAAACCACGTGTGTTGACGATGGCGTGCCTAGAGACATGTGGTACAGTCCAATAATAAACTAGATCTAGGGAGGCTAAACTGGAAACTGAAATGTACCGCCAAAAGCGCACTCAACACATCAAACATGCAATAAAAGCTTATGAAGCCATTGGTGCACTGCTGGATCGACGCCCGCGAGTGTTCCTCTGCCGTAAATAACTCAACACCCCTTGTGATGCCTTGTCTCATTTGAGCACATACACCGTAGTATGTAGTCAGGTCTTTGATCAAGAACCACTGCTGGCTTTTCTAGTGACGCAGTAGGTTTTAGATGACTAGGTAGCATACCTGTTTTGGCAGGCAATATACAGGTCTGATCATCCCTATCATCATCCAATGTTAAGGATGCATCCCTCTCTAGCCAATATCCTATCAGATGTAATCTTGGATCCAGCAGTCTTGTGTTATAGCAGAACCTCTGGGGGGGGAGAGATGGCACAGAGCCATGGCAGGAAACCGAAAACTGAAAGGGGCGGAGTTACTCCATGTTTCCTGTTTGGTAACGGAGATATTCTACCGAAGAGAAATTTATTTGTGCGAGTGGATGAAGCTTTCAGAAGGGAATTTCAATAAGTGTGTCTTTGTACAGTGGCCAGTCTATACAATGTTGATTTGAAACCTTTACAGACACTTTCTAACAGTTTAACAGTGCTGGCTGAGTTTGCTGAATTATGCACATTACGCTCTTACAGATCCAAATATGAAGCACGAGAAAGAGAAACGCCCCGTTCACCCAGGTTTGATCTCGTCCGCGATCAGATTTGAGATTGTTAAACTAAAATCTGATTGGTGAGAGTTATCAGATCTAAATTACCAGTCAAGTCTCGTGATGAACATGTTGTCATCCTTTATTGTTCAGCTGTGCTGCATAACAGTTATACACCCCAGCATATGTATTGCACTAAAAATGTAGTGCAATACCTACTCACCCCGGAATCAAGTGTGTGTGTGTGTGTGTGTGTGTGTGTGTGTGTGTGTGTATATGTGTGTGAGTATGTGTGTATATGTGTATATGTGTGTGAGTATGTGTGTATATGTGTGTGAGTATGTGTGTATATGTGTATATGTGTGTATATGTGTATATGTGTGTGAGTATGTGTGTATATTTGTGTGAGTATGTGTGAGTATGTGTGTATATGTGTGTGAGTATGTGTGTGCGTGCGTTACCTTGTTGAAGACCCAGATCTCCCCGTTGACGGTGGGCCGTGGCACGCCGTGGCCGTTGTAGTGGAAGAGGACTCGCTCCTCCTTGGCGTTGCGCCGCAGCGACGTGCACAGCTTCTTCACCTCGTCCACCGTGGGATCCAGGCTCTGTTTGTACCGCGCCTGGGGGGGGGGGGGGGGGGGGGGGGGGGACGACAAGGTGGGGGACAACGTCAGACGCCGAGGGGGGAGACGGAGGTGGCTGAGGACGGGGGAGCGTCCGGGCGTCCTACCCCCCGTTGATGAAAGCTCGTCCGGTGGCTAACATTGCATGCTAATAAACCTATGTCTGCGCTGTTGCGTGAGCTTAAACGGCACGCACCGAACTCGACCTGAAGGGTGTGCACGCGCGTTGCTTATAGACGTGGTGAGCATTGGAAGAAAGTTGCACATTCAAATGAAAAAGAGCCCCGGGTTGTGCGCTCTACCCATCTCTTGGTTCTGCAGCACAAATATTGGCGAAGCAACGGTTCACCGCCACACAGGTCACCGTTCAACGAGTTCAACGGGTCCTCATTTCAGCACGGCGACAGCAATGCCTTTCACCCCCCTCTGCTGCTGAATACGCATGGGACCACCTGAACCCGTGCCGAGACTGAGGCATGAAGCACTGACACCGAGGCCAGAAGAGATCTTCTGCTCCGAGAGGATTCGTAACTCTGAAGCACAGAGCCGTGGCGTAAAACCAGTTTTTATATCAGATGCCAAATTAGGTGCACTAGCAAAAACGGAAAATGTTGGGAAAACAAGCACGCGGTTGTTATTGCTGCAGTTTATCCAACAGACCTCGGCGCAGTGGCACCTACGCAAACGACCCATGCGGAAGCTGTGATTGTAGCCAGTATATGAGTTTGTAAATGTAACTCTGTAGCTCAGTGTGTTTGACGTTTAATGTATATGGTTGTGTTTATGCTAGCTGTATGTAAATACTATTTCAGTTTGACATTAAACCCATATGAAAAGCAGAGTAGTACACATACGTATTACTATACATTAGCTAAAGTAACACCATACTAAAATGTATTGCGAAGTAGTATTATTAAGAATTGGATCAACTTAGTATAGTGTTACTATACTAAAACTTAGAGTAAACAACAGGGTACTACACAGAAGACCACATGCTGTTTCGTCCATCTTGTTCCCTGAGTGCAGCGTTGGATCATGTTTGCGAATAATGGCCGTTAGTTGTTGTTTTTTTGTATCAACTAGTTATGCAATACAAAAAAGGACCCCAGTGAGATGTGTGTGAGTCATTATCACACTCGCCAGGGCACATTCATGTTACATAACCACCAGGCCTTGTTCTTCATCAGCTCCCCTCCTGTCCACCGCCTTGGAGGCCTGACTCAGTCACTTTATTCAACTTCAACTCAAAAGCATCTACTCATTTTATTTTACTCTAGAAGAAAAGAAAAGAAAGTAACACGATCAATTGTATTCCGTGAAAAGATGTGTTTTTAATATATGTCAACAAAAAATGGTACGGTTTTGGTAAATACACGTTGCACTCTGTCCAAAAGGGACAAGAGTCATTCAATTACTCGTTGAATGACTGCATGGAAATAAGTGTACATTTCTGTGCTTCTTGACATTTCGATGTAAATGTTAGCCTTCCCTAGCCTTTAATACACACACAGCAGGCCATAGCGAGAGATCCGACACATCCAGGACATCTCTCAGCACGCAGGTCCTGCCCCACGCTACTGGAGCTAACCAGAGAGATCTGACCCAGGAGCTGCCGACTGATTCAATTAGGGAGTAATCAGACGGAGCGTCTCAGCGTCACGCTAGGGGTTGGCCACTAGTCCGAGAGGTACATCAGGAGGATATCAGGGTGCGTGTGTGAGAGAAGGCTGAAATCAGAGCCCAACACTATATTGGGAAAGAAGGGCGCTGCACAGGTGTGTGTGTGTGTGTGTGTGTGTGTGTGTGTGTGTGTGTGTGTGTGTGTTTAAATTAAGTGGAAGGAAGAAGAAAAAGGGAAAAGGATAAAGAGACTAAGAGCTTGTGAAAGAGAGAGACAAGGATAATACAGCAGTAGATCCTGTAAGTGTCAGCCGAGTGATTGAATAATCGAATAAGGTAAAATGAGACATGACGGGCTGCATTCAAACACATCTACCGAGTTACGCACACCTTGGCCTGAAGGGGGAGCTGTAGTACTCATTGCTTGCAGATAAAATGGAACAATTACCTGCTCTACAGCACTTCCACTTTATCCCTCCCATTATATCCATCAGGCTTCAATGCCAGGGGAAAACAAGCTGTTTATAGCACTGCGCTATGCGCTGGCTGTTAGCATTCGTCAAGATGTCATGTTTAGCCAGCGTGACCTTTTTCAGATACCACGTGCATCCGGGACAGCACTGAAGGAAGCCTGTAAAGAGCCGTACAGGGAATCCCTTTAGGCCACTGCACAACCCCATGAAACATTGCAGAAGGCGTAATTCAGGGGAAAGATGAGAAAGCTGACAGACATTTCCATGTCTGTCACAATTTTCTTCGGCCTTCCAAGGCCAAAAGCAGAACCATGGCGGACACATTCAGTTGGTAAAAGAACGTTCTGCAATAGATAATATGTAGGAATTGTGTAATACGCTGTATTTATTTGGAGCTCAGTTTTGATTGAGTCATTGTTCCAAAACAGGATGTGCTGCATTGTACATCTTGTAAATCAAATACTTAAAAAATGTGACAAAGGCTCCCGTTGTTTAAAGTTTAAAACCTGCCTATTATATTGAGTGCAACCATGCTGAGCCATTATGGATGAGGAGACTTTTGGGTAAAACACCCAGATTAATCTCCTCCAGATGACATTATGTCATCCCTGATCTGAACAATGATCCCGGGTGACCAGTGATCAATAAAATAAATATGTAGGATTAAATCCACCCCATAGCCATCTCCTGCTTAAAGGTCAACAAAAGCGGTGATAGTGTCACGTTTAGATGAATATGAAGCCAGATAGGTGTGTAGAAATGTACAGAATGTCAATATATGTATTTTTGAACAGGCTTGAACAGAGCAGCCATATATATATACACATATGTATATATATACATATATATATACATATACACATATTGAGTTGAAAAACAAGCATGTTCATTGTTATATAGAAAATGAAAGACACAAATATCTGGTCACTAAAAAGGAATCATTAAATTCCTTATTTAGATTATTACATCAATCTCAACAACAAATTTAAAAGGTATTAATTAATAACTGGATGAATTATTGATTATGATTACCAAAATAACTAGTGGAATTTGCAGAGGACTAAGACAGCTATAATGCATTATAATCCATCTTTAATTCATGTACGCATTCCCATTTATTGATTTCATAATTTATTGATGTAGTCACTTTTATTTCCTGTAATTTATTAATGATTCAAACATCGTCTTGAAATACATTCCAATCATAACTCTTTCACAAAACACTATCGCTCATTTCATTTATATTTTGACTTCGTAACCATGTGCATATTGATTCCCATATTGTGCTTCCCCATTGCGACTGGCTATACAGAAAGTGAGGACACAGTATTGGTCTCAACCAACCACTGTATGAAAGATTGGGAGACAAGTTAACAAAATGAGCATATCGGAAAGAGAAATACTATAATTATATAGGGGTGTTGCAAGGGGCCTGTTCATTTGGGACAGCAGTGACAGCTACTGTCCCACGAGCATCCTGCCCCCGTGTTAAACCATAGCATCAAAATGAGCCCTTGACCAGAGCTACATAGAAGACCGCGGTAACCAGGAGGTCAGGCCTGTTAGACACAAACACTGCGATAGCCGGGGGTAGGGATTTTCGTCATCGACGAGAAAAAAAAAAACGCATATCAGGTTTGTTTTTGTGGTTGAGTCACCAAGTCTGAGCGGGCCGTTGTTACAGGAATACATCCACGGATAGTATTGGCCCTTGGGTCGTCCTCCAAGTACTCGTGACTACCGCAAAATAAAAGCCTGAAGCATGGAAACGCACGGACGCAAGGTCCCATCGTCGGAGCAACAAAAGGTCATTTCTGTCTCCAACACAACTCATCCATCTTTACATAAAAGACACACAGGCTCCATCGCCCTCACATGCTCCTCAAGTGGGAAGTGAAATTACCGTGACCCGTCTCGGCCACTTCCTGCACACAATGCAGCCTCGCGCACGCAAACTCCCACGCGCGACTCGGCGAATGCAACGTTGGGGCCACGACTACTTAACCTCCGCATGAAATGATTTCCATCAGGATCATTTGAAAAGGCCATTACCGATTCCGTGGCAGATTATAATGCCAACTTGTTACACAAAATTGCATTGCATGGAGCACTCACTCGTACGCACAGGAGTAGACACTCACACCCGAGGTTGTGAGTGACACAGACGTGACGTCGACGGCAGCTGGAGATGTACAAAAAAGAAAAGAAAAACCGTGGCTCTATCTTGAGGTCCGGGTTTCAGGAAGGTCATGAGTGGAAATGGGTTAACAGCTCGTGGAGAGACGGCATTTAAGAGACACTTTGCAACAAAAAAAGAACTACTGCTTTCTTTGATTTACACCGAGCCATGATCGTAGTCCTTACCACCTCTGGTTAATAGCGCCACCTTCTACCAATTAGTTCCTATAAACTGGTCCAAACACAAAACGAGAAAGGGAAAACACAGAACAAACAAGGTGTACCACAGTCCCTTGAATATCCCTCACCAACAATTGGAGTTGAAACGTACTATTTTATCCAATACAGCAGAGTGTTCAGCAAACAGTAGAGTTCAGTGGCATCAGGGCCAACCATAAGTCTCCTTGTTCCGAGCAGGCGAGGCGATTCGGGAAGTGAATATGGCGCAGGCAGCTGATATATTACCTGAGGTAAAATGGCATTAGTGGCACGGTGAGGCACGGTGAGGCACGGTGGTGCAGCCATTAAAGTCCATCCATCCAGCTACAGGGTCTCTATCCAAGTCTCTCTGCCATTAATGAATCAGCAGACTTCTACTCCATGGGCACATAACTTTAATAAAAAAGGCAAAGAACATGGTTTGCTATAATATACATCCAACAATAAAATAATTGACACCATTTTAATACTCCCACTACTATCCCCCCCCCCCCCCCCCCCCCCCCCCCCGAGTCTTATTTTATTATAATGCATGTTTAGTGCCCGCCTCTCGCTGCATTTCCTACTTAGTTCCCTGGGCGGGGCCTTGTGGTGTTTTAGTAACAAGAGATGGTGAATGGAGACAACGGGAGAGGAGAGTGGGGGGGGGGGGGGGGGAAACAAACGGAACAATCAATGACCCCGTCCTCTCCTATGAACTTAAGCAGAAGCCACACTTCCTGGCTTCATTACCATCAGGCGGATGTTTGGAATATTTTGCATCTCAATTTGTTCACGCTTCCAGTCATTGGTAAACTGCGCTCTATTATTCCAGGTAATTTCTGAGAAGCTCCCGTGTGTGTGTGTGTGTGTGTGTGTGTGTGTGATAGCGTGGGGACG
>JACYXH010000211.1:160000-205000 GCA_026745465.1 Lota lota | reverse complement strand
TGCTATCATGCCCTATAATAGCATTCCTTGTTCCACCCACCCGCCCTCTGTGATGCTTTTCCAGTGCAGCCAGGTTTCCAATTAAAGATGTGGGCTGCTAGCCGTTGCAGAACAAGGTTGGAAGGCTGGGAGGGAACGAGAGCTGCAGACAGGAGAGGGAACGAGAGCTGCAGACAGGAGAGTGAAAGGAGCTGATGAGAGCGGGTGACAAAAGAGAGGAGAGAGGCTCTGCTGCTCTTGTATAGAAACCCTGTCGACACACATGACACAGCGGTGTCTGCATGGCTTTAAGATAAGTAATATCGGTGTCTTTTTCATAGGAACAGCTACTGTGGTGGAGATGTTATGTTCAGGCTTGGGCCAGGCCGGTCGATAAGCCGGTGCACAATTCAGCCGGCGCAAGAGTGAGAAAAGGAAAACAGGCATCGGCAGACTTTTCTACAGAAGCCAGGCCCCAGTGGGACGGAGGTGTTGGAGCTGCTTTGAGAAGGGGCAGAGGCTGAAGATCAGATGATCTGCGGGAAGGCAGCTGGGCCATGAGGCACAGCATCAGTGAGGAGATTGAAATTGTCCGACTTTAATACACTCCAAACTATTTTTCAAAAGACTTCCAACAAAAAAAATAAAGAAAAGAGAAAAGTTCCACCGCCATAAAAACGCACGAAAACAAACCGCCTAAATGCAGCCTGGCAGCTGTTTTCTGGCCTAATTCTACAGAACAGTGTTAAAATTGACTTCTCACACAATCCGTTATTTACTATTTACCTGGGAGTCAGGGATTGCAAGGGTTTCCATTAAAAAATGTGCATTGTGCAACAAACAAAAAAATCTATTCTTTATTGGATTGCGAATTCTAACTTACAATACTTACAATAGTGTATTTTAGGTGGCACAAAAGAACAATAATGAACAGTAACCACGCCTTTCCATCCACAAACCGTGAGAGCAAAAATGTTCCTAGCCGGATTGAGTCGTGTATTTTTCCGTTTATAAGATTCAAGCAAAACCCAAGAAAAGTTATTGTTTGTGGTGAGCTGTACTGGCAAAGATGGATGCATTTTATAAAGAGCCAGTTCAATCAACAATGGAACTTCCTAATTTTGTTAAAAACTAAAACTCACTACAAAAAACAACAACATTTACAAAATAGGATTTAGTAGTTTCGAAATACAAAAGAAAAACCAAGTGAAAGCCAGCTCCCAAAGTGAAAGAGCCTCTGGTCTGTGTGAACTAGTGCACTGCCAGCAGACCTCCAAAAGATGCAGCAAGAGTGATAAGCTCAGCTCAACAGAGAGCAATTAGAGTCCCGCGTATAAAAGGGAGTGTGGAGAAGGATGGGGGGGGGGGAATAAGTGGGGCACCCATTTAAATGAACGCTGGAGAGAAGCAGAGGGAGGACATTAGTGATCTACAAGGAGGACAGACTCACTAATTGTGCGGAGGGTAATCCCGGGAAGGTCCCTGGACTCAAAAGCAATCAAGGCCCAAATGGTGGACAAAGTGCCTTGATTGACTGCACAATGACGTGGGAGGGAAGAGAGGCTACGTTATTGGCTGCTTAATGGGTTGCACCCTGCCGTTGTGACACATAAACCCAATACCGTAGATACGTAGAAAGCAAATGGGTGCAAGATGTAAAAAATATATTCGATCATGTTTGGGAAGCATTATTGAATTCCCCGTCCAACTGGTAAAGGCTTACACATTTAATGGTTGAGGAACACATATTGTTTTGACTTCCCAGGCCGCACGGAATACATCTCAATTTACCAAGCAGTGAACGTTATTTGGATTTCAAGGTTGTAGCAGACTAGAAAACACATTATTTTCGGGTCTAGGAAACAATCCTTTGAGCTTTGATGAAAAATATCAAAAGGAGTTGAGGGCAGAAAAATGTTATTTCAGAGTCTCTATTCCACTTAAGATCAGATTGTTGTTTTTTTGGTGCCAAGCATACAAAATGAAGTGCAGTATTTCCATGGCATTCCTTCTTTATCAATATCCACAGTATCTTGCATTATGTACATGTCAAAGTACATTCCCGCAGAAACTATAAAAACAATATTTGAGTGCACAGCACGGCGTAGACAAAACATAGTAAAGTCATGCTCATCCTCATCACAAGAGTCCAGCATTTCAACTTCCATCAGTTCTAGGAGGTCGGAACGTGATGCTAATTAACTAGGTGGACCACCGGCTTCTCTATTCAAAACAGGTCTCCCTATAGCTGACCCTCAATGCTTCAAACAGGCCTGCGCGACAATTAAGCAAAGGCACACACAAACACCTACTTGGCTACTCGGAGACTGTACACGCCCCCTTTCCCCCGGATGGTGACCTCCGCGTCTGCGAGGACGGGCAAGACCTCCCGTAGCTTAACAACGCGTAGCCCTTCTCTGCCGGGGTTCGCGGGAAGTAACTGCTGATTGGTTGAGCGGGGCGCATGCGTGGTGTTTTGTTTAAAGCCCGACACGAGAATAAAATGAACGCATCAGGCGAAATAAAAACAGTTTTTTTTTTCAGTTGGTCGCGATACAAAAACCGCGTTTCAGCAGCACGATTGAATGATTTTGCGACATCTTCATGACATGGCTGTATATTGCTTTTCAACATTAATTCATTGCAACAGACCAAGCCTCTCGTTTCGGTTTCCGGATTGAGCCGTCAGTTCATGTACATTTGTGGTTGGAAACGCTATACTTGTGTGCACGTAAACGTGACGTGGAGGTATAAATGCAGGCAGCGCTTTGCACTCCGAACTTGGCGACCGTGTGGTCGGTAGAAGTGTTTATTCGGCTCAACCCATCATTTGTCATGCATGTCAAAGACAACCTAGGCCTGAGCAGATGGGAGTCGCGCCAATCGGTGCTACCTGAGTCACTTCCTGCCTTCCTGTGTGGCTGCAGGCTGCATCCTCTTCAGAGCTCAGCTCCAGCGCCCTCATGCTAGCTGAGACACACGTGCACATGCACACGCTTGGCTCATACACATTATGCAGTGGTCCCCTGTCCACCACGTGGACTGATAAGTTACTGTGTGGATACCAGTATCACGTGTAGATCCTGCTGAATTTTTTGAGTTGCACAGGTTTTGGTTGTTTTTTCAAGACAAAATGTCTATCACGTGAACCCACTAGGAAAGGGATGCTTATTAAACATGTATGCAAAACAGGCCAACATGAGTGGTGAGAGGAAGGAAGCTGGGAGGAAGTGCAGGTCAGGCTGGGGGGAGGTAGGGGGAGTGGCTGGAGAGAGTCATGGACGTGATTAATCTGTTGGACAATAGGAAGAAGTCTGTTCCATTGCTCTTTAAGACGAAGCCACTTAAAAAGCAGGAGAAAACCTTGCTTTGGAAATGTCATAGATGTCAAGAAAAAGCTAGTGTTGGGCAGGTGGAGTTGCTCTAATGTGCTCCCTGAGTCACTTCCTGCCTTCCTGGGTTGCTGGCACCTGCTCAGCTCCAGTGCACTCACCAAGCTCAGAGACACACATGCACACGACAGGATCAAACTTATTATCATGCAGTGGTCACTTGTCCTCCACGTGGACCGATGAATTACTGTGAGGATGCCAGTCACACGTGTGGATCCTGCTGAATTTTGAACATATTAAAATTTTCATGACAAAATGACTCAGTTGAAAATGTTATTATTGTTATTCTTATTATTCTTTCATATTCCCCCAAAATATTTTTTGGTTATACTTAACCATGGTGCTTAGCATGGTCGTGTTATCTCTCGCTAACAAGGTAAAACTTAGTTTGAGACTCTTTCGTACGGAGCGCTAAGTTCTTTCCAGCATTGTTCAGGTAGCTGTTCCCACAGCAGTCGTAAAGCTTCCAACTCATTTATCTTTATGGTCTTGTGTATTTCTACCGGAACACTTTTTTCTGTGCACTTACTGATCTGGAGCAGCAGTAGTCCATGGAGTATCCGTGTTGTTTTAGACGGCCTCATTGCCTTTGCTACTTTGCCCACCCCCACCCCCACCACCCCCCCACCCATCCTCTCCTCACTAGAATATTATGATGAAGGTGAACAGAGTGACCGCTACTAAGGCACCAGCGGCTCCTCTGAGAACCGTTCCATTCCATTAGCCAAGGGTTTCATTCAGAAAATCCTGGCCGTTTTCCTTGGGTAAGACAAGTGAGCATGGAGGGACAGGTCGTTGTGAACACAGGTTATAGCGACGGGAAAGCCGAATGAGAGAAGCCGTAGGTGAGGGCAAAACAGAGGACTGTGCCGCAAAGTGCAGAGAGAGCGTGTGAGGCTGGCGTTTCTCATCTTCCGTTTCTCTATCACCAAGGGTGAACCTGTGAGCGCAGCGGCAAATGAAGATATTCCTTTGTGACCGAGTTGAAGTGGTGACTGTCTGAGCTCCTCCGAGCGAGGATGAATAGTGAGTAGAGTAGGAAGGACAAGTAAACAGGGGCCGTTGGTTTTACACGTTAATGCGTACTCCCTTCTAAATGACTACTGTTGAATAAGATATAATAACAACTACTCTTATCGTTATTATTACGAGCCCAGGATGTGCGTTAGGCTTGCAACTGCACGAGCATCCCATTCCAAATACTGCGTTGGGTTTCGTCTGTTCGCCTATTACTGGAAACACTGCATTGCTGTAGTAACATCTGGTGATTCCCTCGTTAAGCCCGTGGCTTCCCATTATCCGACCAGCCATCCTCAGATTGGGTTCTATGGTGGCTTATTTATGCCGTTATCAGCAGTACTGGTAAAAAAGAAAAAAAAGCACATTTTTATGGATGGCCTAGCGTGCCCAGTGCAAAGCCCACACGTCCTTCAGGGCGATAGTGCTGCCCGTTCCCCCCCCCCCCCCCCCCCCCCCGGGGGCTCAGCAGAGAGCGCGGCGAAAACCTCCGTGCGTTGCCCCGGTGAGTTGAATTGAATTAAAATCAGCGCACACCACATCCGTTGACTAGCGTCCTCATGAAGAGTAATCGAGGTGCGGTCGCGGCATCGCCGGCTTCCCCCGCCGTCAAATTGGAAGAACATAAATACATAGCTCAATAAACGCGCGACGAATCACTGCAGGCTAGAATCTTGAAGCTGGTGACACAAAGTGGTTTGAATCACCTGTTCGGTCAAGCGTTGGGGTTACATGATTATTTGAATTGATTTCTGTGTGTGTGTGTGTGTGTGTGTGTGTGTGTGTGTGTGTGTGTGTGTGTGTGTGTGTGTGTGTGTGTGTGTGTGTGTGTGTGTGTGTGTGTGTGTGTGTGTGTGTGTGTGTGTGTGTGTGTGTGTCTCCATCATACCATTTATCTACCTCTCCTCACGCTCCGCAGAGAGTGAGATGCGAATGCACCGGAAAACACGTTGCAAAGACGTCCGTGTTTGGCCTCACACCTTTACAGAAGACGTTGGCTTCGGCCATGGCTCGCCTCTCATTTCATTTGGCCGTTGCTGGGGCATTTAGTGAGTGTTGCTCAAAGCCAATCATAGGCGAAGGGCTTCAGCTGCAGCATACTGATAAATAATGTAAGTATTTAGTAGAGGAGCGAACAGCATGGATTCGCACACACAACACAACCGCACGCACGCGCACACACGCACACACACACAGTGGAAAAGTGTCCTAAACAACTGATGTTCCCAATGAGCTATGATAACAGCAAGGTATGGGAATGCAGCTCATTTACATCTCACCAAACATCAAACAAGCCAGGCAGAGAATTCCCGAAGCTAATCTACAGAGATCCATGAGGAAGGCAGGGATGGAGTGGGGAGGGAGAAAGAGGGGGAGATATTAAGGGAGACATACAAAGACAAAATGGAGTCTTTGAATATACATGCGCACCTTGAAAGAGAATAGGGGAGCAGAGCAGGCACACTGCATTGTAAAATGAAAATGAAAAAAGGCTCATCTTTACAAGGTGCTTCTTTTTTAAAGCTCCCATATTATGGGTTTTTTCGTCTATTTAAAACTGTTCCCTGGGGTCTTTACAAGACGTTTGTGAAGTATATATAAAAAAATAGCCAAAAACTAACTTCTGTAGTGTGCGTTACAGTCTCTCGCTTTCTACATTCTAAAAAAAACTGTTTTCGAAGGGTGTGGGGTTATGCTACTGAGCAATGATCTGATTGGCCGCCTCACTGCAAGGTTTGGCGGAGGCGGAGAACAGAGGTAAACAAGCTTGACGCAGTGGTTTACTGTAAGCATGGCGGCCGCTCCAGAACCAACAGCTGAGGCGGTTCCACTTAGGGGAACCCAGCGGAACGTTTCTCAATGGTAACAATTCTGTGTGACATTTATTTTTGCTGAGCTAGTTAGCCAACGCAAACAATGTCATTTTATCCTTCCATTGATTATTACATTGTCTTCAGGAGCATGACAATTTGTCCTCTTCGATATTTTTGAAATAATGATTGGATCCCTATAACCCACCAAGACTCAGACCGCACCACACTCACGCCGGTGAACAAAAACTTTGAACTTTGTCGCTGACATGTTGCATACTGCAAACACACACACACACACACACACGCACACCCACACACACACACCCACACACACACACACGCACACATGTGTGCGAACACGTGAAGATCTGCAAATCACCCACGCTAAATGTTTAGCAACACAAAACCGGGCTGGTTATGTGTAGCTTGAGGCTATTAAACAGGTCGTTCTAAGGCTGATCCCAACTCCCACTCAAAGTCAAAGAGGTAAAAATGGCTACTGGAAAACGGCAACAGAAGCACTACACCAACTAAATTGTAAGACTCAGAGGCTCGCGACTTGCATGTAAAACAGGACTACCGGTATACAACCTTGAATGTTACCATGGAACAGGGACACAAGCCCTTGACCTGAATATGGGGGCATAAAGACATTCTGGTCATGTGTGGAACAGCCAATCGACCCAGACCCGTGAGTGCTCAGGGAGACAGGTTAAGGGGACTAGTTTCTTTTTTTGCTATAAAAGCTGGCAGCGCAGACATATGCATTATTTTAGGCTTGTACTTCTTTGAAGCCAAGCCTGATCCACCATAAAGAAATATAAATCAAACATCAAAACACACACCGCCATGCGGGGCAACAGTAGATGGAATCAACCTCATGATACATGATGTATACTGTTAAATACATGTGTACTATCTTCAGGAGTATTGTTGATGTGAATCTGCAAACAAAGAGCACCACAAAGAAGTCACAAGGTTAAACAGAGAGGTTGAATCCGACCATCCACTTTGATGTAAAGTGCAAATGGAGCGGGCCGACAGAGAAAGTTAGCAGGCAGCGGAAGGGAGACCATGCAAGCCTTTGTCTGAAATGACATTGACAGCATTACCTCACTTCAGTAAATGTCATGTTTCCAAGAGAACTATCGATGGATTAGGTGTTAGCGCTGGACAAAGCAGAGAGGTTGGAATGTGGCTCGATGGTCCGGGATGAGATTGGATCGTGCAGATGTGACAAAGCGTATAGGTTGAGAGACGAGAAGCAAACCGAGAGACCTATGCCGACGAGGCGGAATTGAAACCGAAAGCTTCCAGAGAGCAGTTTTGTGCAACTCATTTAACGTTGGCCTTGACTTCACTTTACGCTGGTCCTTTTAACGATATGCATGTATATATGTGACAGTTTGCGGTTTTTCTGAATGCCCAACCAACACCTGTTGTGCTCCTATCCGTCCTACAACGAGAAGCCTCCTCATGCGTCCCTGCTATCCGTCCTACAACGAGAAGCCTCCTCATGCGTCCCTGCTACCCGTCCTACAATGAGAAGCCTCCTCATGCGTCCCTGCTACCCGTCCTACAATGAGAAGCCTCCTCATGCGTCCCTGCTACCCGTCCTACAATGAGAAGCCTCCTCATGCGTCCCTGCTATCCGTCCTACAATGAGAAGCCTCCTCATGCGTCCCTGCTATCCGTCCTACAATGAGAAGCCTCCTCATGCGTCCCTGCTACCCGTCCTACAATGAGAAGCCTCCTCATGCGTCCCTGCTATCCGTCCTACAATGAGAAGCCTCCTCATGCGTCCCTGCTATCCGTCCTACAATGAGAAGCCTCCTCATGCGTCCCTGCTACCCGTCCTACAATGAGAAGCCTCCTCATGCGTCCCTGCTATCCGTCCTACAATGAGAAGCCTCCTCATGCGTCCCTGCTATCCGTCCTACAATGAGAAGCCTCCTCATGCGTCCCTGCTATCCGTCCTACAATGAGAAGCCTCCTCATGCGTCCCTGCTACCCGTCCTACAATGAGAAGCCTCCTCATGCGTCCCTGCTACCCGTCCTACAATGAGAAGCCTCCTCATGCGTCCCTGCTACCCGTCCTACAATGAGAAGCCTCCTCATGCGTCCCTGCTATCCTCCTGAGGTGAGAAGTAGGAGAGAGAGCGAGGGCAGCATTCTCAGCCGCCCACGGGATCGCACTTATCATCATGCCGTTTTTAAGACAAGGAAATTCAAATGTAAGCTATGTCGGCCGAAAATGATCTAAATGCCCCACGGTGTGAAATGTCCCATCAGAAGATCCATACATTGCCCATGAATACTCCTGGGAAGCCAGATTACCTTTCTTCACATGTCCCATTATCCGCGTCTTTTACTTCCTTTTTCAATTTCTCATTTGTTCCCTTGCAGTTCCGTTCGTCCATCGGGCTTCCACTCGTCATCCCTTTCCCAACAAGCGGTACCGCCCCAAATAATCCTCAATACTTTCCGTCGTCCGTCTCAATCTTGGGAGGCGTCAGGCATAGTTTCCCATGCCAACATTTGGCTCTCTGCCCATTTCCAACAAATACAATGCAATGCCCTCTATGATGAGGTCTTGCCCCCCCCCCCCCCCCCCCCCGGTTCCCCCTCACTACCAGCTCCCCCACTGCACAGACCCCCTTTCCTGCTGGGCTTTCTGTCCAGGTAGGGTGAGGTGTGTTTAGTATCGGTGGGTGAGGGCAGCTCTGGCCATCTGCTGCTGCTCCAGAGAGTACCGGCATCACAGATGCAATAATCAGACAAGAGCGAGGAGAGAAAGCCCCGTGCCTGGAGGCATGTGTAAACCTAGACCGCGGTTTTGCGGGATGCGGTATAAACATGTGCAAGAAGGCCAAAACAGTGGCAGTGCCGAGACCCAACTTTGACAGGCAAAAGATGAAGCCCCTTAAATCAAACTCTAAAACAAACACCTAACCATACCCAAACCCTGTAATCTAACCCCAAAACAAACAACGAATCCTAAAACCTAACCCTAAGCAAACCCTTAAACCTCACAATAAAACTAAAAGCAAACCCTCAAGCATAACCAAACCCTGAAATCAAACCCTAAGACAAAACCAGACCCTAAAACTGACCATTATTCATTCCATTGATCATTTTGAGGCTGTCGTGGTTTGTCAGGGTTAAAAATGAGGATCATCATCAGATGGTGGCAACATTGAAATGTTCATTGTTAATAGGCTACCTGTAATACACTTTACAGACATGTATTCAAGTTCAAGTTCTTTATTTAGTCAAATGCACAACAAAACATGCAGTAGCAGTCGTTGCTGGCAATTAAATTCACGTGTTCCAAGCTCTCCTCGACAGTGTTAAGTAGTATAGACGTATACATTTAATTAAGTAAAAATAACGAGAGTGACAATATGGTGCTGTACATTGTGAATAGTTAAATAGTTAATTATATGTACAGCAAACAAACAATGGCTATTATATATAGAAGTTATTTTGTATTGACATGTTGTCGTGTAGGCTATTCAATTTTATTATTTTGTGTACCTTTTTTACACGGTATTTACCAGGCTTATGTGAAATTCTTCAGGAGGGAAGATAACTGAATGGCCTTGACAAGTAAGACAAGTCTTACTTCTACTGACACAGCAAACAATCTTGACGATTGTGAAAACATATTTTTTGTATTGGTTTAATTTATTTACCGTTTAACAATGGCTGCAGTGTTACTAGTTACTTGAAATTGTTCTTAGAAAAGGCAATGAAGAGTTTACATAGTTATCATTCAACCTTGTTAGGGCAGATATTCACAGATATCCACAGTGATAAAAGCTACAGCGAGGTGCTTGTTAACAAAGAAGGCTGGCCTTCATTCACACATCTAGCCTCTTCATTCAAACTGCGGCAGACCGACCTCTTGTCACAAATCCACCTCTTTAGCCCAAGGACTGGAGCTGTTCATCACAGAGCCAAGTCTGTAGCACTCCCTTTAAATAGTGCATGTCCTTTGTTATATGCCCATTGAACTGAACTCAACTTTTGTGACATCCGATTGATGGTAACACATTTACCATCCCACCACCTGGAGAGATAGTGCTGTCTCATCGTTCTTTAGTCACGCACACAGGTCTCAGCTAGAGAATGTTGCCGCATGAGACGGAGTAACAATGCTGTCTGCATCTTCATTAACCCAACAACTAGCCAAGAATATGACCTTCGGCCAGTAGGACAACATATTTGACACAAAACCACACAGAAGTACTTGAATATGCTTTTACATTTCTAAAAGCCCAATTAGAAACACAGGAGTACGAGATATGTGTGTATTTGAATGGAAATGCCCGTTGTGTCCAATCTTGTGAATACATTTCCGGTGAGAGCTTTCATTTCACTTGGAGGTTGTGCAATTGCCATCAAGGACAAACAAAACAGTCTAGGTACATAGATTAGCATATCCTGCCTGTTTAGTGCGACTGCATCAGAGTGTCTCCTGACCCAGAAACCCACAAACTCATCCTCAAAGAAATACAGAAAACCAGAAGGCTGTTTGGGCCTGCATGTCTTTTACATAAACCATATTTACAAGGTGACAAAAATCACGCATCAAATTAGTTTTTAGAGAATTGTGAATATGTGGTTTATTGAGGCTCTTTAACGACATCTTTGCTGAGATTTAGATTTGAATGTCTTTATTCTACGTCTGTCCCGCTCTCATATCCCCACACAGAAAGTTATGTAAATGTTGGCCGTAAAATACCATAAACCACGGCATGCCAGAGTGCCGGCCCCCATGGGCACATAAACCAAATCGCTTCCTGTGTAGTTTGAGTGTGGTGAATTCCATTGCGTAGAGAATAGAAAATCAAAATGTTTAATTTGTATTAAATCAGAAAAATGTCGGTGGTGACACTGAAACTTTGTGGAAACTCAAGCACCATCCGCCAATTGTGCGTGTGCGTGCGTGCGTGCGTACTCACTCGTGGTTGCCAGTTCTCGTACTGCTTCTGCAGGTTGGCGCCGATGTTCTCCAGGGCCTTCTGGGGACTCATCGACAGAGGATCTGGCAGACAGCACAAAGAGTGTAAACACAGCGTGACCCACGCAGAGCGCGCTCACCCAAGTGCTGCGGTTTTCCCTGCAGCACAACACCAGACTTTAGACCAAAGCTTGCAGAGCACAACGCAAATGTATTATTCAGCAGGAAGACTATGGGGAGATGAGAGCCAACCACATGTCTCATGACTTGGCAGTCAAATCCTAACATGACTCAAAACCTCACTTTGCACCCAGAATGGCGGAACCACGGACACCAAAACTATTCACAACAGCTTTGCGTTACACAAGCCGTGTAGCTGCGTTTCCCTATTCCAATATTGTTTCCTCCTCAAATAAGACACAGCTCTAGAACCATTGCCATAACGCACAGGAAGAAAAAATGAAGGGAAGGAAATCAATGTGGCTGAAGAGATTGCAGTATATGGATTGAGCGTGTATCAAATTCTGCTCAGTAGGCAGAGAATATTGTATTGACAGAATAGCGGGGGACATTGATACGCCTTCTGCAGAGACAATTAAACCACTGCTGAGATGATGAATTGAAGCCTCATTTTGAGAATATGCATCATTTCAACAACAAGGGGGGTTAGAGAAGTGTGTGTGTGTGTGTGTGTGTGTGTGTGTGTGTGTGTGTGTGTGTGTGTGTGTGTGTGTGTGTGTGTGTGTGTGTGTGTGTGTGTGTGTGTGTGTGTCCAAAAGTCAGCCAGGTTTCCTGATGAAGCCAATTAAAGCCCCGCCCTCTTTCCCACAGGCTGAAGGTGGGTGTAAAGATAAAACATGATTGCAGACATAACAGTATTGTTGTATCATTCAAAACTCAATATCATCAGAAGAAAATATTCGGCACAATGTCAGAACCAACCGGGTGCAAGCCAATGCAGAGAACATTTTGAAAAGTTGAACTCTGGAGGAAGAGTCCCTTCTCGAAAGAGACTTCCTATTTCTGCGCTTTGTTTGTCAGGCATTTTATACTTCAGAGGTTCATGTTGGGATAAACTTCCTGCACATTACATTAACTTCAAATCGTCAACACGTTTGTAAAAACAAGTTTGCACTATTACAGTAGGCCTGCAATTATTCTGAAATATAAAGTTTGCTGTGTTTGTTTCATCACCTTCATTCAGTTTTGCATGCATACATGCTTTAGACGTTAAATTAAATGAAATTAAATTTAATTTAATGACAAAGAAAACGATCTGATCAGATCACAAAGCTGGCAAAATGATGTAGGACATTGACCACACACATAAATAAGCACGAAACAACGCGTCACGTATCTGTGAGTGAGTGAGTGAGTGATTCATGTTCTCACCTATCCAGCATTCCAGTCTGGCACATGGGGACGTCTTCACCACGTCAGGGGGGTCCACCCCCACGTTGAGACACAGCACCAGGGCAACACTCACTGTCTTCATCTGGAGGACACAGAACCAATGACAATAATGTAAGTAATGCATGGAAAGAGGAGGACATGCGCTAAAGGAGCATTTGTTTTTAAGGTACAGCTTGAGATTGATGTCTTGACCCCACTTGACCAGACTGGAGGTCAGGTTGGTGCGGTTTGTAACAAGGAAGTAGAGCTGAGGTGGTGAAGTGGTTTCAGCCAGAACTGAAAAGTACAAGGTTTCAGCCTTGATATGTTTTAAATAAAGTGGTGTGAATAATTTAATAAGACATAGCATTAGAAATGTATTTAAACAATAAAAGTGACATCCTATTTAATTTGTCATTGCTAATATCCCAAATGCTTTTCTCCAATGTCTAATTGCAGATCATTACTTATGATTGTGCACAAGAGGGAAACAATCATTTGGGATATTTATTTAGGACGTAATAGGAAAAAGAATACATGCAAATACATAGAATAAGACTGCCTTTCTGTCTGACTGGGACAGAATCTTTCTAATACTTCAAGGTGCCTTTAAACACCTTAAGGTTCACCCAGTTAGTAGACACCCATCCTGGTTATCCCGGTGTACCGCCTACACTCATGGTATGCCCTGCCTGCAGTAGGAGACTGCAGCTATACTGCAGTGTGCCTCCCCAGCAGACCTGTTCCTGGACCAACAGTGTGTCTCTGTCAGTTGTATATAGGTTAGTAGTGTCTCCAAGTCTCCTGGAGCAACCCAGAAATGGAAGCCCACTGGGAGGGAGCCGGGTCAGGTAAACAATCTCTGAAACAGGACAACCATCGATCCTCTGGGCACCGATCACGTTTCCCTCCCGCTCGTGCGCTCTCGCTCTCGCCCACACACACACACACACACACACACACACACACACACACACACACACACACACACACACACACACACACACACACACACACACACACACACACACACACACACACACACACACACACACACACACACACACACACACACTTTGGTTCCCTTAGCACAGGCCCAATATAGTGGGAATAAAACAGCAGCACCCAAGGACACCCAGAAAGATGGACACATTTAGCATGTTACCGTATGCCCAACAAGCTTCCAAGCTGCCCAACAAATGCACTTATCTGTTCTGTTCACAAAATATCGGGCTCAGTTTGGGAAAATATTTCACTGAAACAATGATATAGATATCAACTGACGACAGGATGGTCACAGAGCAGTGTCACTAGAATCATCAGCCTCACGGCGTCTTCATTGGCCGACAGGGGACATCCTGCACAAACCCCGCCGTTTTTAAAGTAGCCAAGCTACTATAGCAGCCGCCATTTTGTTTTTCCTTCATTCGGTTGACTACTCGGCAATCTGCATTGGCTACCCGCGAAACACCATTTGTCTCCTTGCTGTGACAACCAGCCCCATACCGACAATCAAGAACACCGTCTCTTTTCGATATCCTCCATTGTTCCTGGGTGTGTGTTACGTTGAAGATGACATCACAGCATTTTCAATGCTGCGTCACTATGACGACCTTGACATTGAGGGGGTGCAATCTGCAGGTAGTGAAAACGTTAGGTACCATGGGATAAAAGAGAGTGGAGTAGAGATGAGCCAGGTGCCATGTAATGTCAAAAAGCCATAAGCTATTTTCATATGCACACGTAATTGTTCTCGAAATTCACCGATATCTCTCTCTCACACACACACACACACACACACACACACACACACACACACACACACACACACACACACACACACACACACACACACACACACACACACACACCAAGCCTGGTCTTGTCAACCCGTCATCTCAGTAACGCTTCAAGGTATGTCATCAGGTCAGAAATAGACCTTCTCCAGGTAAAACTCACACCCCCTGACACTCACGAACAACTCACTGGACCAATCAGGCCAATCCATAAATGTCTGTCCGGCTTTATTTTGGACAGGTGTGACTTCCCGTACCGGTTATAAATTGCTGCTGACGTGTATTTTCTTCTGACACTGTGACGCAGGACCCTTGTGTAGCCTGTCCATTCAGCCCAGCGCTAAGGTCAGCTATGTTCCATCATGTCATGCATCATTAAGGTCATGATTATGTGATTTCAAATGTTGAGGAACACAAGGTTCGGCTAATTATTTTTTTTAAAAGCATTTAATACGAGCATCGTGTAATCTAGGTAGGTCCACAATCCATGTCACAACAAATCGCTTCATTGCAAAATTATTCTACAGTGCACCGGTGCAGAAAGCAGGTTTTAGATTAATGTTTGGGTAATTTTTGGCATTGACGTTCCGCCATGTGGATATTGTTTGTGCCCAGTTTCATGGACCATGGCAATCAATGCCCAGGTCGATACCAGGTAATGGGGAAGGTCTTGGCCAGGGAAAGCAAGTTACATCACCAGGTGTTGGCTGAACAGCTTGCTGACGTCTGCCAAACTAGATTTGCCAAAGCAGAAAGTGTTCTTAGCCATCATCTGCTTTTGTGTACTCTGGGCTCCAATTAGCCCCAAGGTCAAAAGCAAACTCTTCCTACGTATTATGAGATTTGTAGAGTTGGTTTTTCGGAAAAATTGCAGTCTGTTGCCGGGAGGATGTTGCAATATAAAGCCGTCTACTGCCTTCATCTCCAGCAGTCCCTCACCTTAACACGACAATACCTACACACATTACATGGAAATGACTGAATGTGTGTTCAGTGGGCATGAGGATTTACCGATGTAGAAGGGTAGCAATTAATGTTACCAACAAGAAGGTATTGGATGGACCGCTATCTCAACTTGCAAAACAACTATTTGTCTATTGATCTATCTATCCAGTATTTTATTGATTCATCTAAACAACATATTTTCATCCAAAATAAATGACAATTTTCATCGACATGTCATTAGCACACTATGGATGTCATAAGAGTGCACGCGCACACACACACACACACACACACACACACACACACACACACACACACACACACACACACACACACACACACACACACACACACACACACACACACACACACACACACACACACACACACACGCTATTTCAAAGTTTAAATAAGTACTACATAAACATCCTACTAATAATAACTTGAAATAAACATGACCAGACTGCACTAACAGTGTGGTTTTGTGTGCTCTGGCAGTCCATCTTCCAGTGTGTGAACTGAAGCAAGGCACTGCAGTGGAACGGCAGAGACACTTTGCACCTGACCTTTTTTGTGTTGGGAATTTTTAAATACTCCCATTGCTTTCCAAGCCTAAGGTCGCAAGAACCTTTAACACCGATCCTAGTTCTTAACTAAGTTGGCGATGCTGAAGACGCAAAGATCTTTGAAAACTGTTGAATATGAGAGGACCCTAAACGAATTGACATAGCACAACAAAAGCACAATAGCAGGTATGTTATTGTCTTCATTCAATAGTGCAAAGAGCATATTAATAGTTGTGGATTATATAAAAGACTACATATTGTTATTTTGGTTTAACATAATATGATTAATCCTAATCTAGACAGCAAAGGCAGAACATAGTTTCCCATGCACCTGAATTGTTTTTGTAGCCTATATTTTATTTAATGTTCATGCATATAGTCTTGAGGACTCACAGGTAGAACCTAAGGAGACAGGAAACTAAAATTAAGACAGAATGTCGCATTAAGAGTAATAAAATCATACATAAATCAATCAAGAGTCAATGAAAATGTTATCCATGTATATCAAACAGTATATTTTATATCTAGGTAGAAACTCATCACTCCCATCCTAAACTTAGCCTATTTGGAGTTTCTTCATCACACGTGTGTGTGTGTGTGTGTGTGTGTGTGTGTGTGTGTGTGTGTGTGTGTGTGTGTGTGTGTGTGTGTGTGTGTGTGTGTGTGTGTGTGTGTGTGTGTGTGTGTGTGTGTGTGTGTGTGTGTGGTCAGCCAGGTATCATGATGAAGCTAATTAAAGCTGCGACCTCTCTTCCACAGGCTGAAAGAAAAGGTCAGTATGCTAGTCCCACGCAACTGTGGAAAGAGTGTGCGCACATGCACACTTTTTCTGTCCATCACCTTCTAATACTCATTTCCTCCTGACCTAGTTGTCCCTTGACCTTCTTAGCAGCAGATTGTACACATTACGAGCCAAAACATTTATCAACCCTACATACAAAAAATATATATACCGAATATTTATTTGTATCTATCCAGCTATCCAGACAGACCGGCAGATGAAATGTTACCAACTATTGCTACCGTTTGCTAAATAAGAGTGCTAACACACCACCGGTTCAATTACATTAGCTGTCAACTGGCAACGTACCTCAGCTACATCTGGAGTGGATTGGGACCACAGAGAACCTTTAGCACCAATATCAGCCACACGACATGGACCCCATTAGGGATGAGGGACTGTGCTTTGGCCTTTAACACATCAACAGTGGAAAGGACAGCGAGCCTTGGGGATGTGTTAAGGCCAAAGTTCTGTGTTAGAATAAAAGGCCATTGTGGCCCTGCTCGGAAAAAATGGCAGATGGATGTGTGTTGAATATCTGTGGGAAGAGGGCAAAAAAAAAAAAAAAAAACGGTTTAATGCTGCAAAATATCTACTTTTTAAAATATACCTGAGATATTGTAAGGAATTGGCTGATGGTGCTTGAATTTCCTCAAAGTTTCAGTTTTGGAGCAGACGTTTTGCTGCCCAAATATACCATTGTACCCTATTTTGGCAATGGCCAAAGTCGCCAAAATATATTTAAAATGTCTTCCTGAAGGTCTCTTGTGGGCCTAGGTCAGAGAGAACCCGGTTGCCTCCCTTGATGTCAAATAAATGTCTGATCCCAGGCACTGTAATATATTTGATGCCATTTGGTGGACTCTTGGAGGGAGGGAGGGAGGGAGAGAATCGAGAACCAAACATTACCGTGAGGAGACAAATTTAGCATGGGGTCCCATACGTATTCACCATGGCGGTGGTCAAACCTGTAACCCTGGCAGATTGAATGCAAAGCTTTTACTAATTAAGCTACATTGATTTGATCAGTGTCAGGTTGATCAGGAAAGTTAAGATTGGCATGTAACATACTAGACATTACTCCAAAACAACTGGCAACTCAATGGCGACGCAAAGATGATTTACATCATATGATAAACAGCCTGAATGGATTTATGTTTTCCCTCCCTGTCCAATGATGGAAAGTAATAACACAACGAATGAACATTTACATATGAACAGAGATGGATGTTTTTTTTTGTATAACTATTTCGTCCCATCTCATCACCACGCCAGATGTTACACATTATTCGTATGCATTTGTCAGCTGATCTAACGCATACATTCTCATGCCTGTGTTCACAACCAGCACTAAGTGAATATATTATGTATCATCATTTATTCCCTCTCAAAGAATTCCCACTGGGCAAACCAGTGAGTTGCGCTAGCGACAACTGGCTGTCCGTTTAGCGAGGGGCGTTCACCATCGGTGGAGCAGTGAAATAAACGAAAACAAGCAGCAGTAAGCAACCCGTTTAGCCACCACTTACAATGGATAGCTGACAGGCCAGGCAATGTCAGAAAAACAATTGGGAATCTGTCACGACTTAAATGAATACATTGTGGATAAATGTTGTCAGGCCACGGTAAGTCGATAAGGACGTCTCTCGTTGCGTTGAACATAAGCTAGGCCGAGGCACGACATCAACAAAGGCATAGAGGATATATGGATGGATAAGGGGGTGAATCCCTGAGACAACACAGTGAAGGCGCATAGAGGGCAGAGGCATTTAAAGAGGCCCTTTCCACCAAGTGAATGCACCATTGCGTCAATAACAACAGGTATCTTTATTTATGGGGTGCGTGTCAGGCATGTGTTCATTTGACTTTGGACATTAATCTAAGAAGCTATCTAAACAAAATGAGATGGTAACACATGTCCACTGGACCTCGTGGATTTCCAATAATATGAATCCTGGCTATGAGAGAGACAAGCGCAAGAGAGAAGAGAGACAGAACCAGAGAGACAGAGACAGAGGGAGAGACAACAGAAAGGGAAAGAGAGGGAGAGGTTTAAAAAAAGCGAGGCAGCTGTGTGTCTTAAGACCGCAAGCCTGCAACCTATTTGGCTTCATATGCAAACTTTGAATCCAGAGCCAAATAAATAAATAAAACATAAAATCTATACGTTTTTGCAATTATACATTCAAGGTGGTGTAAGGCCACTAGTGGACAATCACTCAGAATTAGTAACCATCAATACTCCGCATAGCATCGTCCTGAACGCCTCCCAGCTGTCTCCCACCAGCTTGTCTCTATGGCTAAGCTCATGTGTGTAATTGGTGGCCATATTCCAGTCATTAATAAATGGCACATGGTTCTCCTGGGGGCGGCCAGGGGCCGCTCCCCTGCCTCAGCCTGTTGCCCTCCCTGCTGCCCCCAGCACCTCTCAGTGCCGGGATCAATGGGCTCTTGATTATTCCATTAGTGCAGGCCTGCAATAAATGAAGGCTATTAAAATAGCATGGAACATCGAACGGCTCCAGGCATGCTATCACTAGCAAGCTTGCAACAGGTCAAGCGTTGGGATTTCAGCTCTGACGCGCCACCGGGACTTGGCTCACAAACATACATGATCACATACGCAAGTCATCACCCTGCTGCTCCAGTGAGCTTTAGTCTGCTCAGCCTTTAGAGTTATTTTTTATCAATTTTTCAAATGAAAAAGGTTTTGACGGAAATATAAAGACTTTATAATACAATACAATTCGATTGTAATGGATGTTTTCACAAGTTTCACAAGTGCTCATACATGATTTATTATTATCATTAAATCATGTATGAGCCTTTGTAAGTTTAAAACATGCATAAAGAAATGTATTTTAGGAATATGAAAATTTGTGTTGAGCAGGCTATAGCATATGGCCTCAGGTAACAATTAAATCTACGTATCCTCCAAGCTTTATAAGTACTATAGATATAAGCCTATCGCCTGCCCTATGATGAGAAAAATTATAATTCCTGGAGTTAAATATAACCAAAGCATATGTGTACAGCAAATTAACATGTTCTTTCTTATATTGGAAATAATCTGTCATAATGTCTTGTATAGGTTTATACTGCTACAGACATGTTTAGGTTTAGCTCAAATATAGAGCTGGGAAATAGATGTTCGCAATTTGTGGAACGGAAACGGTAGACAAGGTGTGATTTTAACAAAATTAAACAATTAAGCCACTAATAACACATTTACAGTTGTTTTTTTATAGCAAAGATGCTGTTTAACAAGCAGAATAAATAGTTTTATTTTGCGACATATTTGTACTATTTTTGTCACCGTTTGCACTATAATGTCTACTTTACTTTAACCAGAGGACATCATTGATCACAGTGTGTCCCGTTTAAGGGATTAACCATAAACCAGAAGAAAACTAACGAAGACATCATTCTCTGGGCCATCAGATGAGAGATAATCTTATAACCATTCTGGAGAAACAGCCATGTAAGCATTTTGAGATTAGTTGGCTCCTACAGAGCAGTACTATTTTCTTGTTCATTATGCTCTGACCTGCTAATCAGCCGTAGCTAAAAGCACTTACACTGTACAAACAAATGTGCAAAGCAAAGGTCCCGCCCATTCTTCCACATTGTGGTCCAATCCATTTCACTAGGGGTAAATATCCTGCCAATCACCCAGGAGAAGGAGCTAATGACTAGGCTATGGTCACTCAATAAAGTGAAACTATGTCAATCACTATTTGTCATCTTGATGGCTTCCTTGCCAATGATCAGGCAGCCCGTTATTGGTTAAGTGGAGGTATTTTCCATCAAACCCAGAACCATTCGGAGCAGACCCTGACCTTCTTTACAGTAATGATAACCATTCTACTTCCCAGAAACTGTTATCACACTACTGTGCCAAACAGCTGCACCAAGCGATGCTCACACAGATTTCCCACACATACACGCCATCATAGAAAAGAAATACACACACACACGTCTATTGTTACAGAAAATTACCATAAATAGATGCACACTTCTTAGCACACTTAAAAATGTTTTGTACATAAAGGAACAGAGCCACACAATTATGATACAAATCGGGTATGTTGACCTTTATCCTCTAAAACTGAGCAACTTGATTGCTGTGTGTGTGTGTGTGTGTGTGTGTGTTAGAGCAGACTGATTTCCCATGGTGCAGAGCATCATTTCTGGCCTACTCAATAGACACATCAGTGGAGCTCTGACTATCCTAACTGTTAGCAGCTAGATCTGGAAAGCACTCATAGCTTTCCATCAGGTTAACCATCCCCAGGGATTTGTTCCACAAATACAATACTAAATACAATTTTGTATTTAGAGTAAGCTGGTAGTATAATACTGATTGTTGTGTTAACTTTTATTAGGATTATGGTATTGCCTTCCGAATACATTAACTGAAATGAAGTGTATATAAAACATAAATTCGGCATGTAATGACTTACATGTATTACTTTCAAAGTAATACATGTATTGTGCATGTATTGTGCATTTAGGAATGGAGTCCTGGAGTGTAGCCTGCCGTGGTACACAGACCACAACGCCTCCAGTGTTGCTCGAGCTATACTGGCCTTCTAATCCGCACCATTATTCCTAACAAAACCATTATGGATTCCTGCAGACCGACTGGCTCAGCAGCTCAAGCTCATTTGACCTCTATCTTGACTTATTATGTCAGCCGAAACACAACCATATTTAACAGCCGATGATCGACTAAAGTTTGCAGCTTTCAACTTCTTCCAGTGTTTTGCCCTGACCTCGAATATCCTATTCACGTCATCACAATTCCCTTTTTATTCTTCACTTATTTCCACTGTTTTATTTATTTCCTTAATATGTGTGCTCGACTGCCATCAACTGCACTGGCTATTCTCCCACTTGTGTGTGGGTTGATGGTTACAGGACCACATCTTGACGAATCCTATCCATGCACGACAACAATAAAACATCCACAGATTGAGTTCTCTTCGCCTTTCAACGGAGAAGCGTATGCGTTCAACAACTCCCTGAAATAGAGCAAGAAGGATGAACGGCACACAGCAACTTCACCTTAATTCGCTAGCGGGGCTGAGCCCGACGAGGAAATGGGAGACCTGAGCTCGGAGTACTTCCGTCTTTGAAATCAATAATCACACTCGTATTTAATGACACGCTTTTACTCGCCGGTCCCCCGGAGCACGACAGCTCACCACGCCGTGATCCCGGCCACGTCTGTACAGCACAGCGGTGTTAAAATGTCATTCTGCTGAATGTCTACCCCAGGAGCCGAGGCAGTGCAGGTTATGTATGGCTATGTGGCATCTGGCATTATTAGAACTATATCTCTTCATAAGTTTGAGGCGAGGACATAATCAGGCAGGCAGCGCGGCGGTGGATCAAAAAGGTACCTTTACGAGAGCCGCGCAACAGAGGAACGCGGTTGAACCATTCACGTGGGAAAGGTTTGAGGTAGACGTGCACCAGAATAGCACGCATGGCCCGAAGCTAAATGAAATAGTGGGCACGGGAGCAGAGAAATAATAAAGTTTCACAATTTGGTGCACCGCTGGAGCCTTGTTGCCTTGGGATTGATTTGCCCTCAAAGCAGTACGCTAATGTCTAGCACGTCTAGTGGTCTAATGATAACTCAACAGGCGAAAACTTGGTGGACTACTCTGCAACTTCACTATTAAAAGGTGATCTACGATAAATATGTTAGACTAAGATGTACTGAGGCTTTCAAATACAACATTAGAAAATACAATCAACCAGAGGAAAGCATGAGACCCATCAATTGAAACAAGGATAAAGCCTAACCCTATGAACAGCTCCGATCCAACATATAAGGTGGTCTATGACTAAACTTTGCCAAAATAAAGTGCTAGGACGAGGTGGACGAAGACAAAACAGCAACATATTAATCCTCAAAAGTGATTTATTTATGTGACAATATTTGAGGCCTCTTATGTTATGAGCCAACATTGAGGATCACATACGATAATAACCAAACAGATAGAACCAAACAGAAACGACAACATCCAAGCACAATATTGCCTGACGAATCAGACTTTCGATTAATAACCTAAAGTCTGACAGCCGACTAGCTCAAATCTGGGTGAACAGGGCGTTTCACTTTCTTTCACTTCATATTTGTTTCAACCAATCATGTTGCTGGATCTGTAAGCGGCTCATTCGCTAACAGCAAACCCAATCTGTTCCCAGTGGGAAGGCACGCTAAAACATCTTGTCCGGTAACCAACATTCTTAGTAATAGTGGTTTCAAATCAACAACGTGTAGACTGCCCACTGTAGAACATAAATATCCATTTTGAATATCTCGATCTGAGCGTTTTGTCCACTCTCTTCAGTAGAATATCGCCGTAACAAAACATGAATGAAGGAGTAACTCCGCCCCTTTCAGTTTTGGGTTTCTGGCCCAGGCTCTGTACGTCTCCCCTCAGAAGTTCTGCTCTAGCAGAGTAGGAATGCTGGTTCCGAGATTATAATAACCATAATCTCAAATGACATATGCATAAAAAACGGCATGCTTCTTCTACTCACGCTTGCTGTACGTTTTACTTGTGGAGGAAGTTGATCCCCAATGCTAATCTAGTTTATTTGAAATCTCAAACATGAAAGACTGAATTGTACATCACTATCATTCTGAAATTGTAGAGTCACGCACATAATTGCATTATCATTTGTACACAAATTACCAGTTCAGTCTAGAAAGAATTAACACAGCGTGCAGGGCTCGTCAATGAGACCAAAATCTATGCAATGCCCATATAAAAACAGCCCCTGCCCAAAAAGACACCAACAAAAGAGGGAAAGAGAAGACAATTACCCTGTCCTTCATCCTCCAGCTCTGTGCGAGGGCCTTGGAGCCCTCAATCTTCTCCGAGTGACGTTTCTTCATGAAGGCCAAGGGTAGCTTCCAGTCACTCAGGTCAGGCTCCTCTTCCTCAGCCAGCACCACTGCCGGTGAATGTAGCAAGTCCACGTCCATTTTCATTAAGGCCCTGTACGAAGAGTTCCACAGAGGGTTATTCTAACTGCCACTTGTGGAACACGTATGGATAGCAAGGTTTAGCTAACCATCCAATCAATGGTTGTTTATGATTATGACTGAAGTCATGACTGATGGCTACACGCAAATGTATCCAATGTAACTTCTAAAACATCTGGTCAACATTGTGACAGCAGCTGGTTATGTTGTATTCACCATAGGGTGGCGGTGATAGAGAGACAATTCGATTTGTATCCGACAGGTGACAACATATGTTAATAAACCATCACTGCATCAGCCTAAGTGTGTTTTAAACAAAAACCAACTGGCCAGTCTGTCCAAATTGAATTGATATTAATCCAGGTAGTTATCAAACCTTCATTTAAATTGTAAATCAAAAGAGATTAACGTTCCCTGTTACACCTGGAAATAGTTTTGACAGGAGGTTTTCTTCCTCAACGTGTTTTATCTTGCGTCACTTATTTGGACGCGATTAGACAAGTGGAGTGTCCAATACAACTTGTGTGTACAAAAGGCATCCGCTAATACGTTAGCTCCACTCGCTAATGTGACAGCTCTGAGCGCAACGTTAACGATCACACTCCGCCTGCAATGCAGCTTCCCACAGAGTACGTCCGCATGGCAGACCGGTACTATTTAAAGAATGTCGAGGCGGTTCTGAAACCACTGCAGCAACATAACTCGAGCACATATGGAGCAATGGCGCTTCGCATGGAAGCAAAAGCGTTCAGACCTTGGCGCGGTGCAATTCTCTATCTGGATTTGGGAACCTCTTCGTGTTCTTACGATGACAGAAACGGTCGCACAGACAATTCTGCAAAGGAAATTGTATGGTAGCGTCCACAGTCTATAGATTATGTCAAAGCCGTCAAGTCCAAGTTCGACGGGCAAGTGTTTGCAGGGGAATCTGCGGGTCCTCTCCCCACGGCTTTTCGCTATGGGAAGGGGCTCCAGACGAGGCCCATCTTCACACTGACAGTCTGCCACAGCCACAGAAAGAGCTGACTCGTGTCACTGATAACTGTGGATTTGCGTGCACTTGTATCGCTGTGTTTCGCGTTGTTTAAATTCGTGGTGTTATGAACGCCAATTCCACCGAAATTCCTCAAAATTTCTCTGGAGGCACTTCTTCAGCACTTCGGCAAGGGCGCAGCCATCTTGGTGTGGACCCAGAATGCATTGTAGCTTTTCGGGCGGCGAACGTGTCAAAATCGTCAGCACGGCTGGTCTTCTGACAAATCAAAATACAAACAAACCCCACGGTACCAAAAGAAATAGTTGGTAGACGATGGTTTAAAAATATATATATTAAAAAAAATAAGGCGCAATATGTGTATGCATACCGTTTCTCTTTATGTTAAGTGATATTAAACAGGGCCTATATAACCCACCAATTGCTACAGAACTCAAACATTATAGGCCTATATTAAGGGACCTGTATTTTTGTATTATATTGATCTGTAATTGAAGGGTAAACATGTTTTATTATATATATCCATCTATCCATCTATCTATCTATCCATCTATCCATCTATCCATCTATCTATCTATCCATCTATCTATCTATATATATGTTTCTTTTTATACAAATTAATTAATTTTATTCAAGAGAGGCAAACATCACCTTCAGAAGTGAAATTCTTATTGGCAAGTTAAAATATTATAATATTTGAAGAATTAGAGCTAAAATAAATTATAATGTGGGCTGCTGCCACACATACTAAAGTTTATTTGTTTCTAAATAAAGCATGTTGGCCTATTGTTTCTCTTCCCTTGTAAACTACACGTATCACATCATCAACACAGCCTTCAATAAGAACAAGAGACACACAATACAACCTTTTAAAATGTTTACAGGGGGTTTGAGTTCTTACTGGGTTGACAGGTCAGTGAATGTTCCTCACGAGATCTTCTGCTGTCCTTCTAACTAATAGCTGTGATCTACTGATCAACCAACAAGAGTGGAATGCTTCTGCTATGTTAGTAAACCAACTAACTTACTTAACTTAGTAAAGCAAGGACCACGCCGAGGTTCTGCGTTCACTCATTGCCATACAGTGGTATTTCCAACAGCAAAGGCATCGGTGTGAGAGAGTAGACATGCACAGTAGCAGGGTTTTGTCAAGATTTACCAATGTATTTCATACATGCACAGATGTACCATTCCGTATGCGGTTCTATTGGGAGAAAGGAGAGATAAGGTTGAGTGTCCATCGCCATTGCACTGATAGCCGTCATCGGGGGAATACCGCAAGGTCAAGCTAATGAGTGCCAAACGGCAGACGGAACCCTAGACAACACTAGTGTCTAATCAGATCAGAAACCATAACAGGGCCAAGTTTAGCATGCCAACCAAGGAAGTGCAACGGATCCCTGATAGCCGAGCCCAGTGAGGGTAGTGAGAGGGACTGGACTTGGCGGTCCGCAGACAAATCAAGGAGAGTGGGAAGAGAGGAGCGTCGGTGTGGAACAGGTGAAGAGCATCCGTCGCCACATGAAGAGCAGTCTTGGTAGTGTGAAAAGGTGGTGTTGGAGGGGGTTCTGAGAAGGGGAAAAAATGGGAGAGGGACAATTACATACAGTAACAGGTCAAGGGATGCTTTTGCAATCTGACCTGAGGACAGTAAATCAAAGTCTAAATGGAGGGGAAATATAACTAGATACATCTGTGTGTTTGATGCTTATTATTGTTCATGTGTATGCTTAATATGCTTGTGTGTGTATGTGTGTGTGTGTGTGTGTGTGTGTGTGTGTGTACGTGTGTAGTAACAGTTAGTTTTTCTTTATGATTGCACAGTTTCTTTGTCCTTTTGCCTCTCTCTCTCTCTCTCTTTGCCTTTTCCACAAACGGTGGGAGCCTGAGTGTTTGTTCCTGAAAGAGGAGTCATAGTGAGATAAAGCTGTCCCATCTGTCACTGGGATAAAAATGACACAACAGTTCATGGTTGCCTGCTGCTTAGACAACATGGAAAAACAGTTGGCAGTGGCATGTTTGACAGCACTTTAAACAAATTCCATATAAGAAAGCGTTGTTGAACCAAGAAAGGCTGTTTGAAAAAAATATAGATGTGTATTGATGGTTCTATTCAAACAGAGTCCAACCTAGTTTCCACCAATCACAAAAAAGCCAGGCAGCATCCTTAGAGCAACGGACAAATCAGAAAGCGTAAAAACACTGCACCAGATACAGGACACAACATGGGAACACCTTTCTCAGTGTATTCGCCAGTGCAGTAATTATTGAAATGACACATGCTGTAGAAACAGCACCCTGGCCACCTGGTGTGTGTGTGTACGTATGTGTGCGTGCATGCGCGTGTGTGTGCGTATGTAAGTGTGTGTGTGTGTGCGCATGGGTGTGTGTGTGTGTGAGTGTATCTCAGAGTGTATCAGAACTAACATATTCCTAGGAGGAACCAACCCAATTTCCAGGTGTGATGGAGGTTGGGCCACACATGGTGGCTTGGTGAAAGTGGTGCTGGGAGCACAGCATATTTGAAGGCTTTGTTAGCTGTTTTTGTGTTTTTCTGAGTGCACAGCCTATAATAACACTGTCTCATTTGAACTCATTAGATCCAATTATGGAAAGCAAAACCAAGTCGCTCTGGCAAGTGCACTGTTCTCTCTGCGTGGATGAAATGCTCTCTCTGATACAAGCCACTTCTGGGTTTATGCCTGGTCTTCACACTAGCAACAGAATCCCCGGGGAAGGAAATAACCTGAAGGGTTCATCTGCATTGTGGTCATCATAAGTCTCCCCGCTGCCACTGTTTCACAGATGGCACCAGAGGTTTGCTCATGCACAATCCTTCATTCAGCTATAAATCAACTTCTTCAAAACTTCAAGAAATGATACAAAGTCAAATGAAGGAGTAGAGCAGTTTGATCATGAAGTTGACATTTTATTCTGTTTTGTGTTGATGAAGAAGTATAAGGGTGAAGGATAAAGGATAAGAAAAGGTTTTGGGACTTTTTCTCTGGAAAGACATAATTGCGAGGCGTTCGGATGTACAGACTTATCGGATAACCCGCTTGAGGAAGTGGCCAATTTTCTAAATTATGAAATCAAATTAATATTGATGTGCCACCTCATTGTGGTCTGAAGAGAATACAAATGTAACAGCATAGGATGCAATCCTGATGACGGTTTGACATTGGCATTATTATTGAATGGCTAATCAAGACAAATGTTAATGACATCCGTCTGGAATCAGCAAAGACTTATTATTATTTATGTTCTTTTTTTAGTACGAGGAAGGTGACACAGACTTCTTAACAAACACAAGGAAAATGGCTAGGCTTTGTGAATGTGACTCACTAACCGAGACATTAAGAAATCATCCTCTCTGCAACATTATCTTCCAATGGAAAGATGCCATTTTTACACACCCTATCTATTGCTGCCAGACTAAACACTGCACATCAATTTCAATGTTTCATAAGTGGGTTTTAAACCACAAAAGCATTTAGCATCAGTCATGCCCGTTTAGACCTGCCAAATGCCTTCTCAACATTAGAGAAACACAGACAGCCTACGTAATTCCTCTTTAATTGCTGGTGGCCTTAACAGACAGCATAATCAATGGCAACATTAATTCATGGCCATCCAGCCATGACACATCACATGAGTCTGAGCTGGACCTGCAAGGAAACCCTATATAGCACATCACTGGAGGCTAATTGGAAGCTATGTTAACACTGGAATGAAGATGTAAACATATTACACTGCCATTCATCATCAATCATTATCTGATCTCATCATAAGTCAATCGCTCAGATACTTGCTACCCCTGGCTTTCTCACTTCATTTATTTTTCAAAAGCCTGGTCTTACAATGAAGTAAGTGGAAAGTATAATATTGAAATAGTAAATTTCTTAACAATTTCAATGCACTATGTCAATGTACTACCATGTTAAGAGGCAATTCACTGAACAATGATAGAAAACAGAGAGTGCAGGATAACGAGAGAATAGAGGATAGAGGACAGAGATGGGTTAAGAGCATGTCTGGTTGAACTTGGCCTTGAGTAGAACATACAGTAGCTGTTACTACACACACACACACACACACACAAACGCACACTCACACACACAAACACAAAACACACACACCCTCCAGTCCCTATGGGCCGCACTAACCTTTTCTCCATTTTACATGATAGGATTCCACGTTTTCACAGTCATTACCGGAAGAGCCCACGCCGTGTCCACGGCTGTGCGAACCATTTACTAGCTGAACAAGAGCCGCTGCTCCCATTTAGACTTTCCGAGTAAGAGGTGTGGGCAGTGATGAGGGCTGGAGAGAGCAACTCAAATCCATGCAGACCACTTCAAATGACTGAGCTGTTTTTATTTTCTGAATTGAAAGGTTATGGTCGTATTGTGTGCCTAATGGTGAGGAACATATTCACCGAGGGGACCAGGGTACACACATATTGTATCTGGTAGCCTCCTGTCCTCTCCTGGTTCATGTACCATGTATAGGTAGGTTAGGTAGTTTGACATGTCAACTTTGCATTTACAATTTACACACTGCCCTTTTGCAGATGCATTAATCCAAAGCTACTCAAAAGTGAATGTTGCAAAAGCAAGTTTCTAAAACAACCAAAAGGGTTGAGTAGGTATAGGAAATCGTTTTCACACCATTTAAATGTGTGAGATAGGACCCGAGGACCACTTTGACATGATTGACTTTTCTCACCTCTATAGGTGTATTTCTTCGTCTTAAAGTAATGCTATTGAACGGTTATGCACAGCATAGAGGCTGTTTCTATAATGCTTTATTCTGAATGAAGCTCTTGGATTTTCTTGAAAACGTATTCCATTCCTCTTTCAGCCCCTTGCATCTCTGAAGTTTCTCCGATTTCCTCGTCTAGATGATGCTGTCTGATCCGGTTTGTGTGTGGGGCAAACAGTAAGCGAGGACACACTTCCATCTTCTGCAATCCGACCCAGGACAAAGCGTGTTAAGAAAACAGACATATAGAAAAGTTAGGAATATAAACAAGAGTGTTGCTAGGCTAACACAACGATAGCCCTGATCCATCTCTGTCTCTCTGCAACTTATTTGAGATCTAGGACCAAAGAAAAAACGACGAGCGGCTGAAAGACACAATGTGACCCACAAGCCAAGCGAACTTAAAGTTTCCGAAGAGAGGTTTAGCTTTGTATAATGGAGAGAGAGAGAAGGTAAAGAGTGTCTCATCTTTATTGCTTCCTGCCACCCTCTATCTTCTGGGTCACAGAGTTGCAGCTCCATAACATTATGGAGTCCTAAAACACACCTGCTTCCACGGGGCCATGGCAAGCAAGGCCACTAAACGGTAAGTACTTCCGATTGTCTCTCAACCCGCAAACTCTGTGGGAAACGGTGGCTCTTTTATAGCGCGGTCATATAGTGTGATTACGGAAAGGTTAACCATATCTTTCTATTTGAGCAGGGGAAAAGGCTTTGCGGATTTTTCTTTAGTTATTGCATGAAGATGACCTTAGTGTGTTGCATCGCTCGCAACGATATAGCAACACTGGTAAACAGGTCCCATGATTTACAGACAAGCTTCTGACTTTTGGCGTCATTGATCGGATGCTAGGCCTTGATTGATTAATCCTTGATTGAGTGATTATTGATCCTGATTGATTATTCAGGATATAAATTGTGATCTCCCAGAGTCCTGTGGGCTTACCCAAACAGTGTCATCATCTCATCAAGGATTTTCAAACTGAATATGATGCATTAACACACAAACAAATAAATCATAACCTTGGACTTTAAGTGCTGTATGAAAAGAAAATTAATTGAGAAACATTCAGAAACAGCACTTCTGTCTGCTGTAGAGGTCACAACCCTCGATCATACATAAATCTGTCTGCTAAGGTATACACAGTATGCAGAGTTATTCTTGCAATGACCAATTTATGCTTTTCTTGACTGTCGCTATGCTAAGATGCTATTATACGATGCTATTATAAATGTCTGCCGGTGTTCATAAATACCGGGTAGGCTACTTGATACCCACTAACGGAGCCATTCTCCTCCAGGGCGCTAAAGCGCAACCTCCGTTCCCCCTGTGTGGACACTTTTCTTGCCACCGACTATTGAGCCAAGCACCTGACGGTTGCTGCTGGACAGAGCCCCGCAGAGCTGGAACAAGAGGCCTGTTGAAGAGCGCTGTCAGAGCAGAAGCATTAATGTGCAGGCTAGCAGGAGAATAATGATGAGCCTAGCGTTGGGGTCAGGCAACACGCAGTGTCATTAGCATTAGATGCGTCACCTTTTGTTTAACGTGAATAGACTGGTGGTTGACTGTATGTGTGCCCAACGTTGATGAATGATGTCGGACGTTTAAGTTGTGGCCAAACAAATACCAAAGTGAGGGAACTGTATCACACAAAAGTACACCTGAGCATGCAGGTGTAGTTTTGTGTGATTTCTGCTTTTGTGTCTGTGTTTGTATGTGTGTGTGTGTGTGTGTGTGTGTGTGTGTGTGTGTGTGTGTGTGTGTGTGTGTGTGTGTGTGTGTGTGTGTGCGTGCGTACGTGCGTGTGTGTGTGTGTGCATGCGGGCAACACAAGCAGAATGATTGCCAACATGAGAACAACAATCAGAGGACAACAGAATCTGACAATATCATCTCTCATTCATACCGTAAACAAGCAGTTGTGCGTGCATGCAGCATGTGTGTGTCTTTACGTGATTTTCTTTTGGTGCCATTGTCCCATTCTGTCACTAATGAGTCATCTCCCATGGGGAAAACACACAGTGTCCAATCATGAGGCACAGATCTAATCTTTACCTCCGCTTTACCTTTGAGGGAAAAAGGGAGAAGCAAGAGAATCGAGAGCTTAACAGCAGGAGAGCTGTCACCCTATTGTTCGGTTGAGAGAGCCGCCAGGAATCCCTAACTAGCTGGCAGACCGTGCAGCTCCACGCTCCGAGGTGAGCGGATAACGAATTGAACAAGCAATGTGTTTAAGCTTCAGTTCTTCCCTGGCTCCTTCAACGATTGATGTTGGTAGTATACTACTAGCACACATACTAAAACTCAATAGATGCATTTATTTTCCGAGTCGAGTCCAAGTCCAGTTCAATTGGTCCTTATTGTAATGTTACTGGACAGAGTCAGTAAATGCAAACATTTACTGACTGATTACTTTTTACATTGTTTCCAACAGTAAAATACATTCAGGGTGAGATGGGGTGGAAGCCAGAGGTAAATACATGCAGAGTGCAGGAGCAGGATAGGCGTCTTGTAGCCTATGTAAAATAGCAGTGCTGTTCCACTGCGCAGCTGCAGGTTCAAACATTTACACTTTACAGGAACATAATGGCTCGTCACTTTGTGGTTGCTAATGGTAAGAATTGCTTCATGGATGTAATTTGCATGTGCTGCCATTAGGAAAAGGTACCTCATGGCTGCCTTTAGCTGCAATATGCCACTAACCATTTGTTATCTCCACTTTTCCTCTCCTCCAGATTGGTAACTTGCTGATTACAACTCGCTCGATCGATAACTCAATAAATTAAAGTGACGTGATTGGTCCATTTTCATCTTATTACAGCCAGCGCCTGGCTGGATATCCTGACTTTGGTCAAACTACAATAGGAGATTTAACTGCCGACTTATTTATGGGTCAAAACTTTACGAACGTGGGATAGCGACATCCCTTTGATGTACACAGAACAAATAAATTAATAACTACATGAGTCACGCTCACCATATTTAAATGTTTGGTAATATTTGCACAAACGGATGATTTCAATAACCCAACTTTGCAATAGGCCTATATCCCCTGTATCTTTTTTCCCAATAATTAATGTATGCAATAGCCGAGCATACCCGTCGGCATATAGCCATCGCAGCAGCTTCTTTGAACATTAATATTTCTGATAATCACATCTTATAACGCTACACATCTGTCAAAGCAGTGATCAAGCCAGAAAAAGCAGACTAGTCTGCCTCTAGAGCCTAGAGTATTACATTCATGTCCGTGCAGGACAAATAAGGTCTATAGGTTATCGAATATTACGGTAAAAAGTTATTACGTGAGATATGGTAATATACTAATGACAGCACATTAGCCTATTAATAATAGGTAGATAGCAATCATAATAATCCATCATTCACTCGTTCGTCCGTTCGTTCGTTCGTGTAGTCTATGTAGTCTATAGAATACTCGTCTATCAATGACGAGTATTCATTTACTAATTCATTTATTAAAAAAAATGTGTCAAGCAACCTTGGACCTACGGCGCATTGGCGGTGTGTTTTCAGTGAGTATGAGAGACGCAGCAGTAACAAGCCGAGACGAACGCAACGATGCCGCCGCGCGAGTGAGACGATGCGAGGGCGCGGGAGAAGAAAAAGGAGGGAACTCTAGCCGAGCGCACGCTCTCACGATTCTTCCCCTTTCAAACCTAGAGTCTTTACTGAAGGCAGGCTCGAGCTGCCTTCACTCAAATCCCAAGTTACCAACCCTTGAAATCTACGATTGAAAACAAATGGCACAGAAATGCACAAAATAGCCCAGGGCTATTCTATAAATGAACACGCCTTGATGATAAATCCACCAGGATGCCAAAACAAGCACGATTCAGATCCAGACAATTTGTGAAATAATACTATTTTGCTCTGCAATATAGCGGGGGGAGTTTTTTATTTTTTTATTTTTTTTACATCGTATTGGAGCGCATTAACCGCTGCTTGTCATTTTAGTGCCACCTTAAATAAGGGGGCGGGGCTTCGTATAAGAACCTCGCTGTTTCACGCCGGTGATGCAGCGAGCACGTGCTTCACTGTGTACTATATAAAGTGGGCTGAGCCTCACTCCAGGCTCAGTTTTGGTGGACAGCTCTGTGGTGCTGAAATCGTGAACTCATCTCGCGGCGACTGAAATATACCACATAGGCAACACGTCGTGGTGGCACTGAACCGGCGCAGCAATGGACGGATTCTCTTGGAAACTTTTTGCACTTTCTTGCCTAATTGTGGAGGGTTCTTCGCAAGACTTCGGACAGACCCAGTTTATTTGCACTTCGGTACCCAAAGATATGGACCTGTGTTCGGCTGCGATGCAGAACAGCGGTCCGGCGGAAGACCTGAAGACAACGGTTATGCAACTACGGGAGACCGTGCTGCAGCAAAAAGAAACCATCATGAACCAAAAGGAAACAATAAGGGAACTAACGTCAAAGTTGACCCGGTGCGAGAGCCAAAGCCTCCCTGAGTCGGGGCCGGGCGGGCGGCGTCCCGGGTCAAAGAACACCATGGGGGATGTATCTCGCGGGCCCACGGACACCCTAGCCCAACTGGGGCACACATTACAGACTCTAAAACAAAGACTTGAGAATCTGGAGGTAGGCAACGCGACGAAGAGCCGTTGTGGGTGGGGGTCCGCTCAAACGGACCCTTATTAGGGTCAATTAGGCTTACCAGTTATAAGGCAAAGTAAATGTCAGATAGGGGTTTAAGGTTACTTTAAACTATCCTAAACCCACATGTTGGTAACAAGGAATCTAAAATCAGAGCGAATACGTTTTTTTATAAAACGATGTCGCCGCAGGCTCTAATTGGACGGTTAAATTATAGTCTGAGTGTAGCTTCAAAATGAACAAGTTTACCATGACTTCCTTAAAATCTTTTGGACTAGAACAAAGTAGCCTAATAGGCGCTACTTTCCACACACTTGTTTAACTGAATGCATTTCTTCCTCTGCTTACGATACAGCAATACAGCCGGGGGAACAATACCATCCAAGCGAATAGTCTTAAGGATCTACTCCAGAACAAGATAGACGACATGGAGAAGCAGGTTCTGTCCAGAGTCAACACGCTGGAGGAGAGCAAGCCAGGACCAAGGAATGACACCGATCAGCGGAACAAAGTGGAATCCACGCTCACCACCCTACACCACCGCATCACAGACCTGGAAAAAGGTGCGTCTGAATACCCGATCTATTGGAAAAGCCAACAGCCGACTTTCATTTATATTGAAATTTAAATTTTACCTTTGGTCAAATTGTCGTTAAATCTTCTAAATCTATTTTCGTACGTACACCCCGAATACACAAACACGGGGGAGTGTGTGTGTGTGTGTGTGTGTGTGTGTGTGGGGGGGGGGGGGGGGGGGTAGCCTACATTGCCGCAGCGTTTCCGATGCGCACACTTGGCTGGAGAGAGAGAGAGAGAGAGAGAGAGAGAGAGAGAGAGAGAGAGAGAGAGAGAAGAGAGAAAAAAAGAACTGCATTGCTTTGCATATCTCACTACCAATTAACTTGAGCTTTATAGGGAGATTATGTTGAACTGACCGCAGGCCAGTATTTTGGGGGTTATTTGCAGTTGACGTCTAGAAAATGTTACACTTCATGAGAAGCGGCGCAACTTCAAAGGGTTCTTCGTAAAATGCCCGCGAAAAACGTAGACAAAATATGTTAGTTGTTGTGTTTTTTTGCCGCCAGTCCCGTGTTACTGGTATCGTGCGCAGAAGCCGCGGTAGAAGGAAAATACAGACGAGAAGGGGCGTCATTGTTCAAATAAAGCCTCTGGTGAAATACATTTTTGTTTTTAAAGCAACTCGTGAATTCATGTTTTCGGCAACAAACAACACAAACCTATTAACCAGGGACTCGATCTTGTATAATGTCTTACTTTAAGCGTATAAGTGAAATATGCATTTCAAAACGTTGTAGACTACCGTGTGACCAAAGCCGTTTTTTTTTTTTTTACTTCCACAGGAAAGGAAAACAGACCGATGGATAAGTTCCAGTTGACCTTCCCCCTCAGAACCAACTACATGTACGCTAAAGCCAAGAGGAGCCTGCCCGAGATGTACTCCTTCACCGTGTGCCTGTGGATCAAGTCCAACGCGTCCCCCGGGGTCGGGACGCCTTTCTCCTACGCTGTCCCCGGCCAGGCAAACGAGGTGGTGCTGATTGAGTGGGGGGACAACCCGATGGAGTTTCTCATCAACGACAAGGTAACGGACAGCGTTTTTTAAAAGTCACCCATTCAATATGCTTTCTGCGTCAGCGTGTCTGACAAGGTAACGGACAGCGTTTTTTTAAAACTCACCCATTCAATATGCTTTCTGCGTCAGCGCGTCTGCGGCATTTCAGATGAGACAGGCCTCACCGCTGACAGTGCAGTGCCATTTTGGATGTGTGTGATGGCCCCTGGTTAACTGAATCAAACACAAATTCAAATAAAAAAAACATTTTCATTTGTATATTATATTATACAAGTGTTACACAAGCATGAATTAATATGTATGCCTTGTATGTGAAACACTAAAATGCAAAATATCACACAAACAATATCACACGTTGCTGACATTTCAGTACATAGAGGAAGATCCATGTGGTATTTGAATTCCTTAAGAAAAACAGCAATAAAACACCATCCATGTTGAGCAGTAGTCCTCATCCTGGGGGGCTAGGGATTTAGATTCCTAGGGGAACGATGACATGATAGGATTCCTTGTGCTCAGTCCTTGCCATACATTACAGCTCCGGACAGTTGTAATGTCTTCCCTGCTTCGTCATCAAGTCTTACACTAAACCCTCGGTCCCGCCCTGCTTGCAGGTGGCAAAGTTGCCGTTCCTCATCAACGATGGCAAATGGCACCACCTCTGCATCACCTGGACCACACGCGACGGCATGTGGGAGGCCTTCCAGGACGGCGTGATGCGGGGCACCGGCGAGAACCTGGCCCCCTACCACCCTATCAAACCCCAGGGGGTGCTGGTGCTGGGACAAGAGCAGGTGAGCAGGCGCTTGTCGGTTTCTTTAATGGGTTTTATCTGCCGTTTCCAGAAAGGCCATGTTTATCCGTCGCCTGTCTACGGGGAAAGAAATGGGGATTCATTAGGAGTGCCATCTTTGTTTATGTATATCAGCACATTCCATCTCTGAACAGATCAAAGGCGGAAATATTCATGTTTTGTTTATGAAGCCACAATGGGAACCCATAGCTACTGGAGTGTAGCACTAGTTTTTGTCGAATACGTGGTTCTACTACAACGTGGCAGGCCTATGTTACATTTATTCTGATTTTACATTTATTATTCTTATCGCCTGAATAGCCTTAGACAGGGGACTGTACATCGGTAGACACAAAGTGTTTCAGCAACGTGATGTTTGTGGAAAGTCAAACAGGCCCCTCATACGGCATGCTTTCAATCAAACAAGACGGATGTGAAATGTGAAGCGTTTCCATCGGCACCATTTTCATCACTCAGCTCTCTCCTTAATCTCCCTCTGTCCCCACAGGACACATTAGGAGGAGGCTTCGACGCAACCCAAGCATTTGTCGGTGAGCTGGCGAACCTGAATTTCTGGGATAGGAAGCTGTCCATCGGAGAGATTTACAACCTGGCCACCTGCAACAGCAGAGCACAGACTGGCAATGTCTTCTCTTGGACCGAGGCAAACATTGAGATATTTGGTGGGGCAACAAAATGGACATTCGAACCCTGCCGTTCGATCAACTAAATGGCACGCCGTGACGCGATTTGTTGTTCTCGTCTTGAGTTGACATTCGTTAGAAACGACTTGAGCTTAATTTATCGATAAGCCTCAGTTAGTTTTTCTCCAAACCCACGCCCACTTAGATATTTATGTGCATAACACACAGTCTCGAGGTGAAAAAAAACAACAACTCATTCTTGTCGGAAACCTCAGTGAACAAAGTGTTGGTATCTGTTTTCAATTTTCTCGGGAGGTTCAGTTAAAAGCACTTCTTAGCCTCTCTCTTTGGCTTTTTTTCCCCCCTCTTCTGCTTCATTTCCTCCGTGGGACTGGCAGCTGAGCCATCGGCAACTAATGCCATAACTCCTCCCGCACGCCTCTTTCGGCCAGCGGGAGATTACGCCGTCTGCCCAATTGTTGTCAGTGTTTGGCGCCGTGAAGTGTTGTCTGACGCTTCCCCCCCCCCCCCTTCCCCCGCACCTCCTCCCCCCCCCCCCCACCCCCCTCCCTCATTAACGGCACTTCCGCCGCCTCCTGCCGTTCATTCCGGAACTTGCACTGTGACTGACGAGGAGGAGAGAGCCAGGAGAAGGAGCGAGTGTCGAAGGACACTGCAAAGTTAAGACTGTGGTACAAGTCATGATGTAATTAATGTTAGCTTCAAAGTGTTCCTGTAAGAATGTCGTTACTTGCCAACATGCTACAAAAAGCCTGGGTGCCTTGGGCCGGTACAAATATTCAGCACATTCAGTATGTTTCAGTTGTTGTTAATTGTTTTTGCGAAAAATCCATGTATTGTTTCATTCTAATTATTTTTGGGTGGGTGTTTGCAGGGAGGGTTGAGTTTTCTGTTTTTCTGGTAAATGTTATTATGGTTTACCGTGTTTTGGCAGGTGTTTGTACTGCTCTGTATTAGGAATGTTCCAGTGTCTGTATAGTAACAGCATGAATGACAGAGTGCTGTGAAAGCATTGTTTAAATTCTGCTTTCCTATCTTCTCTGGGTCTGGGTTTTCTACTGTATTGTTATATGCTCAAAGCATGGCAAAACCGAGAGATGAAGACTTTAATTTTTGTAATAAAATTGTGATACTTAATGTTATGGTTGTGCATTTCTGGCTTTGGCCGTCGTCTGTAACAGGGTTTGAAAGAGGTGTGGAGTGAGGGTGGGAAAAAGAGAGAGAGAGAGAGAGAGAGCGCGAGAGAGAGCGCGAGAGAGAGAGAGAGACAGAGACAGAGAGAGAGGGAAGCAGGAAACAGAGAGAAGAGACTGCAGAGAGGGCGGGTGCTGTAAAAGAAAACTGCAGCTGACTTACAAAGTGTTTACCACATGAAATGGTAGAGAAAGCCTGGACATTGCTGGGCAAGATAAAGTGAAGGTCAAAAAGTCACTGTGTGGAAAGGAGGAAAAAAATCTAAAAACTGTGTGATGTGTTAGTGTGTGTGCGTGTGCGTGTGTGCGTGCGTGCGGCGTGTGTGTGTGCCACATTGTCCCTACCCTTAAGAAAGCAGGGCCATTGGAGCAGGAAAGTGCCGTATCATACCATCCTTCACGTTAGTGCAGGGAGAGCAATCTAAACGGGAGCCTGTCGCCATATCCCGTCCAGTAATTGTGCTTCCCACATCCTCTTCCTGTTGCATACATCCATAATTCAAACGATGCACTTTGTTTGTTTGTACACTTTCAGTGCTGAGGTTAGTACACACACACACACACACCAGATGTGACTGTGTGATACACCTCCAGAGACCCTGCATCACTTTGCGCTGCATACCACCAGCAAAACATTTAGACTGGAACCGCTGTCACGCTTGGCCTACCCAGTCACCTGATCATCCATTCATTTATATTACACTGACATGCATGCATTCAGTTGCCTGTATATGTTGGCCAGTAGGTTCAAATTAATACATCAAAGAAAACAACATCAAAGGACATTACAGGCCAATAAACACCCCCCCCCCTCATCCGTGTGGAAGGGAAGATAACTAAGAGTAGTTGTCCTAGCAGGTATCCTTGTTCCTTGGTGGCAAGGCAGGAAGTACAGTAATTGGATAAAGGAGAAAACAGAGCCCATTAAGTACTTCGAGGGCTATGTAGACATGCCATGCAGTGGCAGGACGATGAAAAGGGGCTGAAGCATGTCCTAGCCTTTCTCGGTGCGCGGCACATTGAATGAAAGCTGCTATGAGGAACTGGGCTCTCTACTGTGTTGCTGGCACACAAAATGGATTGGCCTTCAGCTGGAGAGGGCTGCCTACTATCGGATGAACTCTGTGTCTCTTTGAAGCCATGACACACACAAAGCTGCTACCAGCAGTGTAGCCATCGTAACTATGATCATAATGTGCAGATTCTGCGTGAGCCGCTGGTGTATGAATAGGGAAATATGCACAGCTTTTCAAATGACATGTTGGCATTGGCTCAAAAACATTGAAAGTAAACAGATTCAGCCAATAAGTGCTAACCCGTCTCAAACAAGAATATAATGTCTAGTGACTATACAGGAAGAACGGTTTTGGGGACAAAGTGTATTTCAATTGCATTCGTTTCTGATCCCTCTCAACTGTGGTTTGAGGGCAAGCTATATGATTTACTGTAACTACTCCGAGTCATAAATAATACATTTGAAATAGTTTCTATGACAATGCATATTATATAATGTTTTGCTGGCAAAGCGCATATTCTAGGACACCTCTCCACCTGGCGACTCAGGACTGAGGATGTTGCTCACGTTGTAAATTAAGAAAAGATGCTCTAATTTACAGCTAAAATTAGTCCGGTTATTTCAAGAGACTCAAAGAACAAAGTGTACGTTTCTTGGTCATTTGGACTGCACACATACAACCAAAACTCTCCCGCCCCCCCCCCCCCCCCCCCCCCCCCACACACTCACAGCTTTACATTGTGAATATAAAGTGACCCTAGATGATTAGATACTGCTTACTTTTATATATGAATAAATTAATGTGTGTGTTTGTATACGTGTTTGTGTGTGTGTTAATGTGTGTGTGTGTGTGGGTGTGTGCATGTGTGCCTGTGTGTGCTCATGTGTCTGTCCGTGTGATGTAGCTGTGTGTGTGTGTGTGTGTGTGTGTGTGTGTGTGTGTGTGTGTGTGTGCGTGCGTGCATATGTAAGTGTGTGTGTGTATGTGCGAGTAAGCAGGGTTGAGCCTGGGCCTTGTACAACATTGATTGGATCAAGAAGCAGCGATAGGACATCTCTGACACCTTATTAATTCATAAACTGTCCCCGGCAGCCTTGGAAGAACAAGATAAATAATGTACTGGTCAAAGGAGACCCAGAGACTCGTGTTGACACCGGAGTAGCGCCAGTGCGCTGTGTGTAATACTGTAATACCGCGCATGGTGAAGAAGGCTAGAGGGCGCTGCCACAACACATCATTTCTTCCGTAAACTCACTCGTAATACATTGTTCTGGGTGCGTCTGTACCCCAGTGACCGTCATCCAATTTATACAGACAAAGCATAGCGCCGTCACTCCTGACGTCTCTGAGGAGGAGGGGGGGGGGGGGGTCACTCTCTTCTTACCTCCCCTCTCATCGTTTTTTATCCGGTGGTCCGGCTCCTGGCTGGGCAGCCGTCGTCGCCGAACGGTACAGGAGACATGACGCTCGGGGTCCTCCGCGCTGTCGACCGCCAAACCGAAACGCCAGATCCTACATACGTAACGTTCACAAAGGAAGCAAGAGCAACAGCTCTCTCGTCTGCCACGGCTCATTTCTGGTGTTGTGACAGCAGTGGTGCCCCGCCAGCAGTAAATCTTCAGGGGAGCTCTTTGGTGCTTTGAAACGGGCCCTAATGAACTGACGCCGCCAGCTCTGTCCCATTGCCCTGTCAAACCAAGAAGGCCGACGTGGCACCCAAACGAGCTCAGAAACAGCATGAGCTGATTGCTCAAAGGACGTAAGTAATGAAAGCCTTTCTTTAATACTCAATGAAGAAAATGATGAAACTCTGAAACGAGGCCAATGAAGAACAAATAGTAACTCCAGAATCATATTGTTTCGATTTGTTGTTGTTTGTTTGTTTTGATCGGAGTCATAGAGATTCATCCACCGCAAACGGGATTTAAGTGAGTCCAGTATTTCATTTTGCGATGGTGTGCCGGGACTAATTGGGAATCCCTCCCCCCCCCCGACTTAGGTCAAGTGCTGGGACTTCATCGTCCCAGCACGCCATTTCCAATCCCCTCCTTTGGTTTATTCATGCGCCACCACTTACCCCTCGCCGAATCCTCCCATGAAATATGTATGTGTGACGCATGACAGCAGGATGTCAAAGAGGAAGTGGGCGGTGTGCCAGGGGAGAAGGGGGCGGGGAAATGGGGCGTGTGTGGGGGCGGAGGTGGTGCGGCCCCATCAGGACTCGGTGGTCTGAGGTGATGGAGAAGGGCGTCCGAGGCTTGCTCCGCTGTGGGACAGACATGAGATGGAGATGAAGATGTAGCAGCAAGCAGGGCGGTTTGGGAGGGGGTGGTGGGGAGTTGGTTCACATGAAATGACCTCGTAGGTTGCAAATCTCCCCCCTTACAAGCTTCGGACCATGGAGGTCACCAGTGTGATGACCAGGTGGGACCTGCTGATGCCCAGAGCTGAGAAACAAGCATAGTTCACTTGTATGTTAGCAGCTGAGCAATGTATACAATACAGGTGTCAAGCCTTTCTGGAAACAAAAGACGTGCTCTGCAATAGATTTCAGTCTCATCTAGCTCTCTGTTTGGTCTGCTGCCTTCATGTTGCCTGCCTCCCTCTCTGTCTCACTCTCTCTTCCTTCAGCCTGTCTTACTCTTTTTTCTTACAATCTCTTTCAAAATCCCACTACTTATTGCATATTCCACTTCAAGAATATTCTTTTTACTTTCACTCTTAACGTTCATTGTGTAACCTCTTGATGTCCTCTCTCTCACTCGCTCTCTGTCTCTGTGTCGATCTCTCTCTCTCTCTCTCTCTCTCTCTCTCTCTCTCTCTCTCTCTCTCTCTCTCTCTCTCTCTCTCTCTCTCTCTCTCTCTCTCTCTCTCTCTCTCTCTCTCTCTCTCTCTCTCTCTCTCTCTCTCTCTCTCTCTCTCTCTCTCTCTTTCTCTCTCTCTCTCTCTCTCAATGGCTATCCTATCATCAGTAACCCCACAGTATGTGGGGGGAAGAGTGTGTTGTTGACACAGGAGCACAGTGCTTTTTCTCTTGGTAAATTGGAAGTCTGACACTTTCTTCCAACCCAAAGTCACACGGCGGGGAGCAGAAGATGAAGAGGGGTTTGGTAGTTGAGTGAAAAGGAACAGGGAGATAAGACAGTGAGATAATGAGTTAGAAAGACAGTGGGTGAGATAGATAGAGAGATAGCGAGAGAGCGAGAGAGCGATATATATAGAGATAGATAGATAGAGAGAAAGACAGGCAGACATACACATAGATAGACAGATAGATAGCTAGATAGATGGAGTGATAGCGAGTGATGGAGGGAGCGAGGGAGAGAAAAAGAGTCGTAGGAGCAAAAACACTGTTAGTCGAGGTTGGCAAAGCAGAGAGGGCCCGTCACAGAAGGACCATCTGGGACCCAAATATAGGTCCTGGATGGGTGCTACACGCAGGCCTCAGGGGAGCAGGAAGAGGAGGAGAGGAGGACGATGGTATGTGTGGCGGGGGGGGATGCGTAGGAGCAGGAAGAGGAGGACGATAGTATGGGGGGGGGGGAAGCGTAGGTGATGGAGGTGGGATGATGATGTAACTTCCCCTGGGAACCATGGGGAAGTAAAAGGTCATCGACAGGGACCTGCCTATGTTTGTGCTTGTGAGTGTGTTTATATATGTGTGTGAGAGTGCATATGTATGTGTGTATGTGTGTGTGTGTATATATGTGTGTGTGTGTGTGTGAGCGTGTGTATGTGTGTATGTGTGTGTGTGTGTTTGACCGTGTACATATGTACGTGTGTGTGTGTGTGTGTGTGTGTTTGACCGTGTACTTATGTATGTGCGTGTGTGTGTGTGTATATGTATATGTGTGTGTGTTTGACCATTAACATGTGTGTGTGTTTGACCGTTAACATATGTGTGTGTGTGTGTGTGTGTGTGTGTGTGTGTGTGTGTGTGTGTGTGTGTGTGTAGAGCTTTTAGACCAGTCAGAGAGGCTTGGAGAATTAATCCATGTCATTCAGAAGTAGAGATTGGTTAGTGGTTAGATAAGGTGGTTAGTGGTTAGATACGGTAGTTAGTGGTTAGTCAGTGGTTAGATACGGTGGTTAGTGGTTAGATATGGTGGTTAGTGGTTAGATAAGGTGGTTAGATACGGTGGTTAGTGGTTAGATACGGTGGTTAGTGGTTAGATACGGTGGTTAGTGGTTAGTCAGTGGTTAGATATGGTGGTTAGTGGTTAGATAAGGTGGTTAGATACGGTGGTTAGTGGTTAGATACGGTGGTTAGTGGTTAGATACGGTGGTTAGTGGTTAGATACGGTAGTTAGTGGTTAATCAGTGGTTCGATACGGTGGTTAGTGGTTAGTCAGTGGTTAGATACGGTGGTTAGTGGTTAGATAAGGTGGTTAGATACGGTGGTTAGTGGTTAGATAAGGTGGTTAGATACGGTGGTTAGTGGTTAGAGACGGTGGTTAGTGGTTAGTCAGTGGTTAGATACGGTGGTTAGTGGTTAGATACAGTGGTTAGTGGTTAGTTAGAGGTTAGATAAGGTGGTTAGATAAGGTGGTTAGTGGTTGGATACGGTGGTTAGTGGTTAGATAAGGTGGTTAGATACTGTGGTTAGATAAGGTGGTTAGTGGTTAGTGGTTAGTTAGAGGTTAGATAAGGTGGTTAGATAAGGTGGTTAGTGGTTAGATAAGGTGGTTAGATACTGTGGTTAGATACGGTGTTTGGGGGGCAGAACATATAGAGGACGCAGAGTGAGAATGAAAGAACACGATAGCATTGAGTATGAGTGGAAGAGAGGGAGAAAGACAAGACCGAATTAATAAAAGCAAGGGATACCACAGAAGAAGACTGAAGTCATGGGGTGACAGGGAGAGAAAATGAGGGAGGGAGGGAGAGAGCGAGAGGGAGAGATCGAGAGATAGAGAGAGAGAAAGAGATAGAGTGAGAGGAAAGAGAGGGGGGAGTAAGGGGAGCTAGGAATGAGAGGGCTGTAGGAAGGGAGGGAGGGAGATGGGGAGAGGTCTGGATCAAGCCCAGCTCTGCAGGCTTATGATAGTGAAATAGAACAGAGTGGAGGGTGCCTGTGGGCACACATGCATATTCCATCTCAGTCCTCAAAGCTGCCTTTCACAGGATATACAGACAACTCTCCATCCCTCTTTCTCACCCCCTTCTTTCTCTCTCTCTTTCTCCCACAAACGTCCCTCTCCCCTCTCTCTTCTCTAATGTCCCTCCCACATACCCCTGTATTCCTCCCATCCTTTGCCCCCCCGACCAGCCCCCAGCCTTGATTTCTTTCTGTGCCGGAGCACTGCAATAGCACTATGAATAATTGAACAAGCCCGAGTTGGGATTGAGAATCTCTGTTGCCGGGGTCTGCCAGTGCGGCAGTGAAAGCATGTTGCTCCTTTTCACATTCTCCCCTTCTCTCTCGGCAAAGAAATAAACACTTTGTAAAATAAATCCAGATTCTTATGAGTTTCCCGTTCAAGGCAGGCAAGACGAGTCAAACAAATAAGAGAGCCGGACAGAAAGGCACGCAACACTCACAGACACACACAGACACGTGCACAGGTCACGGTCACACCTGGACGGAAACACCTGAAGCAAGCAGTCTGGTCCTGAGAGGACCCTTGTGTTTTATTGACCCGTGGGTCGAGCGTGAGACACGGTAACGCAACAGCATCTCCGTGGCAGCTTGGTT
>JACYXH010000211.1:127500-157500 GCA_026745465.1 Lota lota | reverse complement strand
CAACACCAATTACACCCCGGTCGGCAGACAGTTTAAGCCCCCTCGCGCCTTCCTCCTAATCCCCCTGCCTCCCCAGAACGACTCTCAGAGACAACTTGAAAATTCATTAAAAAAAGTACATAGCTGGACGTTCAGATTGCAGTGGGGGGAGCTCCCACTGAAATCTGCTTTGGTAAACTAAGCCTAACGCTCACCGTTTTGTGAGCGCACAAAACACAGGCAAAGGAGGCTACGGTTATTTTTGGTCCAGAAGCCTCGTGAGATGATTCAGTTCCACGCTTAGTACACCCCCAGCCTGACGGCCTGGGAAGAATGCACCTCATTCAGCCTACTCTCACGACTCCCGGTACTGGCTCCAGATATACCTGCCGGGGGAGATTTCAGCTCTTCTCTATCTGGTTACCATATACGCAGGGTCTAATTGATCCCATCTATGTTTACCACTTTGAAATGCTATGCATAGAAGAGGTGTCCTGTCTATTCCCTCGGGGCTGGCGTGGCTCCAGTCTTTGTCTAAGGAAACAAAAACAAATCAACATTGAAATCTATTTTTTTTCCCCCCATTTCGCTAAAATTGTCTGCTTTCTCTAATCACGAGGGCTGCTTCGGATTACAAATCGAAACTTAATTAGTGACAGAAACGAGGAACTTTCAAATGCAACTTGATATTAACTAGTTTCTCGTACAAAACCCGGATCATGTGATGTTTGGATATACTGTGTGGCCTAAGCGCTAGTTTACTGGATGAAAACAATACTGACTGAATGTGTGGGTGGAAACGTGGGTGATACGGTTACACACGTATGCACAAACAAACACACACACACACACACGGAACTGTTGCAGACCAACGAGGATGCCAATGCACCACTTTCAGAACATTCTTTTAAACCTTTCAGTTGTCTCTCTCTCTCTGTTTGCTCCCATGTCTTTCTGAAAGAGACGAGAGACTTCTATCTGTTGATCTGTCGCCTGTTGGTTTAGATTGTTTACCCGCTTGTAAGCACTGTGGCTTATCTAAGCAACGTCTCCGTTTGTCTCTGGCACTCATGCCTCGTTACAGTAGCTTACGACATACGATTTACATTCTAAGGAGTGACTTCATTCCCCCTCGTGAAATATGGGCCTGAGAATCCCTTTGAGACTGCTTCTGCGATGAGGGGATCCATAAACAATCCCGACTGACTGCCGCTGTTTGATCTCATACGATGCTAACCTTATCTGACGCGATCACAAGATGAAGTCCGCTTGATGTAACTGTCTTTAATAGCAGGCGTGCAAATCAGTTACTAGATGAAGCAGAGATAAAACAGGTGAAGACGCAAACTATGGATCACTTGTTTAAAAGGCAAATGGCAGGCTGGCAGCTCTACTGACATGAGGACGACCAGAGAGAGGGTGAGAGAGAGAGCAAGAGAGCGAGAGAAGACAACTCAAGTATGTAGCCTGCAGATCAAAGGGCCATCAATATAGGATTTCTAACAAGGACAACCACAGATAATCTCAGGGAATGTATTATTCTATATTACACGCACGCAAGCAGGCGCACACACACACACACACACACACACACAATTGTATTTTCCATGTCCTACTTTCTGTCTGTTCAATATCTTAATAAACAAAACAAACTACAGGTCTAAGGTTCAGGTTGGTAGACAAGTTTGTTATTATTATATCATGTGATGTATCATATCATGTATCATGTAATGTAATTCGATAGCAGACATCTGGAGAACCTAGACATGCCTGAGGGGTCTTGGGTCGACATGAAACAACATTTGAAAGGAAAGCCAAGGTGTCAACACATCAAATCAAATGGATGAAAGCCAACAGCACAAAGGAACAGTCCGCTGTTCACTATAGCTGAACTAGAAACATCACACATGCTTTTTGACAAGAGGAAAAGGGACACAAATAAAGTGTTGCGCTCGCGTACTGACTGACTGACGTGCGTACTGACGTGCGTGGTACCGTCCGTACGCAGTCACAGCACTGTGTTTGGGGATGGGCTTAACACTTGAATGAACATGTTCAAGGATAAACGTTCATGCCGTAGTCCCACAGATGCGTCCATTTGAATCGGAGCAGTGTTTGCATGGTCACCAAGCCTATGCTACAGGAGGTGCATGAAGGCTATTCATGCACCTCACTTTAAACAATCACTCAATCAACCGTGAGGGTATTTTATGCGCTGTCATTTCAAATGGATGCTTTCGGGGAATCTTGGCCGGTGCTTTTTTTCTGTGAGACGCCCACACGTTGTACATTGGCGCCTAATGTTCAGTGCTGCTGAGCATCGTTCCTCCAGCAAGCAGAGCTTGGACGGCAAGGTGAAACCAGGCACCATTTGTTCGAAACAAGAAGATTTTCTTACAAATAAACAGAGAGTGAGTATCCAGTGTAGATGAATGTGCAAGCAAGACTCGTCGACGTTTTCTTCATGGCGGCTTTGTTTCCTCTCGTTCGTCGTGTGTCCCTTGTTTTCAACGTGAGAGGCATGACCAAGTCTGAACTTCCAAATGTGTTGTGTAATGTTAGAGCTGAGGATTGCTCACTCGAGCCTCCAGTGTGTGGACTTGGGCCCTATTGGGACTGCTGAGCTGTTTCAGCGCCATTAAAGGCACAATAGGCAGTATTAATGACCTGACCAATCACAACCTGCCGACTTTGTAGCCAATCATATACAGTGGCGGTATATGCAAATCGTACTTCATGCTGTTGAAGAAACACTAAAACACTTCCTTTAAAGACACCACGATGTATCCTGGGTCTCCAACACCATTCACTGGCCGATTGAGCTTCTTACCGCACATTCGGCTGTTTTTAACGACGGGTAGAACGGGAAAAACATCTGGAGATTTAGCAGGAAGCGCCAGGCAAATCACGAAAGATGACCAAGCGGAATCCAGCAGGAGACTTCACCCCTCTGCCCTCAGCGGCCTCCATGTGGTCTAGGTCTAAAGTCTCTTTGTCTCCGCACCGCCAGGCTCCCAGTGTCCTGGGCGTCCTGCTGTGGCACTCGCTGGTCGATGGTAATCAAATAAGAATTGAGTCTGTGTTCTCCTTCCCGCTGTTCGGCACCAGCAGTTTCCACCTCCGCTGGGTTTCTTCCAACTGCTGCCCAGAAGGCAGAAGAGGGAGTCCAGAGAGGCTGGCTCAACGATGACCAACAACCAGCTCATCTTTCCTGTGCCACGGGGCAGTCAGGGTATCTACCTGCTTACCACATCCACCACCACCACCATAACCTATAACCCAACTATTAGATCATATTTTTGGTCTACTCTATTGTCAGCACATGGTGTGAATAAGTCGTTTGTGGAATTGAATCAACCATGTGCAGATTTGCTGGTGTATAGGTTTATACTCGGTGATGTGTTACCTGGAGATTGAGCCTGCTGAGGTTTTAGTTTTTGTCGTTAGGAACCATCAAACCATTTGTTTATTTGTTCATATCCATTTATTGCTGGTCAGGGTTGTGGGGGCTGGAGCCTGTTAGCTTAGTACACAACACGTACGGTTGAAAGGCACCTAAGGGAGTCAAACTAGTGTAATGGGTATAGTTCAAATGAATTTATACGTTCCACAAATTAGAATACAAGAGGTCTTCTTCGATCCATATAGGGTTGATGTATCTTATTTTCACATCCGTCAACTAAATGAATTACAGCTGCATTATGTAACTTTTTCACCGCAGCCATCACTTTTTGTTTAATTAATTCCACCACCAAGTGAAGAATAAAAACCTGTCCGCCCACGACTCAGCCCAAGGATTCTTTCTCTAAATACATTTGGTTGGTGGAAAATCTCGTTTTGAATGAAAAGTGATGGCTACAGTGAATAAGCGTTACCTAGTGCGGATCTGAGATAATTAGGAATTATACGATAAGGAGACGATAGGACGATAAGGAGAATGAATAATTCAGGATAATTTGGACTAGCCGGCTCAGTATCCACCTGTGAAAAGTGTCTCCGCTATGTTTACATCCGTTTACCACGGCATGTACCGGCAGCTGGAATCAAATTGCTTAGCAACGGTAAACAAATGGGGAACTATATTGGTTGATTGCGCAGGGGGACATAAATATGGCCTTATCTAACCAAATCAAACCCTTATAAACTGCAATGTGTTTTTTTCAACGGCGTAGCACTGTTGTCATAAAAGCAGTGCTATTCTCCCTCAAGGTTGTGGCCCGGCTGAGAAGGGCTACGCCAATGTCCACGGTAAGGTACTTCCTCTCCTATCGTATTGCTTGGTTAGACCTAGCTCAATCCACGGCAACAGAACCCGGGGGAGAGGATTCTAGAAGGCATCATTTGAACATAAAAGGCACGGAGATCGGAACATCATCGCGACGACGGAGCTGAACCCCTGCTAATGCATAATGAGCAGCCTGGTACGCTCGCTGGAATGAATCAGCAGCAACCGCAGCAGCAATAAAGAGTCAGCGAAATATGCCCAAAATGAGGCCTGTCACCTGGGGAACAGCCAGGCGCACACACACAGCCCTCAGAACGGCATCCATTCGAGGCGAGGCGAGGAAGACGAGGAAAAGGGAGGCGTTTTGGTCTTCGGAGACAACGAAGAGAGACAAGCACATCCTGTCGCTCCAGAAGGCTTTGCAGGACCTGGAGCGAGAACACAGGGCGGCGAAGAGGAAGGAGGAGAGCTGGGGGAGAGAGAGGGCACGCATGGCGGAGAGGGAGAGAGAGCTCCGGGACCTGGCCGAGAGGATGGAAGCCAGGCTGGAGGACAGGCAGAGGAGGATGGCTGTCCTCAGACATAGGCTCGGCACGCTGGGGAGAACCAGGGTGGTGTTCCCCATCGAGGTGGTGGTTGGCGCCGGGGAGGGGGCCTACCACAGCCCCCACCGCTGGAGGGACATGAGGGAGACGGAGAGGAAGACCGGAGAGAGGAAGACCAGAGGAGGGTCTCCGGACAGAAGACGAGCCGAGCCAAGACAGAGCAGCTTCTGCCGACTGCTGTAGGTCGATTCATCTCTGGGTGGAGCCTTTCTCAGTCTGACCTTTAACCTGAACTGTAACCTGAACCTCCAGCTGTCTTTCAATGTGGCGCTCCTTCTTGGTCATCTCCACATATATGGCTCTAAAGAGCTAACGGAATGAATATATAAATAAATATTATTCTAATTTATACGTCAATTAATTGATGGATCAATCACACACACACCCAACCCCACACATATCATTGTGTGTGTATACATATACAAGACATACGTTCACCTCTAGTCTAGCAATGTGCATAATGTAAGATTGTTGTATGCATGCAGATGTTGTATGCATTTGCAGTCCCCGACACACACACACAAACACACTCAAAAACACACAGCCACACACATACACACACACTGACAAACACACAGCCACACACACACACACACACACTCACAAACACAGAGCCACACACACACACACAGCCACACCTATGGTTCCCCTCTACTGCCCAATGCATCTCCTCTGAGAGTGACCAAGCGGTATGAATTGGGCACTGTGCCCCCCCCCCCCCCCCCCCTCCTCCCCGACGTGTTTCCCGGGCCTGGGACACTACGTAGGCGCCGTGCCCCCTGACTGCTGATCAATCTCTCTCCCACACGATCTGCTTCTATTCCGGGCCACCGTCCCTGCAGTGTCATACCCACTGCCCCCCCCACCTCCACCCCTCCCATCCGCCCTGCCCTTCCGCTCAGCTCCACAGGATCAGGCTGGCAGGACGCCCCCCGCAGCCAGCCATGACTCACTGGAGGACACACACACACACACCAAAAATACATAGGCGGGTGTACGGGTGGTTGGTGCGTGGAAGTGTGGATGTGTGACCGTGTGGGTGTGTGTGTACATAAGTGGGCAGCATGTACAATGTTTGCAGTGGCACTCATTAGACAAGCAGGTAGACAGTGGGAGAGTTTGCTCGCTGCACATATGAAAAATGGACAGTACTCGGGGGGGAAAAGTTACAGGAACCGTTGATTTATTCAGAAAAGAGGGCTTCTCACGGTGTGCGAATCGAAGCGACTCCAAATCCTAATGAGCCTGGTGTATGAAAAGAGTGGGCGTGACCCATATCTGCTGCACATACGGAGGGAGAGCAGAGAGAGAGGCAGAAAGGGAGACACTGCTAAACCCACAGTCGCCTCTTCGCCCAACCAAGAAGCCACCAACACTGCAGCTTGTTAATTCTCTCGGTCTACAGTCCCTCTCTGCCTTCTCTCGCTCCCTCTCCCTCGCTCTCCCACACACACCCACACACACAGTTACAAGCTAATGCACATGCACACACATTGACACACACGCACACACACACCCACACACACACACACACACACACACCAGACACGCTGAGGTCAAGAGGCTCAGCAGGGGTCTGCCTCCCTCTCATTTAATTTGCTATTTAATTGAGGACTCATTCATAAAACACCCACACCCACATACCCACACACCCACACACCCACACACCCACAGCATGCTTACAAATTTCAGTTGGCCGAGACCGAAGATGTCCTTTGCAGAAAAACTGTTTTTATCTTCAAGGCGGTTTCTGTTTCGGTCGCTGAATGTTATTGTGTTCTTAGGACCTCGCCAATCTTCTTTTCCGCATGAAGCGTGCTGACCGCTTAATGAAGAGTACCCTGAGCAATCTTCCTGGACGGGGGGCACAGGAAGTCCCTGATCACTGCTCCCCAACCGGCTCCTTCTGTGGGTCCACAACCGAACCCTGCAACCAACAAACGGAGACAAACAGTCAAATGTAGTGCTGCCAAAAGAAAGAGCAGCGTTTTAACATAATATACAGTATATGTAATTACGTATAATGATTATGTGTGACTACTGCATTTCACTCGCTACCTAAACCTTTAACAGGGCTCTAGGGTGGGTTGTTCCACTTCATTTTAGACTGCTAAAGACCCATCTTTATCCCGACCTACGCAGTTCGCTAGGTGGGGCAAGCTAGCTGCCATTAACGTTAGCTGCAAATACTCAGTGAACTTCCACGGCTATCAGCAAGTGAAGCACAACACTGGGGGAGTGGAATTAGTATCCGAAAGGAGACACGGAGGAAAGATGTGGAGGAGGCGCGTTCGAGAGAGGAAAAATAAGAAAAGATAAAGTCGAGTGTTATTCCATTAGCGGCGGTGGCGGTCAAGGCATGGAGCTGGCAGTAAAACCTCGGCCTAATCGAGTTGTAATGGTGTGGCTCTGCAGACGTCACATTAGGGCTGACCTGGGGTCAGCACCGGACGGGTAAGGAGAAGGTCCGATACCAACGACATCCAGCCAGCCAATCCCCCCCCCCCACACAGGGAAGTGCTCCTTGCCAGTGGATGTGATGATAATGATAATACACTGCAGAAGATATCAGCAATAAAAGAACCATTATAACGTATCTGTGCTGATTGGGGAGAGGTGTTATGAGTTCTGATGGTGGTGGTCTTATAATTACATTTTTTGTGCGTGTGTGTTAATCTTCTGAACTACAGAGACAAGGACGACCTGGGCAGCAATATATTATTAATGTGAGAACATTTCTGGAGTGCATATCGAGTTTCCAGTTCCAACTTTCATGAACGCGGTTTTATTTTGTTTTGATGTCCGCCCACTGGGAAAGAGCTATCAATAATCCCATTCTGGGAAAAACATGCACTGTATTAAATCACGTATCTTGAAAGCAACGATTAGTGCAGCCGATCTTCTATCTGTCGGAGGATTACTCAAAGAGATTGCCGTTAAAATAGGTTGCATGCATTTCAAAATCCCTATCTGCACCAACGGCAATGGAGAGCGAGGCAGACAGAAGACGGAGGACAGAGGTACAGGTAACGGCCCCCCCCCCCCCCGCCAGCCGGGCTGTTTGCACACCTTCTCCAGCCTGGCCTTAACCCCAGCTGACACCTGCCTGCGTCTGCGCTGGCAGGCCAAGGTCAGACCCGCTTTCACGAGGGCCCCACGGTCTGTCACACAGACACACCGTGTCAACACCGAGAGAGTAGGTGGGAGGACGCACACGCGCTAAAAGCCTGATATCTTAACATACGGTATAGACAAATACAGGGTTCATAATATGTCTCTCTCGCTCTATATATATATATATATATATATAGTTTATATAGATATATGCACAGTGATATTGACAGATGTACACTTGATGATGAGTGCCCAAAGCAACACAAGCACATATGCAGAAAGAGCAGAACCCTGATGTCAGCACATTCGTGGTAAATAAGCCTGAGAGCTGCTCAGCCATGCTGGCCAGGCTGCAGGCATCTCTGGTAGGAATACAGCAACCCGAAACACACATGCACACACACACACACACACACAAAATAACCACACACACACACACACACGGTGATGCGTGCACACAAAAACCACACACACACACACACACACACACACACACACACGGTGATGCGTGCACACAAAAAACCCCCACACACACACGGTGATACGTGCACACAAAAACCACACACACACACACACAAACAGAAAAAGATAAACAAGGGGTTGAATAAATTAGCAATATTTTCCCATTTCCCACTGCAGGGCGTGCCGGAGAACAGTCTATCTTCTGGGGGGCCCAGCCCTTCACTGCTAATAATCTGCTTTACACTTCACTCTGCCAGGGAGGATGAATAATGGCGCAGGGAGACGCTGTGTGTGTGTGTGTGTGTGTGTGTGTGTGTGTGTGTGTGTGTGTGCACGCGCACGAGAGAGAGAGAGAGAGAGAGAGAGAGAGAGAGAGAGAGAGAGAGAGAGAGAGAGAGAGAGAGAGAGAGAGAGAGAGAGAGAGAGAGAGAGAGAGAGAGAGAGAGAGAGAGAGAGAAAGCAAATGTGCATGTGTGTGTAAACAACCCAGAGGTGTTATTGACAGGCCAAGGTCCGCGACGGCGTAGACACTGTGTGTCTGAAGACCATCCCAGCACTGCAGCCTCCCAGACACCACACAGAGGTAATGATGCACAACATGGACGTAGATTATGTTTCAATGAATATTCTAGATACTGATTATATTCTCGATTTGTATATGTATATTACATTGTGTGTATATATATATATATATATACATACATTTACATGTTATTGTAAATATAATTTATATATGGGATATATATATATATATATATATACATAAATATACATATGATAACGCACGTAAGTACATAATTGTTTTAAAATGTCGACGAAAACACCTGTCTTTACAGGACTACTGATATTCAGTATTATGTTGTATTTAAAACAAGTATTCCGGCACACAGCCAGAGTCAACCAGCTCACGAGCCGCACTTGAATAAAGAGCTCACACCGCATCATGACGTCTCTGAGCCACCCGCGTCAGTGCACGCAGATGAAACAACAGCTTAATATCAATATTTCATCACACAGGCACCACCACATGAAAGGCACGGGTCCAGGGAGGAGTGAACGTCGAGGATAAAAGCTCTGATCCCACCACTTCGCCCCAGACTCCGTCAGCACACGGGACAATGCCCCATCGCCAAACGACAAAACGTTGCCTTCGACGGTTGTCTCCCCGCTCTCATGCCCACGTTTTCGTTGCGGACAGGGATTCACGTTCACGTGGCCGAAGCGTGGCAAATAAGGATTTCGGACAGCCGTGTCGGAGAGTCAAACTGACCGGAGCCGTGGCGTTGTGTGTACTTATGCTCTCTGAGTATACACGGCTGGGATTCAAACAAACGCCTTAAAATGTATCAGCACGACAAAAGTTGGCCTCAGGGTCCTTCCATTATACCCAACAGTTTCAAAGCGCCGCTATTTCATTTACGCATTCGAAAGCCGCCGCCCCACCACCACCACCACCACCACCACCACCACCACCACCACCACACACACACACACACACACACACACACACACACACACACACACACACACACACACACACACACACACACACACACACACACACACCTTCTCCTTTCATACAAGCCCTCACTTTTACCAGACTGTCTGGCAGAAGGCAGAGGAAAAACACTGCATTTTTCACACCATGTATCTAGAAGAGGATGTTTGGGCAGAACAACATCTTGTTTAAGCCTCTGAACACAGATTCTCCTCATTTCATTCTCAATCGTTCAATGCTGCTTGGCTTTTCGGGCTGCGTTTCCCTAATCTTTCCTTTCCTCAAATTAAATGAAGTGCAATGCTACGAGTGTGCATGTGTGTGCGTTGGGTTGTGAGCGCAGTGTGGGGTAGGAGAGTCTGAAGCCCAAAGGACACGGCTGGGACAGACGTTAAATAATGTTTTTTTAATTTTCATTCCAAAATAGACATATTTAAAGATAGTGTAAGTGTAGGGCAATTTGTTTTCAAGCATTACGTATCTTGTCATATTTGCTGAAGTTCTCTTAACATCCGGACAGCAATCAGTAAATTGACAAAAAATGACAACAAACAACAAATCCAGTATCTGCGGCTTTCGCAGGCTTGTAATAATCCCTTCCAATCATTTCATTCGGCCCGAAAGAAAAGACTGGATGGCCTACCTGTCTGTCTACCAACCTACCAGCCTACCTGCATGCACTCTGCCCGTGCACACATTGCAGAGTCTTCCATAAGGCTAGGCTCACCTATTGCTCAAGCTAGCGAGCCAGTCGCAAGCTAGCCTCTCTCCTGGCCTCGTAAAGCAGAAGTCAGGCAGTGCACGTTCATGTCTTTTTGGGGAGTGGCTTTGAAGGGAGGCCAGAAGGGAGGGATCATTTCCAAATCTAGCTTACTCCGACTGGTTTCTCCAAAGTTGCCTACCCCAGCTTTAAAATGAGGCCAAAAAAAACCAACCACAATCCGTGTGCTTCCCCTCCATTAAAACGGTACGATTCTAGTTCTTGTTTATGCTGCGCTACAATTATGAGGCAACCTTTGCAGGCCGTATGCTTTGGGCTTAGACTCTAAGGGGTGGCTGAAGCCAAGGCAAGGAGATGCATTCTGGGAAGCCACTCAAGAGGGATTAGAAGGACATGGAGAGTGCAGGTGAGAGAGACCACAACCCGAGACCTCGCTTCATCTGAACAAACATCTGACAAACAGTACAGCTACGTCTGTGCAGCATATATCTACTGCAAGTTGGAGAGGGTGCTGCTTGGGACTGACAAGTGTCTCTTTCATACCCATCCGTCAATCAATCCATCGATGAATCAATCAAAAGTTAAACTTTTTATGGAAACACTACCGGGCTAAGTGTGGGGAGGCGGATACCAGAAGAGTGTGTGAGTGTCTTTGTATCCCCACAGAACGTAACAAAAGCCCCGACAGAGAAAGCAGTTGGAGAGAGACAGTGACACAGAGAGGAGGTGAAAGGAATCCAGCATGGAGGCTGCAGAACTGCTACTGACAGTATCTGGCCTTTGGGGACCGGGGCACTGAACCGGTATTGACCAGGGGCTTATGCCAAAGCCCATGATGTTACCATCTCTTCTATCCAGCTTGCACTTTGGGTTTGCTTTGGCTTCTGTTCTTATCCGCATGTTGTGTGAATAAGAACACCCTGAACCAATGACGTTCTATTTTCTCCTTATCACGTCCTCCATCTCATCTCTCAGGCAGTGCGCCGCCCACTCACCCACCGCCCTCCCCCTCCTCACCCACCGTCCTCCCCCTCCTCACCCACCGTCCCCCCTCCTCACCCACCGCCCCCCCTCCTCACCCACCGTCCTCCCCCACCTGTCCTCCCCCTCCTCCCCCACCTGTCCTCCCCCTCCTCCCCCACCTGTCCTCCCCCTCCTCCCCCACCTGTCCTCCCCCTCCTCCCCCACCTGTCCTCCCCCTCCTCCCTCACCTGTCCTCCCCCTCCTCCCCCACCTGTCCTCAGCACACGCACGCCCGCTCCGGAGAGCGTGTCCACGTCTCTGGGTTGGTGTGTTCATTTCAGTGAGACTTTAATTCCTCTCTATTGAGTAGTTCCTCGCCAGCCCCGCAGTGGAACAAAACAGACTCGTGATACACACACAGACACCGGTGTCTCCTCTAGAGTCTTTGCCCTCCTCCCCTCTCCTCTCTCCTCCTATTGGCTGGGACCTGACGGACAAGGACACCGCAGGGTGACTGTCACTGTAGGCTGCCAGCAGCCGGCGATGGCGTCAGATCGATGCCAGTCCTTGGGGGGAAGGCGTGGTACCTACGCACTCCACCGCTGACGAACTCCTGACGAACGAAAGGGGGGAGAGCAGGTGAGGGGGTAAGGGGGAGGGTGTGATTAAGGGCTGGGACGGTAAGCGACTCTCATCCTGCTGCACAGCCCGCCCGGCACGCAACTCTGTTCACCGGCGTTTCCCACGCTCAACAAAAAGATGTAATTGATGTACTTAATGCTAGAGCCCACCATTTCCACATGATTCAATTATACGAGAGCAGCTCTGCATGTGCGTCCGCCTCCCCTCCTCCCACCAAGACAAAGCACGAAATAATTTGCCTCTCAAGATATTTGCAAAAATAGTGCAATAAAAGTGGATTAACAGCGTCTAATATAACTGTCCACCGTCAGATCGTGTGCCGCGTAATGCCTCTTTAATTCATTCCCTTTGAAGAATAAATAACGAAAACCGCATGACTCGCCATCACAAATGACACCGTGGAGACTATTCCCCAAACAACGGCGAGATGCGGCCATGTTGTTTATTTTTGCCAATGCCTAACTTCTCTGGATCGTGTTTCCGAATCAGCGGTGGCTCGCGGTTAGCACTTTGAAGAGTCTGGGGGGATGGATATTGGTTCTGACCGGCAGGGGGGCAACATGACCCACTGGATGTGGATGGAACCGTGTCGCAGATTGAAGGGACCAGAGAGAGAGAGAGAGAGAGAGAGGTGGGGGTAGAGAGAGAGAGAGAGAGAGAGAGAGAGAGAGAGGTGGGGGTAGAGAGAGAGAGAGAGAGAGAGAGAGAGAGAGAGAGAGAGAGAGAGAGAGAGGTGGGGGTAGAGAGAGAGAGAGAGAGAGAGAGAGAGAGAGAGAGGGGGGGGGTAGAGAGAGAGAGAGAGAGAGAGAGAGAGAGAGAGAGAGAGAGGTGGGGGTAGAGAGAGAGAGAGAGAGAGAGAGAGAGAGAGAGAGAGAGAGAGAGAGAGAGAGAGAGAGAGAGAGAGAGGGGGGAGAGAGAGAGGGGGGGGAGAGAGAGAGAGAGACAGAGAGACAGAGACAGAGAGACAGAGACAGAGGGGGAGAGGGGAAGGTGGGGTAAGAGGGAGAGAGAGAGGGGGGTGGGGGTAGGGAGAGAGACAGAGAGAGAGGATGAGAGGGGGATGGGGAAGACGTATACCACACCGAAAATAACTATCTCTAATTGAAGATGAACTAAATAATTTCTTTATTTCCCCATCTCTATATGTAAAGTAAAAGTGAGAAGTCAACTAGTCAAGTAAAACCTAAATTGCAGGGCATTAAAATGAAAAAAGCTTGTGGCCCTGACAGGACACTAAATAAAATGTTGAAAAACAGCACAGAAGAATACCAATTAGTTATCCTTAAGTTGTATCACTTAATTCCGAGTGTGGGATATTTTCCTGAAGTGTTGAATGACGAAGTATTGGTAACGCCTATATTCAAAAGTGGAAACAAATATGATCCCCAAAAACTACAGACAAATCTGTGTCACCAGCAAGCACTATGGTAAAGATGCTCCGCAGTATCATCAGCACCAGAATGGTCAAATTCCTCCTTGACCATAATGTCCTCCATTAAGTCCGATTTGACTCAATGCCAAAGCATCGCACATCCAACCATATTTTCACGCTCATAAAACTCTTCACTCTTCTCAAACCCCATGTACATGAAAACAAAACCAAAAGTATACATGCTTTGTGGATTTTAAGAAAGCTTTCGATTCCCTCTGGCGCAAAATACTATTTTACAGATTACAGAGTGGTACAGGCGGGAAAACATATGATTGAATTAAAACAATGTATAATAATAATAATAAATGTGCAATTCAAAATCGAAACAAAGCAACCAGCTAATTGAAACAGTGCTGTAGTTTGGCACAGGGCAGCAATATGAGCCTGACCCTATTATATATATATATATATATATATATATATATATATATATTTAAATGAATTGGCAGAAGTGCTACAAAGATCCACAGTCCGTGGTGTTACTCTGGCAGACACAGAGGTCAGATGCTTAATCTTTGCTGATGACCTTGTTCTGCTCTCTCCCTCAAAAGAGGGTTTACAACCGAGTCTTGACATCCGTTTAAAGTTCAGACACTTGCACGGACAGTGACATCGAAAAGACCATGATTTTGACCTTTCAAAATCTTTCGAATTCTCAGCAACATAAATTCACACAAAGCTATTATTCATATTTGGGTTAGACAATCCCTTCCACTGGACCTTCCGACATGGCTGTAGAGTAACTAAAAGAGCAGGCCGGAAGGGCCTTTTACACCCTCAAAAGAACAATTCCATGTGACATTCCGGTTAGGACCTGGAGCAAAATTCTAGATCCAGTTATAAATCCAATTGTGTTATATGGTAGTGAAGGGTGGGGTCCATTATTTAACCAAGCCTTTACCGTAGTGAAGGGTGGGGTCCATCATCTAACCATCATAGAAACTCTGCATGCAGAGTTGTGTAAAAATATACTGAGAGGCCACAGAAACACAGCCAACAATGCCTGCAGTGCAGAACTTTGCCGATATCCAATGATAATCAGTATTCAAAATGTGATCTCCAATCGACTCCTATCAATGTAAAGCCCTGCAGAGCCACCAGGGGAACCATGGAAACAGTCCCGTCTGCCAGCTGATTCAGAAGCTCGGCCCATCACCTCTAGGGTTTCAGCACACACTCAGACCTTTCAGCCCACCCAAACTATCACTAAACAAAAAGAAAACTACATCCAACACTGGAAAGAAAATACGAAATCTCAAAGTCAATTCGAGTTCTATCTGACCCTAAATCGAGACTACACAGTGGCAACATATCTGCCCATTGGAAAACGGAGGAAATCCCTGACAATGTACAGGCTCAGTGGACACAGCCTGGGCATAGAGAAAGGCCGTCACAGGCAGACCTGGCTACTCAGAGAAGCCAGGCTGTGTCCGGTCTGTTCCCAGGAGATCGAGACGGAAGCATACTTCCTACTGCACTGTAAAATATGAGGAAATAAGAGATCATTACTTGAATGAAATAAATACTACATATCTGGCATTCATTCAACTACCCTGCTCATATGTGTGATATCTGTGTCGATTCTCTGTAGATACATTGATTCTATTCACACCATAAGAGATTCAAGTTGAGTACCAAGTAACTTGTTTTTCATAATTTTATATTATCATTAATTAATATATTTGTAACTATTAATTGTTGTTTTGTTATATTTGTCAAATGCTTTGGTGATATGTTTCATCATTCATGCCAATAAAAAACATTTTTTGAATTGAATTGAGAGTGACTGAGTGAGTGAGTGAGTGAGAGTGAGTGGCAGAGAAAGAGAGAGAGAGAGAGGGCAATGGGAGAGAGAGGGGGGACAATGGGAGAGACAGATAGGAAGAGATGGAGAGAGCAAGGGAGGGATGGCGAGAGAGAGAAAGGGGGGAGAAGAGAGAGAGAGAGATAGAGATAGAGAGAGACAGGGAATGAGACAGCAGGAGATAAAGAACAAAAGTAAGATGTGAGGAGAGACAAGAAGAAGAGGAGGAAAGAGAGAGGAGACGGAGGAAGAGTGAAAGTGAGAGCAGTGGACTGTGTCTGCGTCAGTGACATGACAGTTGGAGATGGGGGAACGGGGGGGGGGGGAGAGAAAGAGTTAACAAAAGACTGAATCCTTCAAGCCAAACCCTAGACATAAAAAGAAGGACAAGAAGGGGAAAGAGAATTATTTTCACACATCAGATATTGCCAGCCATTAAACCAGCAGGGCTTTATGAAGGAGCTCAGCCCTTGACACAGAGGGCATTGGAAACGGACGGTCGAGGTTAGCTCTCTGGGAAGAGAGCGAGGGATGCTCAGTGTTGCTTCACTGACTGCAAGGAAGAAACTGCATCAAATATTTCTCTCATGCCGTATCCTTATGTCCAGCATCCGAGTTATGGCATTCATTTGCATGGTTTATGTACGCGCCATCTACGTCATTTTCATGGCATGGGAGCTAGAAATCCGATAATTTAAGCAGCACCGCTTTCATCCTCTCAATGCAAATGAGTGTCAGGGCGAGGCTGAGGCACGGATGTGGATTCAGTCTTGAGGGGAGCGGGCGAGGAAGGAAAACACTTGGCTGTGTAGAGAACACATTACAGTGGGCTACAGAGGCCTGGAGCCATGGAGGCTAGTTATGAGTAATGATTTGTTCCTTAAGTATGTGTGAGTGTGAGTGTGAGTGTGTGTGTGTGTGTGTGTGTGTGTGTAGGCAGTACGTTTTCCCACACCACCGCAAAGGAAAAACAAAGACATAAATTCAATGTGCATGCTCACCCTCTCCTTCACACTTCATACAAACGCACCCCCCCCCCCCCCCCCCCGCATATGCACTCTCGTGTGTGTGTGTGTGTGCGTGGCTCCTTATTATATAAAATGTACACACTGTCCACACAACTACACATACAAACATATGCGCGCGCTCGCACACACGCACGCACAAGCACACTCACACACACACATACAAAGACACAGCCGGTTATGGGCACCTGGGGATGGCCAAGGCGTGTCTAAACCTTGGACGGAGCGTGAGTGAATAAGCACAGTGGCCCACATGACTCAGGACTGGGGGCTCGCTCGCTGCTGCTCGCTGCTGACGGGCGTCAAGGCTGAGATAAGAGGCTGATGCTGCACATCAGCATAGGATTATTCCAGGAGCCCTGTGAGTCGCATCCCACAGCTCCTCCAGGAGGGGGGGGGGGGGGGGGGGGGGGGCTGGAGGGCTCCCTGGCATGAGATCAGAGTGCACGTGTTTGTTCTTGTGTGTGTGTTTGTGCATTTGTGAGCGCATTTGTGTGTGCGCATACGCATGTGTGCATGCTTTTTCTTAGGCGTGTGCGCATTTGTGTGTGCGCGCTTTTTCTTGGGCGTGTGCACATTTGTGTGTGTGCGCATATGCGTGTGTTCGTGCTTGTTCTTGTGTGTTTTTGTGCGTTTGTGTGTGCGCATGCGCGTGTGTGCGTGCATATATATGTAGATGTATAGGGATATATTTGTGCGCTGCCACTCTACATTGACGTGCGTCACCGCGAGGCACCTTGCAAACACAGCACATCGACGTTTCAATGTGCTCGCTGAAAGTTACAGAAACTAAATGGAAGGGCAGGGGACTCACAATTACTTAACCGTGGTTAGGTAGAGTCACAGTGACTAAACACTGGTTAAGAGTCACAGTGACTAAACCGTGGTTAGGAAGAGTCACAGTGACTAAACCGTGGTTAAGAGTCACAGTGACTAAACACTGGTTAGGAAGAGTCACAGTGACTAAACCGTGGTTAGGAAGAGTCACAGTGACTAAACACTGGTTAGGAAGAGTCACAGTGACTAAACCGTGGTTAGGAAGAGTCACAGTGACTAAACCCTGGTTAGGAAGCGTCACAGTGACTAAACACTGGTTAGGTAGAGTCACAGTGACTAAACCGTGGTTAGGAAGAGTCACAGTGACTAAACCCTGGTTAGGAAGAGTCACAGTGACTAAACCCTGGTTAGGAAGAGTCACAGTGACTAAACACTGGTTAAGAAGAGTCACAGTGACTAAACCGTGGTTAAGAGTCACAGTGACTAAACACTGGTTAAGAAGTGTCAGAGTGACTAACCAGTGGTTAAGGAGTTACCCTTAAGCCTTAACCAGTGTTTAGTTACAGTGACTCCTTAACCACTAGTAACTCTTCTGTGACTTACCTCCACACATTTCTTGTGGAGGTGCAGAGTAAAGCGTTCACAAACTGGTACGTGGAGACTATTTCAGTAACAGTGATGAAACGGCCTACATTACTATGTTGAAGATCATATAAGACACATTACCACGTTTAAAACAAAATAAAAACGATTTGGGGTTCACTACCCCCTTTAACCACTATGACTCAAATGAGGTGAGTCACATGAACTAAACAGAAGTGTGTGAGTCTCAGTAACTAAACAGGGGCCTCAGGTGACATCCTCTGCGTGATAACATCCGTAGCCCTCAACTCGGCCCCAGAGCATCTCCAGCCGTCGCCAAGAGGAACAAATCATCTCAGAACTAATCTTGTTGTCCCTCCTTCTCTGCCTCCTCCTCAGAGGTTGACACAACCTTAATGACAACGGATCGGCCTGCATTGATTTCCTTTACAGGCTCGAGGAGTATGAACAAAAATAAAAGGGAGCCTCATTGATTTCCAAGTTCGCACATAATATCACGAATTTGACCCAACGTATGCCGGTACTGAACGGAGCGCGTGCGTGCGTGCCTCAACACTCTGCAGCACATCACCTGTCTAGTATAGTGTATAGTGCAAGAGTCAGCCCCCTGTTGGCTCATCCACCTGTCAATCAAACACCTCTGGGGAGAGGTGGATCAAGAATATGAGGTTTGTCTTAAGCTGATCACGACTATGATATCATTGGTTGTTATTTTATTTGTACATTTTATTTCTATGCTGAGTGGCATTTCATGCGGGAAATCACGTTTTTTTTCGGCACTTCTTGCACCTCCAAGATTTTGTAACTTGCCAAAATCTCAGCAGATGACGGCAACGCGAACATTGTGTGTGATTAGTCAGAGAAGCAAGGCCGGAGTGATTTATTTTTGATCTGATTCTCCCCAGAGACACGACTGGTCTTAAATAAGTTAACTTTCAGTGACCAAACTGAAACCGCATCGAGTATAAAACAAGTTAGTCTGCGAGGCGCTAATTCGGTCTCGGCCAGCCGAGATCAAATCTACTTATTTCGAAAGCATGGACAAAGCTTAAGAATGACTAAAAGCAAACAAAAGAGCAGGAGTGCTGGTGCAACGGCAACAAATCTTGCAAGTAACTCGGAACTGATCTAGACGACATTAGTTGGTCTATTGATGAATCCTGTTGTTTTCCATGAAGCACCGAGGATAATACTACTCTGCAGTGAAAAGAATTAGCTTCGTTGACCGCTGACATTTAACGATGGATGTTAACAACAAGGCTTTCAGAAGTCGCACGAGGCTTTTATGAATCAATAAAGTCACTTGGAAATAACCTAATCAACGCTCTCTCTCTCTCTCTCTCTCTCTCTCTCTCTCTCTCTCTCTCTCTCTCTCTCTCTCTCTCTCTCTCTCTCTCTCTCTCTCTCTCTCTCTCTCTCTCTCTCTCTCTCTCTCTCTCTCTCTCTCTCTCTCTCTCTCTCTCTCTCTCTCTCTCTCTCTCTCTCTCTCTCTCTCTCTCTCTCTAGGCCTCTGTTTCGTTCAGGATATGTTCTCTCTCTCAAAATGTTAATTTGAATCAAGTTAATTAGCAAAAAACATCCATTATTACGCAGGCAGCACCAGCCTGTTGTATTGTCACAGCAAGTCCTTTCAAAACAAAAGTTCTCCGTAGAGCTTTGGCGGGGGAGGGGGCGTTCACAAGCGCTGTGCTAATGACTCCAGCTTTGGCGAGCCCTGTTGTTCCTTGTCGCCCCGGCTGTCGACAAACAGCCGATGAAGAGTTGCTCGCCGCCATTTGGGCTATCCATCAGACTAATTTATAACCCTGCTCGCTCGCTCAAAAAAAACCCTCCCTTTCTCTTGTGTCTTCGCCATTCCTGTGGGCTCTGCGATTGTTCTGTGTTGTGGCAGAGGAGCACATGGGATTTGACCTATGCACATATGTGTGTATGTGTCTATATGTATGTGTATGTGTGTGTGTGTGTCTATATGCGTATGTGTGCCTGTGTGTGTGAATGTGTGTGTGTGTGGTTGTGTGTATGTGTGTGTGTGCGCCCTTGTTTCGTTTTTTTCACCAGTGTGAGCGGCATTTGTGAAAAATGAGGCAGGCGGTGGCAATTTATCAAAACTTGAGGGTGTGTGTGTGTGTGTGTGTGTGTGTGTGTGTATGGGGGGGAGAGGATGGAGGTTGGCATGTGTTTAGGCCGGGAGGGGGGGGGGGGGAGGCTGGTGTGGAGAGAGTGGGAGCGCTTTTTTGCAGGCCAGGCCAGGCATGATGAAACAGCAGGAGCACTCTCTCCCTCCCTGACATTAAACATGCAGTAGGAGCACAGAGAGAGAGAGAGAGAGAGAGAGAGAGAGAGAGAGAGAGAGAGAGAGAGAGAGAGAGAGAGAGAGAGAGAGAGAGAGACAGAGACAGAGACAGAGACAGAGACAGAGAGACAGAGATAGAGAGAGGGACAGAGGCCGAGAGAGAGACAGACAGCAATGCAGAGGGAGAGAGGGAGAGAGAGAGTGGTAGAGAGAGAAAGAGTGAGAGTGAGCGAGCGTGTGTAAGATAGGGAGAGAGCGTGCAAGATAGGAAGGGAGGAGGAGGCGTTCTTCACATGAACAATGGGCTGTTCTCCTTCAGTACTTTCTACTGTAGCCCTCCCCAGCTCCCCCACCACCCTTAAGATCCAGGATCATCCGTGTCTTTCAGCAGACCTTTTAACCATGGACACATTGTTCTCTCTCTCCCTGCGTGTCACTCTCTCCTCGCTCTGCATGCCCGTTCATATGTCTAAAAGATGACAGAACGCCAATAAAGAAAAGTTGGGTTGAGCAGTGAGGATGAATCCTCTACAGCTCGATGGCAGCTGTCAATTGTCTTACTATCTGCCATCACACACACACATTCACACACACACACACACACACACACACACCGTCTAAACTCTATACGCTCTTACATTTCTAACTATCTCTCGATTAATTTCTCCAGCTATCATCTCATTTCTCAATATCCCCAAGCTGCACACACTTGAACACACACACACACACACACACACACACACACACACACACACACACACAGACACTTAATTTCTGGTACCAAAGTCCCAGAGAGCGAGAGAAAGTGCGGCTGATCGTGCCAGCTTTCCTCCCTCTCTTCCTCAGCGGGGAACCCCTGGTGGCTGCATCGCCCTGGGCATCGAGTGCTCATCTCTCTGCCTCCACCCGGGAGAGGGGAGAGAGAGAGGGGAGAGGGGTGAGGGCTTCCTCCTGAGGACAGCGAGGTAGGAGGAACCTGAGGAGCTCCAAACTAGAAAGCTTTTGTTTCATTTCTTTTCATCCCAACCCCCGAAACTCCTTGAAAGCTGTTGAGTGGGAAAGCGAGAAAAACAACAGTATATATATATATATATATATGGATATAATGTCTGCTATGAAATGTTCTTCCTCTCTGGCAGACAGGAGAGGAAGAGGACGGTGATGGATGAAGAGGCGAAGAACTCGAAGCCAGCTACCAAGATGTAAAAAAATCTAAAATACTCGTTTTTTTTTTTTTAAGGATTATCTAACGTTTTATATTTAGACATTTCACACGCAAAAGGATTTAAATACTTATCGAGTTCTTTCCGTTGCCCTGGCTCCGCGTTCTCCGCACAGATTCGATGCTTTCCTGGGCATGCACCCCTCCACGTTGTGGAGGAATGGCCCCCGGCCCGACAGACCCGACTCCAGACTGGCAGTGAGGGTGGGTGTTATTGTCGTTATGCACACACTACTGGCACCGCCATCTACCAGAACCCTCACTGGATCTGCTGCTCGACAGTCAAGACACACATTTAACCGCCTGTAAGCGGCCCAGCTGTCTGGAACCACACTATGAAGGTCTGGTTTCCCATCATGTTCAGCCCCATCGGAGGCCTGCTGGGAGATGAACACTCGGTCTGTTGTGAAAACACCCGAGGACCCAACTAACAAGCCAGCGCAGATGACTGGGAACGCAAGCCTCCGCTAACACGCTATATTCTGCCATATGATATAATAGGGGATTAACGTGGGATTATTATGGCCCTGTTGTGACTAAAATAAACCCGTAATGAGGGAGCCCCACGCCTGGGTTCACAGATGAGACCGGAGTGTTGAGGCGATCTTGCGGAAAATGAGAAAGTCAATGGTGCTCCACTTAGCTTGAAGCTACGGCGGGGATGATAGCCCAGTGAAGAATTATAAACGGCTAAAGCAGCCTGCTGCTGCTGGTGCTTATCAATCAATCTTAATAAGAATGAACCAATGTTTCCATAATCCCGTCACTGTTGCTGAGAGTGAGTGAGAATACGTCGTCTTTCATGTCCCTTACAGGTGGGAGCGGCAGGACTCCTTGCCCTCTCGGTGTGTCTCTCTCTGGGCTAAGTGCCTGAAAGACTCAGCCTGAGGCTACGGTCCTGGGTAGGCTAGTGCCTCTCACACCCATGCGCAGACCTCAATGCACACACACACACAAACGCCAGCGCGCATGCATGCATACACACACACACACACACACACGCATCCATGCATGCACACAAACGCACACACACACAAATTTAGATTCAGAAATAAATGCACACAAACGCGGACACACACACACACGTGCACGCACACATACAGAAATAAATGCGCGCGCACACACACACACACACACACACACAGGAACAGGAACACACACAAACACACACACACACACACACACACAGGAACAGGAACACACACGAACACACACACACACACACAGGAACAGGAACAGGAACAGGAACAGGAACACACACGAACACACACACACCCTCAGAATTAAATACACACACACACACACACACACACTCTCTCTCTACAGAGTAAAGTGAGGTAATTAGTCCTTTGTGAGGAGTGTCAGCCAGAGCATTCCAGGCACACGGGCCACAGGCTGCTCTCCCCCCAGAGCCCTGCAGGGGAACAATGGCAGTGAGGAGGGGAGAGAGGGGTAGAATATTCCCCGGCAGCTACGGGCCCATCCTCCGGTTGATCCAGTCCTACGTCGCCAGCTGTCCTTGTTGCAGGATTACTTTTTAATGAAACAAGCTGCTGGGGGTGGGGGGGGGACGGGGGGGGGGGCACATCCAGTGATGGGGCCCCCTACCCACCCCCTGCTACATGGTCCCCCTGACATATGTTTACAAAATATGCATGTGTGTGTGTGTGTGTGTGTGTGTGTGTGTGTGTGTGTGTGTGTGTGTGTGTGCGTGTGCGTGTGCGAGGCATGACCATAACTTTGTTTTTGGTTGACCGTTGACAGCTGAGTGAGACCTGAACTGAATTAGGAGTGTGGTGACACCTGAGATCTCTGCACCATCCGAAGTATCCCCCCCCCCCCCCCCCCCCCCCCCCCCCCATGGCACGCAGGTAGGAGTGAGCCCCTTTTGAAAGCGACTACAGGCCTGACAGCCCGGTTTGTACACAGGTGTGTACGCAGTCTGCATGCAAATGATGAGTCAAGATGGCAAACGTTTCCCAACATCGCAGCTAGGGCCGCTGCCGGTCCGATTCTGGTGGCTATTATCTCTTAGAAAAACAAGCCTTTGCACAGAAAAAGAAGTGCACATTTAAAGACCACTCCAAGCAATCCTCAACTGATTTTGTATTGAAGTCAATGTGTTTGACCCCGCTTACTGGGGGCAAAAGACTGAAGTTCGGGGAGGAATTGAATCAGGATGCTATGAGGAGTTGTAAATATGTCTTGGGCTCAGCGCCATGGCTGTCAGTACCCAGGCCTGTCACTGCAAGACTGCGAATAAACTGGAAGCTTTGGCTGTGGTCCCTGTGGCATAAACAATTAAATCCAAACACAAACTATCGATAGTGAACACACACACACACACACACACACACACTTTTATGGAGTTAATTCGATCTAATGGGTTGCTTTATTCGGTGCAAACAACCACGTTAATATAAAACAAAGGGAATAACACGACTTCCGTTTCCCCATCGGACGGTTGATTTGCGTCGCTGACGCTTAAAACGACCGGAAACCAATCAGCAGCGGCCCTGTCTCCTCCCTGCTGCGCCCTACCTCAGTGGGCATGTAAAAGTAGCACGCACGCAGATGGAGTCGCACAGTCGGCAGTGCGGTGATATGTCAAATGATTACCAGCACATCAGTCTCCCTCCCACTACAGAACGCACATCCACCCCAGTGCTCAGAGCTCCTCGCCCTCTTACACATTCATCCATTCAGTCATTGATTTGTTTCTCTCATCCGCCCCCATGGCCTGCGTCTGCACTTTAAGTTTTCCTCCCCATCCTCTGTATAGATCCTCCGTTCCCTCTCCGCTTCCTCCTGCTTTGTCTTTCATGTGTTCTCTCAAAAGATCCATGTACGGCACCACGCTCTTACAATCTCTCTCTCCGCCCCCCCCCCCTCTCCCTCTCTCTCTTTCTCCCCCTCTCTCCATCTCTCTCCCTCTCTCTCCCCTCTCCCTCTCCATCTCTCTCTCTCCCTCTCACCATCTCTCTCTCTCTCTCCCCCACTCTCCCCCCCCCTATCCCTCTCTCTTTTTCCACCTCTCCCTCTCTCCATCTCTCCCCTCTCTCCTTCTCCATCTCTCTCTCCCCCTCTCCATCTCTCTCTCTCCCTCTCACTCTCTCTCCACCTCTCCCTCTCTCCATCTCTCCCCTCTCTCCTTCTCCCTCTCACTCTCTCTCCCCCTCTCCCTCTCTCTCAAATGAAACAAAATAAATACGTGGTATTCGTAAGACTCATTATGAGTCATTCTGAAATCGCGGGTCATGGGTTTGCTGTGTGTCCACTCTGTGGTCCAAATTGATCTAACGTTAGGTAAACGTCCTATAACTCAGACGATAAGGACCCGTTACCTGGTGCTGTCTACTCTCATATAATAAGCCCCATTGTGCACACTCCTCACATGCTTGTTCTGCATCACATCACTGCAAACCTCATGGGGATGACCAGAGCAGATTTCAAAATCAAAAGCAGTTTAAAAGTGCTGACTGGCCTGTATGTGTGCATGATGGGGGCGTCCAAAACATCCGAGCGCCTTGTCACTGTTGCACTGCTGTGAATCTAATCAACAGACGTTTGAATCTGGAACACCATGGTGGCCCCAGGACCCTAGTGGGTACTACTTACACCCAGCTCAGTGTCACTTTCCCCGATTTCTGTGTAGAACAGCAACAGTCGCGGACGATAACATTGTTGACATGAGAAATTGGCCAACAGGGACTGTTCAAATTAAAAAATATATTACAATACATCAGCGCTCCCATGCAAGACACAAATTCTGAATTCCATCTCTCGTCATAAAAAGACACACTCCAAAAAACCCTCGGCCAGAGACATGCAGACACACCCACACACACATACGTACACACACACGCACACAGACACACATATACGTACATGTACACACACCTCCTCCAGAGAGGATACTGAGGGGTAGGGTGGGATAAGACCGGTGGATTCTCTTCCTCCTCTCTACAAAGCCTGCTCTCTTTGTAGCGAGGCACATCAAAGACCGGGGGGGGGGGGGGGGGGGGGGGGGGGGGGGGGGGGGGGGGTTAAGGCCCACGGCTTTGATGAATAACGGGGGAAGGAGAAGCAGCGGATTGGGGAAAGTTCGGGGTTTAAGTTAATCAAACATCCTCTCTCGCGGAGCCCCCCCCCCCTCCCCCCCCCCCCCCCCCATGGTTACCTAACCATGGGGTGTCCCGGGACAACCTATTGCCCCGCCCGTGAAACCCATCCTTACTGCTGAGTCGTCTTTACTGTGCTACAGTTTGGCGGTAAGACCTCTCTCTCTCTCTCTCCCTCTCCCTCTCTCTCTCTCTCTCTCTCCCTCTCTCTCTCTCCATCTTTGGGACAGCATAGCGGACTGACCGGTAATAATGGATTCTCCTACTTCCCACCTCTCCCCAAACCTGGGATTCAATCCATTAAATGACTTGCCGCTAATGCCGTAGTGTACCCACGGCGAAACTCAATTTTTCTATCCAAAAGCAATTTACGGCTTAATTTTCTCTTGGGTTGGCATCATGGCAACGGGAAGAATAATTAATACCGCTGAGGGCTTATGTAAGGTCTTATGTAAAGCCCGGGAAGGGGGGAGGGTTTTCCCCAAGGAATGTTGTTTCTCTTTTCTTAAATACACGTTAAGTAATCATGCACCTGCGATGGTCACGTCATCAGCAAGATTTGCTCCAAGATCTGCTCACAGAGCTCGGTCTTCTCTGTATCTCTTTCAGTGCATTATGGCAACAATACGTAATACAGTATTGGAGTACAGTAGCCTACGTACTTCATGTTACCACAGGCTGTAGAGGGCGGCCTGCATGTACAAACTCCTTTCAAAGTGTCAAATCCTGCCCTCTTTAGCTCCATGTTTGGCAATACCAAAAAAACAAGGGAAAAGGAACGGGAACCGACGTTAGACGGTCGAATGCGTGCTGCTCTTTGAACGCTCACCTCTTCCGTAGCTGTTGTTCCGGGCGGCGGGAAGTGTATTCTGAGGTATTCCCTGGAGCGGATGTCTGCCTACAAAGTTGGGAGAGGAGGAGGAGAAGATGAAGGGGTCAATAGATACATAGACAGATAAAAGGGAGAAATGGAGAGAGAGAGAGAGAGAGAACACAGCATTTAGCGAGTTGTAGCTGTGGTCGCCGTTTAGATGTCATTTTAGGTGAAGATAGAAACGTAAAGATAAACGCCGGAAAAGGGGAGATAGGGAGAAAGAACGAGATAAAGAACACACGCAGCTTTTCGATGTGTTGTAGGAGATGCGTTTGACGTATTTTGTGGTAGTTGAAGTTGCTGTCGTTGACATGGTTCAGTGAGAAACTATCTTCGGTGAGTTTGGACCCTGCGTGCCAACGTCAGACCCCTGGATCTGACATCCTTCCCATCATGCAACACTACAAGCGGTACCGAAGCCTCGGGGCCAAAACCCAGAGGATGACGAACAGTTTTTTCCCCCAAGCAGCCAGGCTCCTGGAGAAATCCCTTACCCCCAAACCAACCCCATGCACACTACAACAACCCATTTGATTATCTGCATTATATTCTGTATTTAACACAGCATTACATTTTTTGCACTACCACCGTGGCTGGTACCACTACCACTTGAACACATTGTTGTATTGATGATGCTACTTATTATTATTATTTATTATTACATACTTTGTTTTTGATCTTGTATTGATGCTGCTATATGACTGTTGAGGATCCAAGCCTAAGAATTTTACTCTTGCGTACTTTAAGTACGTTAAGATGTAATAAAAGCAACTCTGATTCCAGTAGCACATCAAAACAACGCCAGCCGGGAAACACTGAGTCAGGCTCGCTGGCGACAAGCCAAACGTACTTGACAATAAAAAGCGGCTCCATCTTGAGTTTCCATCCAAGTCAGAGCTCGCATCTGAGCTAACGCACAGGCCCCCCCCGGCCACTCCCACATGAGACGACGACAGCCGTTACACAGAGTTCCCACATCGTTGAGAGGGAGGGGACCTCGCCCTGAATATAAAAGCACCTTGACAGTACAGAAGAAGAGGATTCTGTGCCAAGCCACGGATGGAGAAAGCAGAGAGGTTCTGGATTTAGAACTTGGGAGATCATAGAGAACTCTCTCTCTCTCTCTCTCTCTCTCTCTCTCTCTCTCTCTCTCTCTCTCTCTCTCTCTCTCTCTCTCTCTCTCTCTCTCTCTCTCTCTCTCTCTCTCTCTCTCTCTCTCTCCTCTCTCTCTCTCTCTCTCTCTCTCTCTCTCTCTCTCTCTCTCTCTCTCTCTCTCTCTCTCTCTCTCTCTCTCTCACTCTCACTCTCACACACACACACACACACCTATGTACAGACATATACGCACACGTAGCCAAGCGCACAGGTACATGAAAATGTCCCCATGGTTCTGGTGCAAACTTGATGACATGACAGAAGTGAGCATGAGCAGGTGGAGTTCGAACACAGCGAAAAAGCTGAGCACAACAGGTGTGAGACGATCATTTACATTTCACCCCAAATATCCCTCGGCTCGTCATGCAGCACACACACCGTTTCCCTAGCACACCCCCACACATGTGCTTACACACACACACGTGCTTACACACACACACACACACACAGACCCACCTACACATGTGCTTACACACACACACACACCATTTCTCTAGCACACACCCCACACATGTGCTCACACACACACACAGTTTCTTTAGCACACGCCACACATGCACTTAAACACGCACACACACACACACACAGCTTCTCTAGCACACCCCCAAACATGTGCTTGCACGCACACACACATGTGCTTACACACACACCCACACATGTGCTTACACACACATGTGCTTACACACACACACACACACACACACACACACACACACACACACACACACACACACACACACACACACACACACACACACACACACACACACACACACACACACACACACACACACACACACACACACACCTCCACTAGTGTGCCTGTCAGCCCGTCCTTGGAGAGGTGTGACAGCACAAACGGCCAGGTGTGTGCTGTTGGCACGTATGGCACCGTATAATTGGGGCGCCCCACACAGACAGACAGACAGACAGACACGGCCTGAGCACCGCCTCAAAGGCCTTGGGGGCCAGGCCCTTGTCCTGTCCTCCCTCACCTGATGTCTGTCCCCGCTACACCCTGGCTCCACTAGCCACAGCTCTTCCTCCACGTTACCAGACATCTAAACCAGGCCCCGCCCTTCTCATCAACCCACAGCACATCACCAACCAGGTGACGTCTCGGACCCTCTGCCTTCCTCCCCTTCTCACTCCTATGGCCACCCCCGCTCCCACTAATGATTACAGTCACGTTACAGTCACCTCTCTTGGTTTCACCATCGGCATCCTAACCACAGGTGGGATCTTTTTGTTTACCTGCTGCAACTTACATAATCAAGCGACTGCAAGTTTTAATGGAGGACATCAAACTGAATAATGGATGGGCATACATACAGTGGCTCAAAGATTGATTTTTCTCTCTCGCTCTCTCTCTCTCTCTCCAGATTCTTGGGTGTAGATGCAGAATGTTAAACAGCCATAAATTAACATTAGGGCAGCTCCGGGACCAGTGAGCCTTCTTTAATGTGTGTAGAACCACCGTTCTGCTGAAGAGCCATTCAACAGTGATTCTGGCTGGGCCTCAACAGACGCCTCCAATCTCTGGTTGAGTTCCAGCCGTTTCACTCTGGCTCTTCCTTCACTATTTTATAGTCGTCTATTGTGTTGTGGAAAGTACAACACCTAAACACTAACAAGGAAAGAGGTCAGGAAATCAGGTAGGGCAAAAGCAGAGCTGGTCTGCAGAACAGCTGCTTTTCCAGCTTTGGCACACCGCTTTTATATTCTGGCTTCTGTGATTCCCCCCCATAAGCTCCAAGCCAGGGTTGTGATCAAACAATGCACATGGCTTCACCACCAACCAGCTCCCGTCGTTATTCTGGGATTTGTGCCGTGTATCATCATCTAACTTAACAATGTCCTCGTCTGGACGTTCTCCAACTTTGTATCAGACACTGGCATGCATGTGCCATTCAAATATCTTGTTATCAAAGGCCTGAAGACGCCTGTGCAGACTCTTCACGCCAGGGGCGAAATCTGTCCCTGAACAAACCATAAAGATGCTTTGTCTATCTGAACAAGCCCGGAATCTCTACGGGTGAAAATGCCTTGTGTCACCTTGGTTCCCAGGCCTGAATATTACTACATAATGGTGGCACAGAACAATGGATGAATATTACTACATAATGGTGGCACAGAACAATGGATGAATATTACTACATAATGGTGGCACAGAACAATGGATGAATATTACTACATAATGGTGGAACAGAACAATGGATGAATATTACTACATAATGGTGGCACAGAACAATGGATGAATATTACTACATAATGGTGGCACAGAACAATGGATGAGTATTACTACATAATGGTGGCACAGAACAATGGATGAATTTCTAAGAAGCAAGAAGATGCTCTTCAGAAGATGTCTCAGTGCTTTTCCACGCCTATCTCATTCATGTAGCATATAAGGAAAGATATTGATTATAATCCTTCTAAGGGCAGAGTAAAATTATCCCACAATTGCGGGCTTCTGACTGGTAGC